>VXBC01002139.1:0-118860 GCA_013399945.1 Ploceus nigricollis | reverse complement strand
AAAAAAAAAAAAAAAAAAAAAAGCAAACTAGCTTGCATAGCCAGATGGCAAATAAAATTTAAAGGAAGCAACTGAAATGCATTTAGAATCTCTAAATATATTTGGCTTGAATTTTTATCACTGTGGCCTGCAAAGCACTAACTTCTTTCATACATAAATGTATGAAAGGTTGGGATATCCAGGAGGGTGAAGAATTATCTACAGTGACTCCTAAAATTATAACTAGCAAAAGCTGCATTAAATCAAGGTAAGAATACTTAGAAAAATAATGCCAAAATGTGAAAGATTGCAGACATCATTCTTAGTCACCATTTTTCTTTTCTTCCTATGCCTTTGATCTGGAGAGAGGCAATAAAAGTAATATGAGCTATGAAAGGAAAATCATATAAAAGGCAGGCATCAGAGGCCCATTAAACAAAATCACTTACAGGGAATGAAGGACAATACATGAGCAAAGAAAAAAATTTCCATTTTAAATTTTTAATCATGACTTTTAAAAATAATTTTAGGCTAGTTTCTTCAGAAAAACAATTTTAGGCTAGTTTCTTCAGAAAAACAGTGGTTTCTTGGAATATTTTTGCCATTTATAGACCTTGTTATACATTCTAGCTCAATATGCTTTAATACTGCACAAAGACTTTCTCTGAGCAATTTCTAGCCCATGTAACTACTTGTTCCAAACCAGTAATTATAAAAAGTCTTTTTGCATTGCTTTGCATTGAACTTCTTACAGTGAAAGATAAAGAAGGAAGTACTTCACAATAGATCCTCAAACTATTGTTTTAGAGTGACCAGGCAGGGATGAATTTGCTTAACTGACAGCACAAATAATCAAAGTAATGATTTATAGGAAGGATTGTCTACAGATGGCAACCAACTTTCCCACTGAAGGAAGGAAAATATTTTCTGGTAAAAAAAACCAGGAGGAAATATTTTATCCAAAAACCTCAGCTATGCTCACTAATAAGACACCTTAAAATATTTAGAACAATCAAAGCACTCATTTCTATGTAATATTCCTGCCTTTAAGTCGTATAATCTGCAAATGTAAAGACAGATCTTCCTAGTACCAGTATGTGTTCAAGAGACTGATACATTGGTCTGAAAAATATGATTTGATATCACAACCATTTCCTTCCTATAAAGGCTCAGTAATATCACTTCTATTGCTGAATATGGTTTCTGAAATCCCAGGACCTCTCTTGTAATTAGCAGTCTGAAACAGCAACCTTTGTCCACATCCATAAGACCTACATGGGAATGTGAGAAATCACGTTTGGTTACAAGAAAATTTTGAAACTTACCTGAGAGAAATTAATGGAGGACAAAAATAGGTATAGAGATTCTGATAATTTATTTATGATCACCCCGCAGATCCTAAAGAAAAAAAAACCCAAAAAAAAAAAGGCAAACAAAGAAGACTTTATGAAAGCCACCTTTCTCATCTACAAATATATTATCCATTAAAAAATTTTAATTTAAAAATAAATAAATACAGGCATGCACATTGGTAATAAACTGATCACCATAAACAATCTATAGGACAGAATGTAAACATGCCTCCTGTTGAATTGCAAAGCTTCTCCTCCTTAAAGAAAAAAATATGGTACATGGAATAACATGAAAATATCAATTTTCTTAAACAGTAAAAGCACTAAGTTTTTACTCTTTCATTTGCCCATTTTCATATGCTACATTTAATTACAGCGGAACTTGAACTACTTATTAGTTTCTGTTGGATATGACCAGTCCGGGAATTCCCAAGAACTGCCTGAATAAAAATATTCAGTTCAATATTCACGATCAGCAGAGTGCAAAGCTCATCCACACGTGGCCTCTCTTGCTTTGTGAACTGTCACAAGCACTGCAGCAGGATCAGGGGGAGCACATCATCCATTCCTTAACAAATAGAAACTGAAGTGCCAACTGCTGAACAGAAATCAGGAGCTAAAAGCCACTTGTTGTTATTCCCTGCACTCTAGAGCACAACACAATTATATCATAGACACAGTTAATTTCAGGCAGCCCAGGTACAGGCTGGCCATCAAATCCCATTCACACCAAGTACTAAATTATACGAGGAGACGCCTCAGCACTTTCAATAGCATCATTAGTTGGATAAATGCTGCATAAAACAAGCATTACTATTCAAATTTCCCTATAATTTCTAAAATGAAAAGTGATCACTTCAGGTACTTACTTGAAGCAAAAGTTGTTATGGTTGGCTGTTAGTATTACTAGCACGACCACTGAATATATACATATCACTTAACTTTAAAAAATGCACATGTACAGCACAAATCTGTTATTTACTTGTTCTAAATGGTCTTTAAACTTCTCATTCAGAAGACAGTTTCCAAACACTCGGTGCTTCCTTTGTGCTAAATAACTTGAAAAGTGGAGATTCACATCCAGAGTCTGAACTTTTACTTAGTGAACCTAATGAGACTGTTGTCAAAAATGTTAATGGCAGAAGAATCTGCTTTTTATAATGCATTGTCACACAAGCATTCTCAAGGAACGTTTGTGTTCCTAGGGACTGAAACTTCAGCTGCAGCAGCATGCTGCTCATGTCTGAGCCCTGAGATTGCTTCCCTATTCCTCCCCTGAGAGTCCCATGGATTTGGTTCAAGCACCATTGAATGTGATGCTGTATTAATTGCCCTGGAGGGTAGCAAGGCCTTTGAACTGTGGCTGTGAGTGATATTTTGCTATAAGACATGTGTCAGCACTTGCCTGGTTAACTCTAGGGCTGGGTTGTACAGCATGCTGGGACCAAGTATCTGGAAAACTACTTTGCATCCTAATCTTACATCTGTTTTCTATCATGCTGTGAGATTGACTGGCCATTCTATCAGAGAAGCATCATTCTGGAATAGACAGTCTAAGTAAAAATATTGCACTGTCAAAGAATATTAAGGATATGCCATCATCTCTTGTAGTTCATAAAACCAGCTGGCAGGAGGAGACTAAATTAATGTAGGGGTTGATGTGCTGTCCTTTTCCCTTTGAGAGTAACAGTCTGGGCCCAGCTTGGTTCAGGCTAAACTAAAGTTCAAACAGTTCCACAGTCCCACTTGTCTCTGTTTGTGGGTATAAATTTTCTGTCACACATGTCCTGATCACACAATCACCCATCACATCATCCATTACCATCAGAATGAGAACATCACCAAGAGGTCACAGCAGAGCTAAAGCAAGGCAGCCATGGACATGCATGAAAGCAGGAATTGTAGGAATATGAGGTATTTTCAGCAAAGCAGAACAATTTTCATGGCTAGAGGCATATATAGAGGATATAGGGACTTAAACTAACTTGTGGATTTAGTCAGGATTAAGATGTCAGTTTTAACTTTCAGTGCCTAAATCATTTTTCCTATTTTTCTCTACCTTTTCCCTTCCTTTTTTCCTGCCTTTCCTTCCTTTTCTCTCACTGCTCTTCCTTATTTCTATGCCTCCCACCCTCCTGTTTCCCTTCACTTCCTTTCTGGTTCAGTCTATTAGGAATTCTCTGACAAAAGAAGGGACTAATCTTGCCCTTGTTATCAAGCAAAACCTCTCTCTCTTTCTACAAAAGAACATAAACTACACTTTATTCCAATAATAATCTCTGCTAATAATAATCTTCAGTAGCAATAATTAAACTCTTTAGTCTGGAAAGCTTACCTGGTATTCAAGTGAAAAAAGTAACCATAAATTCACAAGATGCAATAAAAATGGTGTCACGTACAAAGCTACATATTGACTTGTAAAGCAGAAATGTATTACATAATTTCTTGCATAAAGTAATAAACAGTCACTAGTAATTTATTTGACATTCTAAAATATCAACCAAAAGAAAAGACACAGTACTTATACTAAATAGTAAAACATATGTTCTTTTCTTTCTTTTTTTTTGTTACCTCTTTAACCCATCACAGCAGAATATTTAGGAGAGAGAGGTTGCTATCTGAAGCTGAATGCTTAACAAGGATGTCAACTCTAAGATAAAAAAGAGAATTTTCTTGAAACGCAAGGTGAATTATTTCAGATTTCACAGTCTGACAGAGTGACATAAAAAAGTCCAAAGTACAGCCTTAGTCTTTTGATCTGGGACAAAGAGCTGTCCTTCATGCTGCTGGTAATATGACCTAATGATAGGATAATATTGCTCCAACACCTGCAGCTTCAACCAGTGGAGAGATGTGTAACTTCTCAGGATTTTATTCACTACGGGGACGTAATTATGCCTCTATGAAACAGTACAAGATTTGGGTGGAATCTTTAGTGGAAAGAGAAAATACCCCAGACACACTTATAGTTGATGGTTAAAAAGGTAAATAATAATCCTTTCCTCAGTAAAATGTCTTAAAGCCTACACTCACCTCTTTTGTTAGGGCCTAATAAAATTATTGCAGCTGATGAAGAAAACTCCAATTAAAGCCAATGCTGCAGCAGAAGAGATAATAATCCCCTTAAGAGGAGCAAGGGGTTCATAATGCAGGACACAGCACCATTGTGTGTCCTCCCTTAGCCCAGATCCCTGGCTGGTGAGGTATTACCACAGATCATCACTCACCTGATTACTCCCAGAGTCTGTCTGTGTGTGTAAGGTTGTTCTCTATGTCCTAGGATGTTACCTTGTGTCACAGCATGTGTCACAGCTGAGACAGGCATGATACACAGAGGATCACCACACAATTTCAGAAAGCTTCAACCCATACAGAGTAACACCTTACCTCATCAGAAGGCTTCAGGTGTCTGCCCATACACAGTAACATCATGGCACTTCAGAAGGCTGCAAGCCTCTGCCCTCCTTGTTCTTTAGCCCAACCTTTTATACCCTCATGTTGATGCATTGCACCTGTGTGCCCTCTGCTCCCTTGGGTGGTTGGTCAGCGCACCTGGGCACTCCATGGCTCATTGCTGTCAGTGCTGCTCACCTGCTTCTCACAGCTGTACCCACTGGGGATGAGGCTTGGCCACAGCCCCACTCCCAATCACCACAAACTGTGTGCCTGCAACCTTGTATTTAGTTTCAAAGGAAAAAGAGCCTCACTAGAAGACTCTAAATGTGAACTGTCAAACGAGAAAGTTTCTGCACTTAGTAGGAGTATAGTTTGTAGGGATTTATCAAGATAGCCCATCAGATTGACACTTGACATGTAAATTGAATAGCAAATCTGACAGCTCAAATATTAATGCATACACCTAGTTCTGTCTTACACAGTTACTCCTGCAATAGGCTTTTTGAAAGCACCCTTGATATCCATTTCAAATCTGGCTGACTTTTAAAGCTGACATGGTATCAACCCAGTTTATTTACAACTAGCTGTTTAAAGACAGCTCAGTCTGTGATTATTAATTACTGATTCAAGTGACAAGTCATATTTGGTATTCATATTCCTCATTAGCTTTTAATCAGACAAAAAAAATCCTTAATACATAGAATATATTTGATAATTTCAACTGAAAGCATTACCATGTTTGCAGGCCAAAGGATGACACTGAACTGTCCCTCTCTTGGGTTTGCTTGCTCTGCAGGACATGTTTTCTCCCATAATAACCTGATATCCAAAGAAGAAATGAGTCAAGACTTCCAAGTCAAATACTTGCATCCATCCAAAAGAAACAGTTCTGCTGTACTGCAAACAATAGAATAGGTCCTTGCAAAGCACATTTACACCTTCATGTGCTGTGAGCTGGGGACTGCAGAAACAGAGATCCTGGTGTCCTCCTGGGTGCTGAGAAGCTTCATTTGCTGCTGGGATCTGCAAGAGCTCCTTGCAGAACCAGCTCTGCATTTTGGAACACAGGGCTGCAGAACAGACAGGAGCTCTCTGGTAGGGTGGGGTTTCTGGGCTGCCTGTGATCTGGGTACCTCTGAGCTCTGTTTTTACTGTCCTTTCAAATAGGCTAAATGTTCTCTGGGAAGAATGGAAACACCACTACTCTTAAATATGCCTTGTAAATACCAAATAGTAGGCTAAGGGAAGATACAAATGGAGTACATAGCTATTCTGCTTAACAGGAATGACTAATTACTCTGGCCTTCTTTAAGAATAGTATTTGCATTTATCATCCAACTGGGCCAAAAAAAAAACCAAAAACGTAACTATCACCTTATTTTCCCAGAACAGGTCTTGAGCTCTGTCTTTAAAAACAATTTGACACCTACCTCAGACTCATTCTTTCATTTTTTAAATACAATTTCACAGAATCATTAGCCAGTCATTTGAGAGATGTAATGATAAATAAAAATAGCTCCCACTAATCTCTCTAATAACTCTAAAGTCTCTTCCAACTCAAGTCATTCCTTTGATTCTATGATGCTAATTGCATGAGACCTTTATTTTCAAGTTTCCTGATTATTTATTTCAGTTCTCTGATTCATTTCATATCCAGGCTGGACATTATCATAAAAAAATATATTGCTTTTAATTTTGGAAATCATCTCCTTTCCCAGTCCTCCATGTTATTTACCAAATTACTCCATCTGTTCCTTAAGAGAGCTTCCTATCCAAACCAAAGAAATGTAGACAGAAAGGAGAAAAATGATTTCTTGCCAATCCCATTTTGGTTTACCTGAAAAATAACGGGAAGATACATAAAGAAACAATGTACATGTAGAGAACGAAATTTTAGGGGATCACTACATCTTTTGGACATAATCTAAATAAATAAATAAATAAAAATCATATATATGACATAAATTAAAAAAACAGCAGAAACAAACTTTAGGAATGCTGAAACACAACCAGGCCCCTGCAAACCTGCTGGCATGGATCAAGGTCTGGCAGTTCAGTGTAATCTAGCTCAGGCCAAGCACGTCCTCAGTAACAGTAATAGACACTAAATTTAACAAATTATTTGTGATCAAAAAATTAAGGTAGTGGTACTAAAATTATGGTCACAAGATCATTTGTTTCATGTACAAGAACCTCACCCCTTCTATGAAAAAAGATAGGTTACAGCTCTTAGATAGCACTTTTCTCAGAGAGGGGGATATAATTTCCTCTTTTCTGCAGTAAATATTGGTCGTTCTAACAAGTACAGTAAATATATTTACAAAATAAATGTAATTTTGATCTGCAGCAGGTATCTACTCCTAGTTACAGTAGATGTTAGCTTCTGGCCTTTAGATCAAAAGCTTCTGATGTTCCTAAACTAAGATTTCAATGTAGCCAGACTCCAAATATTATGCCACATCTGCTGCTTCCCTTCTCTCACACTTTGCTCCTGTTTCTATCCAGTCTGCTTCCTCACCTGTTTTATACAGGAGCTTTCTTTTGCTGCTTGAGTAAATACAAATATTCATCTGGCAGAACCAAACTGGCTGTGAATTTTCATTCCAGTCAATCCAGTTTAATCTCTCTTAAAGGAGGACGGGTTGGTGACAAAGTTTACATCTCACCACTAAGGAAAACAGGAGGAGGAATATCTCCACCTTTTCAGTTTTGGTTGATTGATTCTCCTTTCCCACCATGGTCATGGGGAAGGGCCCTGCACTGCTGTGTGTCCAGACCATATGGCTGAAAGGAGGGTGATAACTGCTCACAGCAGAGAAGCAGCAGGCAGTGCCTAGGAGACAGAAAAAGGAGAAGGTAACAGCAAAAAACCCCAAATATCAGCCAAGGAAACAAAATGTGCCAACTAGGTTGAAGGCCCCAGGATCATTATTTAGAAGAATTAGAAGAATTTAGAATTATTTAGAAGATTAGTATCTAAGCTAAGTAGAAAAATAAAATAATTAATATGTTATAAAAGTGTTGGCAAGAATGAGATGCACCTTAAATTATTTGGCTGGATTAGCAGATAGGAGTAGAATTCTACTAATATTTTTTTTTTCCTGATGATATGGTAAATTTTGATAACAGTGGAAAATATTCTCAAAAAATTACTCTTTTTGTTTCAATATCCATATGTGAAAAGATGATCTGTGTGCTGCACCTCATATCAGGCTGTCCAGCAAGGCCCAGGGAAATATTTTAGGTCTTCTGTAAAAGTCTGTCTGAAAGAGGAAAAAAACCAACTTGAATTTCAGGGTTTATGCTATTTTGTGTGTACTTCCAACTTATTAAGAAGTAGCACCAGATTCTGGGCTAAAGGTTCCCAACAACCTTCAGAAAGTGTCCTAATGAAAATATTTGAAGTTTGTCCTACCCTAAACCTTGCCATCGCTGAATGTCACAGAAAGTTAATCCCATACTCATTTATCTGCATTTTGAATATAAACACAGTCGGGACAACTGGGACACTGAAGCAAATATAACTGCTAAGACATTTCTCATGCTTTATCCTGATTTTGTGGTGCCTGTGACTCATAAGTACCAAACAACTCATTTTCTGTCCAATCAAGCACCATATGTCATCCTGCTTGAGGTGGCACACAGGAGTGTTTAGGAACATTTCACAGGCCCCTAGTACTGTTTCCATCTCAACTATTATGTGTGCTGGTGGAAAGACTCTTTTCACCACGATTTCTTCTTTTTAACAGTCCATTTAAAACAAGCTACCAGGGATCTTGGGAGGAGCCTGCAACTGTCTGATCATCCTAATCCAGCTCAGCAAAATGCTCAAGTTTGTACCTTCGGGGGCAGTCCTGGGGGCTGCTGTGCTTCCTTTGGGTACCAAGGCACAGCAGAAACCAACCATGGGTCTGCTGTGGCACTACCAGTCCTGAGAAATGCCCAAAGGAAACACCCACCCACTTTGCACATGGGTGAGCTCTTAAAGGGCTCACACAAGCTGTGGGTGCCTTTGAAATGCACAGTGGGCATTGGTAACTGCAGAAACATAAGGATTTATAAAGTCTACCTCATTTGTCACTTGTTATTATTCTCACTTTCAAAGGTTCAGTATTGCAATGCATTCACCTCAATGCAGCACACCTGAAAAACAAGCACAATAAAATGAACAATATCCTTTTAAAGTTGAAAAGTAGATGACTTTATCCTTCTGTTCATTTTGCTTTCAGCCTGAAGCAAGTACAAGAAAAGACCATTTTCCCCAGTAGTAGCAGAAGCTTCAGAGGCAACTTCATTTCACAGGGCTTCTGGACTGTATCTGACTGCCATTCTAAACCTCAAGATTTATGTGTATAAACTGTTCTAAAAGCTGATACAGTCACTGTCATTGAAGCAAGAATGTTAGCTAATAGATTGGTCTGAGCTGGAGGTACCTGTACATTTAATTTATAATTTGTAAAATCCTGTAACTGTTCTTTGCATCCAAGATAAATTGATAAGTGAGCCCACTACAAATGCCCATTAATGCAGCATACACAATCTGCCTCTCGTTAAAGGGCATGGGTTCACTCTGCCTGACACATTACTACTTAACAGTAGAAAACTCTATGAAACAAGAGTTCATTCTGAATCCACCTGCAGCGATGCAGGTTAAAGTACGTGTACAATGTATGCTGTGGGCAAATGCAAGCTTTGCCTCACCTATGCTGCAAGGCAAAAGCCATAAATTAGTCACTGATTAGATAGAATTAATAGAGCCTGACTGCTTTGCCTAATATATTAATTTATGTCTGTTCTATTCCACAACACAGGCCCTTGGTCTGAAGCAGAGATAAGCAGGGCACAGGACATAAGCAGGGACAGAAAAAGGGTTGTGTTGGATATTACAGATATATAACACCCTTCAAGGGCAGCTGCCTAGCAAAATGCAGAGCGTACCAGCATAGGAAACTTGATTGTAGTGCAAGAAAACAATGGTGAAATTAATACCTGGGAAGAGGCTCTCTCATTTATCAATCAACATGTATTGATAACAGACATGAAAGTTTAACTAGAGATGATGAGACTAAAAGACAAGAATTTCTTAAGAAGAATTAAATCACAGATCATTAAAATAATGAATTAGGAAAAGTTTTGCAGTCAACCCAACAGCTTGGATACAAAATTCTTTACAGCAATGTCTTGGGAAAAGCCTCAACCTTCTCTTGTGCCATGTACTCCACAGCTAACAGAGCCAAATGTTTGGGTCCAGGAAAGAGATTGAGGTAAGTACAGAATTCATTTTGTGAGGATCTAAGAGTAGAATTAGTACTTGAAATGGAAAGAGAAAATGTTTTTAAAATATCATCTTTCTGAGTTTGGAACACTGCCTACGAAAGTTGTGATGTCCTTCACTTTGACTTTCTTTCTTACCAAAAGTACATTACTTATGATCAAATGTCAGATTGACATAACCAACTTGTGCTGATCTGCCAATATGACCAGCTTTTCTGATCTGATAAGATGTTCATTTCAAAAATACTTTATCAAAGAAAGATGAAGGTCTCCATGTCCTTTCACCATGTTATTTAACACTGAACATCCCCATGAATTCTTCAATATTGTTTCACTTCTAAAGGCTGCTTTGCTCTCAAGATACTAAGATACCATATTTTTAAAATATGTCACTTATTTGGTGATTTTTATTTTTATTAATTTCAACCTGGATTTAAAATAAGAATGAAAATACACAACTCAGAGTAGTTCACACTTTGTTTTTCCTTAAAACATTTTCACATCATTAAGTGGCTTGCAAATATAAATGAAAATACTGATGAAAGAACTTGACATTTTAAATTATCAATCTACTAGCTAATACACTAGAATGAAATTTTGACTAGGTTCAACTCACCAGTAAAAGGGTCACTCTGCTTCCTTAGTCAAGAGAAGAATGAGTGACCCTCACTCATCTCTCCATCCAGTTTAAGCCTACAGAACATACTCTTCCCCCAGGGTAATGTCATAAAGCAGCTCATCCTGGAGAAGAGGGCCTAGAAGATTTATTATTTAAAAAAAAGAAAGAAAAAAAGGCATATCCTTGAAAAATGTGAAATAGAAAAATGTGAAATACAACCTCTGGGAAATCTACGTGCCTACACAGTGTGTGGTTCTGTTGCTCATAACTCAGAAATAAAAGCCAGAGACAACAGGAAGATAAGTAATTTTAATAAAGACAGCTTTAGAAAGCTCCCATTTCCTCAGCCTTGTTTGCAGCTGGTGCCCATCAGCAGAGCTAAAGGCAATGAGTGTGCCAGCAGGAATCAGCACTAAAGCCAACAGAGATGAGCTACAGGCAGGATGAACCCAGGATGTGTAACATGGTGCTGAGCTTTTTTTCAATGGCCCCACCTCTCTTTCCTACCAGCTCTGTGTTCACCAAAATCTTTCAATAAACTACATCTCTGCCCAAGAAACTAAACCAGATTTGATGAAAACCAAACAGGAACTCTGGAGTTATTGCAGGGTCTTGTTTACTTTACTCTGCTCCAGGCAGGCTTTGTTAGCAGCACTCACCCAACCCTCCTGGAGAACGCAAACCGTGAGCTGCCCTCCACACGCACAGGGTGGGACCTGACCACAGCCTGCTTGTGTCCCACTGCATCCTAAATGCAACGTGGGGTTGGTAAGAGGAGCATATAGAGTACAGACAAGCTGTAAATTAATTAATTAATTAATTGCTGCTCTCTGCCAGCAATTTCCACATCGCTAAGGTACGAGCAGCGCCACGGCTCCTCTCTTAGCGGGAGGTAATCAACAGCCAGAGAGAAAAGCCATGAGCCATTTTAATCAATGGCATCAGGGCTAATAATTACTGTGACTGCTTGCTTTGGGTTCCTAAAGACAGGTGACATCATTTTCTGGAAAAGGCTGAGCATGCCGGTGTTCTGAAAATATGAATACATTTGTAAGAGACATTCAAATATTTATTTATACATTTTAAATATGCAAATGCAGTCCAACAATGTTACACTTCCAGGACATAAAGTGTCCAATAAAATATGACAAATACTTACAATGAAAACTCCTCCAATTAAAATACTGATTTTTTTATCAGCTTCTCTATTTTCTGTAAGATCATATTGATTCTAAATTAATTTTCTTGCAATCATACCAAGTAATTACAGCTTCCCTTTCAAAATTACATTCCCATGACTATTTGAGTTGATTCAAGAAAAATTTTAGGTGTGTATTTTGGGAAAATATTTTTGTGCTTCTGATTATTCGTAACAATGAAAACAAATTCCCAAATATCGGAATTAAAAAAAAATTACACAAATTCCTTGTTTTGTTAGCTCTAATACTCAGAATTATTTATTATTGCAAAATATAGAACAGCAGCTTTAAAAAAATTAATTTGTTTTAATACCAGAGACAAAGGCATATTATTCCTCACTATGGAATTGCCAGTAATTTTTTTTTTTCAAATTTCAGTATTCCATTAAAACACTGCACTAAAGTGCTCAGGCTCTGCTGGCAGAAATCTTGTTATATTCCTTTCATATATAAGGACTCATAACCAAAAGAGTGCTGCTTCACATAAAGCAATAAAATTTCAAGGACCTCACTCTAACATTAATTTGCCATTGTATCAGAAATTAATTACTATGTAATTAGAATGACAGAAAATGCAAATGGGATTTCTTAACACTATCAACAGCTGTTTGAAATTACATTTATTTGAAAATGCTGGAAAAACAGAAATGCTCCTTCACAAACTATGTGGCATTGAATTTGTCAGCTCTCTATCAAAGCCTAGTGAAGCTCCTGCTCCTTACACAAGATGCCCTGTAGAACAGGTAAAATCCTGAATTTGCAGCCTGACTAACACAGCTTTTTCCCCCAACTCCTGCTAAGTAAGCAAGGACATGCAAGAGAAGCACGTCTGAAAGAATGCCAGCACTCATGGCCCCCTCCGTGCTCGGAAATTATCAGAAATATCTGCCACAGGGAAGCACAGAGCTAATGAAAACAAAAATGAATTGAACCTCAAGGATAATGATAGCTCAATGTCTAATTATCTGAGATGAATTTTTGATGACACCTCCTCCGGCCAATTAGTTTGCCAGTCACCAAATAGTGCTTTTGGCAAAGAGGGTTAAACAGAAGGCTGGGAAAATAACAAGAGAAGCTAGGATTGAAAATGCCCAGTTCTTTAGCCACTCTCTCCGTGGCAGACGCAGGCTCTGTGGACACCAAGGGAGCGAAGACAGGTTTAAACCAAGGTGAGAGAGAAGAGGATCACGAGACTGGGAAACCTCCCACAGCATCCAGGGCAAAACCCAGTCTGAGGGGAGAGCTGCAGCCTCTGCCCGTGCCCCACAGCATCAGTGCCACACAGCTGCTCCTCCTGCTGTGCCCAAGGGCTGAGGACAATGCCCTGAGAGCCCACTGCTCCTGGGTGCACCCCCAGTGGGCACTGCACAGCCCCCAGCACAGCCCCAGGACCCTGTCCATCGTGGGATGTGCATGTCCCTGTCACACGACCCATGACACTGGTCTCAGACTTTGGCCAGAAAAAGATGAAAGGAAATCACTTTGGCTGCTGGTCCGCAATAAAATAAAAAGTAACTATAAAACAGTAGAAACTAGACATATGAAAGACCTTATACTTCACATATATAAATCAGCATAGCTCCATTAAATTCCTCCTTAACAATCCCAAATGCCAGCACGAACATCAGTCAGAATCTAACTTGCACAGCCCTCCCAGGCATTCAGGAAACCATGTGGCAATAGCATTATTTCACTCTTAGAAACCTTCTCCTTGTGCTGGAGAAATAGCTGGCAAAAAGTGAAAAGGCAACTGCTGGAAAGGACTGATAGAACTTTCACTTACTCGGATTTAGAGACTTGATTGGGGTAGAACAGTTCTTGTGCACTAAAGAGCCATTCTGCTTGGGAAGCTGGAAGAAGGGGGAAAGACAGGCAAACAAAAAAAATAGAGACATTTTTCCTTGATTTTTCTTCTTCTTTTTTGAATTTTACAAGCTTGCAAAAGCAAAGGCCAGGTTTTTGATGTAGAGCCAGATAGACAATCTTTTTAACCAGAGCCAGCATTCACCATAATGAAAAAATATCCAGCAGAACCTTGTATCTTGTCATTTTCAATAATCCTACTACATCCTACCAGGATTATTTTTTCCTAGACCATAAATTTGTTCTCACCCAGTAACCCACCACCCGCTGATCCCCACTTTTTCTGAAGCCTGTCACAGACAGATTAAGTTACAATTTCTCTTCCCTATTCCATGAGCAGAAGTACTATTTCCTACCTGCACAATGCATTTCTCATTCACTCTGAGAAGCTACTGAGACATCTGGTACCTCACAGAGATGTTTATTTTAAACTTTTCTTCAGCAGATAAGAGCAGTGCAGCAAAGGAGATGAGTATAGGAGATAAAGCTGAGAACACACTGAAACCAGCCAACAGAGCATCTGAGTATAACCTGTTCCTCTGTGCTGGAAAACACAGATCAGCTGTGTTAGATTTAGACTTGCTTGACTTCAAATGAATTTCTGCAATAACATCAGGTACTTATATTGACATTTCATAGTGTTTGAGATGCTATTCATGCTTTGTACACTAGGCATAACCAGAGAGTTCACCATGGAGCTGGTTACCCATTTGAGAAGCCAAGGTGAGCCGGTGTAGCCAGTGTCAACTTATGATCCTTAAAAGTTACTGAACAAGGACTGCAACACCAAAATAGCTCCAGAGACTGCTTCTTCTATTTGGAATTGACTGAACTGACTGCAGCCACCACCTGTGTTCCAAGAAATCAGTGCTGCTCTGTACTATGTCATTTTATCAGCCATCTAATGCTTCATGGGCTGCCCATGTAGGTTGGCCCTATTATATAAAATAATACAGTAGTTTAGGTTGGAAGAGGCCCTGAAGACAAACATCTTCCTCAAAGCAGAACTAACTTCAGCGTTAGACTGTAACTATATCTGTTACAGGGCTTAGTGCAGGTGGGTTAAGAGCAGCTCCAAGGATGGTGGTTCAACAGCCTGTCGAGGCTCTGCCCTAGTGTTTGACCACCCTCATTGTAAAAAACAAACATTTCTTATGGCCATCTTTAAGAAATACCCTAGTGAAAACAAGACCTAAAGAAGAGCAACAAATTATGTCAAAAGTTTTGAATAATTTCATGATATATAGTAAAGACTCAGCTTGTAAGTGGTGGCAGTAGAATGACTTCAGGGTTAGTTTATGTTTGCCCTGCTGTCACTGAGCAAATTCATGCTCAGGTGTTCACTGAACAGCATTAATGTGGTGTCACCATTCTCCCATTCCCAGCTGGGCCATCCCACACTCCTCTTCAATGCACTTGTAACTCAAAATATTCTTGTTATAGTTTCACCATTAAGCATCTACAGGTTTCCACTTTCAGAAATTATTTTCCCTCTTCCAGACATGGACGTACACTCACTTTCCTCAGGCAGCAGGCAAAAACTGGATACCACTGATATGTTTATAATCTAACCTTATACCAACAAGAAAAAGCAAATTAACTATTTGAAAGGGCAGTTATTTGATACAACTCGATTTGGTTGTGTTTATTTCCAAAGAATGCCTTGAGTAGGGTTGATCCAAACCAGTGACAAGCACTGCTTTCTGCTGTATACCCAAACTAAGGCTAAATTAACAAACTCTTTCAGTTTGTAATCAGGTTATAAAAATAAAGCGCGTCAAACAGAAACCAACCTGTTTGTTTTGTAGAGTAATGCATGTGCTCTATCCAGACCTTAATTAGACCACATAGTAAGAGACTTTTATAGATGGATTTTTATGGACACTTTTCCAGACATGCTGTGCTCTTGATATTCCTCCCCCAAGCCCCAATCCACACCTTGCTAAATAACTTTTATAGGTCTAATTAAACAGGCTGGTGATTCAGTAGTATTCCTATTAAAACAACAGTACCTGGGCACTGGCATTCTTACTACAGCATCCTTCTTTCTTTCAAGTAGGATTCCATTAAAAGAGCTGCTGGTAAGATCTCAGGGCATTTCCATCTTGCATAATCTGATGACATCTTAAAACACCACACCTAGTTCTGTGTGAGCTGGATTATCAGCTCAGCACCAAGGAGCACCATTAACTCTCCTGCCAGGAGCACTGTGGCAGCAGCAGCAGCGTGGCTCTGCACCAAGGTAATTATGTGCGTTTCTGCTACACTCCTCCTCCTTCTGGAACCAGGAGAGAGCAAGCATTATCCATCAGAGACACCCCCTGAGATCTTTTATGCCTAATAGCATTGAAAGACAAGATAAACCTCCATCATTGAAATGTTGCCTAGAATTTAATAGGAATCTATAAAAATTACCCTCCAAAATAGAAGAATTCAATTGAGAATGTTTTATTTCATTTTATTCTAGTATTATTAAATTTAAGGAACTATTCCATAGAAGGCATGCAGGCCCATAAAAGTTGATAACAGAGCTCCTGTTATTGGAATTGAGGCCACAATTCCCTAAGATGACTCAGAAATCTCAGAGACTGCTTATAATATTCTATTTAGCTCCACAGGCATTTTCTGTGAAGAATGAAATGTTGGAAAGCCCTCAGAAATTATTACAAAAAGCTGTTCATACTCCAGGATTACCACTTTCCTAGGAACTCTCTTCAGTTGCAAATATGCCTCTCACATGAGAGTGTATGTCTGCTGAGCACTGCCCTGGCACTGTCCAGGTCACTCTGGGGCTCCTGGAGGAAGAGAGGTGGCTGCTGTCAGTTAGTGCTGGTCAGGTCTTCCACCAACATGGACCCTTGGGAATCACGTGGTAAATCTGATCCTATTCCCAAGCTGTTAGTGCACTTCCCACAAGGGGATTTTTCTGAGCTCTGTAAAAATACAAATTTAAGTGCCAAATTTTATTCTCTGTTATATATGGTCATTTTAATGTTTATATGTGTAATTTTCTTACTACTTCAATGGAATAATTTCAGTGCAATGAGAGACCAGAGAAGGCTTCCTTTAATGCTTCCAGCAACATTTTAAAATATGTTGAAGTCGTCATCATGCTTATCCCCATAATAAGTTTTTTTCTGCATCAGTTTTATCAGTATTTTTTATAGCAAAAGTTGAAACAGTTTGAATAAAATAAAATATTCTCACCTAAAACTACTTCTATATTTAAAAAGGGACTCTTTCAATTCTAATTTTAATTTTAAAATGTTTGTTTTACAGTGGGTGAAAAAGCAGGGTATTTCTTCACTACCTTTCTGGATGTAGCTGATTGATGCTGCAGTCTAGAAATTATTTGGCACTAAGAAAACAAAGCTGAATCAATGATTTTTGGCATTAGTCACCCTGAAATGCCTTGTTCCCTAATAATGAGCCAAGAAATAAATATGTTTAGAAAAAAACAAATTTCCTGCAAAATCCAATGCTAATCCAAGTTTACAGTTAGCAACCAACATTAGAGAGTGGTCTGCAACAACCCCAAGATCAGGAAACATCTTCTCCATTGCAGTTCTGCAAGAAAGCTCCAGCCAACACAGGGTTAAGCACTGTGGCAGCAAACACTTCCTACCTGGGCAATCCATGCCACTAAAATAACAATTCCTCTTGTTTCCACCCTGCTTCTAGGGAACCAGCAGGCGTTTTGCTCATGATTATTTACTTCTTTGATCTTCCTCCCCTTGAACCTCCCTGCACTTCCTTTTACAAGCTCTCCAGCTCTCTGGCCAAGGTGTGCATATCAACACCATCTGCCTGCAGGCAAGGAAACCCTGCTCCATGCTCCCCTGAACACGAGCCTGCTGTGCTAGCCATGAGCCACTGACAGATCTCCAGCTCAGCACCTCACAAGAGCTCTACTCCAGCGCCATCACTTACATTTCCTCACAGAAGTGGAGAAGGAAAAAAGCCTAAGCCCTCCACGGGATCTATCGTGGCAGGGAATGCGCGCCTCACGTTTTATGAACAGCGAATTCCGGGCTCAATTATGTGTTACCACCACGAGCTCTGCCTGCCAAGCCAAGCTCTGTTTCTGATAAGCAGGCAGCAATACAATGCAAGGACAAACTACAGGTCTTCTGAGCTGCTTTTTCAGTACTGCTTTGTGCACAGCACAGCCATCACGGGAAAGGCTGCGCATCTCAGGAAGGTTGTTGGCAAACCTTGTCCGCTGTTACTATGTTCTACCAAAATATTTAGCCAACTGAGCAATAATAACCTCTATTTATCATCTCCACAACTGGTGAGCAATTCCTGCTTTACAGCTGGAGGTTTATGACAAAGTAACATTAGAAGCAGCATTCTTAAGCCAGGGCCTGTGCTTTGTTAGTTGATTTCCAGAAGCACATATTTGTGTCTCTAAATTTTGTAGGCAGGACTGCCCTGACATTAAATTAGAGGTAAGGAAATTGTACGTATGTATCTCCTAGTTCTTGGAATTGAAATCATATTAGCACTGCATGCAATGATAAATGAGAACTCACTGGGAGCCTTTTGAGTGCAGCTCTTTCTTCAGCTGGCTGCCTTTGGCTATGCAGCTCCAGCTCATCAGAAACTACCCTTGGTTAAGCTGCTTTCACTAATTAACCAAACCATTACATTGGTTCATGTGTCATATCTGCTCAAGTCAAGCTCATCTCCACCCAGGGATGCACTCATCAAACCCACACACACAGGGGCCGAGTCACAAGGACTTGGCTGGTCTCAGGAGCCCAAAGGGTCCAAGGCTGAAGCCTGGAGAACACATTGTGCCCAAGCCAGGTGTGTTTGCATCCCAGAGACTGCACAGGGGCTGTGTCTGCATCCAGCCCTCAGCCTGAGGCTGCTGACAGGGATCTTTGGGTGAGTGCTCTGGATCCATCAGAAGATATTTGTTAAAAAAACGAACAAAAAAAATATTACAGTGACAACTTGCAATATACTGGCTGGATGTGCATCTTGAGGGCTGTGTTTTTTAAAGAAAAACAATAGATTCAGAGTTTTGCTCCTCTATGCCAAATTGTCCATGACACAGGAGCATGCTGCACTTAGGCACTAGCTTGGTGTGATTCCAGTCAGTAAATTTTGCAGAGCAAAGGTCAGCACAGGACTCAAAATTAATCTCCTGCTCAAATATACCCATAAACTTTCCTCTGCCTGTACATATGTAATAGTAAGCAAAGTAGGACAGAAAATTCCAGACCAGTATAAAACCTAACTACACAAGTTGGGTTCCTGAAATCTGATAACCACTAGAAATGGAAATAAACTTCCTCAACCTTAGAATTTTCAAATAAATTGTCTTTAAATTTGCCATTTGTGTTCTTCTAAAGCTAGAAAGCTGGTACTATACATGCTTTATAATCATCCTGAAAAAATATAGACCTGTGCTTAAGATGTGTGAGCCAATGTATCCTAAATTTAAAAAAAGAAATATATAAAAAGGCTCCACATTAATAACCCTGAAGACAGATATTACCTTATTACAGTGGACAGAATCAAGCACAACACACATCAAACAGTAAAAATGCTATAAAAATATACCTTTTATTGCAAGCCTAGTCATTGACAGTGAATTTGAATGCTAGCTAGGCATAGGTCATATCAATACATTTTAATGTCTTGTTTTACACTAGATTTTTGTGGTGTTTCAAGGTTCTTACTAATTCTTTAAGCATAAAAACACCAGCAGGCGCCAAATTAAATTATCAGGCAACAGGTTTAAAACAAACAAAAGGAAGTACTTTTTCACACAATGCAAAATTTAATTGTTGAATTCCTTGCCACAGGATGTTGTGTGTGCCAAAGCCATAGGCCAGCTTAAAAAAAAAAAAAACATACAACAAAAAACCGCCACGGAACAAAAAACTAAAAAAACCCCACATAATTTAGACAACAGATTTGCACCAAGGCTATTATAAATAAAACAAATATTATCTGCAGCTCTGGAATTGCCAAAACCACAGAATACAGGAATTTAGAAGAGTAACTAGGAGAAGTGTCATTACAGTCTTGATTTAGCTTGCTCCCCAACTCCTGCCAAAAAATCCCCAAAACTTCTCTTAGAGGGTACCACTGGAGGAAGAGTTTATTGGCCCAGCTGGATTCTGGCTAACCTCATATGGCAAAGGTCTTTTTCCTACTCACTAACTCTAGTGAGAATGAAAAAAAGTTCCCCCATCATATTCTTCAGATAAGACTTTTGACAAAACCTAGCAAAAGTTTCTGAACTGGCTTTCCTAGAGGTGTTTTTGTGTCTCTATTATAAGGCAAATGCATCCCAACTTGCAACTGTACGGCCTGTTCTTTTCAGATCAGACAACATTTGGATAATCACAGCTTATTAAAAATATTTGTTTATAGTTTCTGCCTCAATTTAAGTGTAAACAGGCTGTATATATACTCTGGCCACAGGAGCACCAATGCCTGTCCCTGCAGCTCATTATTACTCGGCTGCTGAGCTGCAGGACACTGCTGATACAATGCCAGGGATGGGGCTGTGCTGCCTCCAGCCCTGCATATGAATGAGCACCATCCTGGGATGCAGGCATCACACAGCATTGCCACAGGGTGGGATTCACTCCCATTCAGAGATGGGTTTCTTTGATATCAAGAAAATATATTGATAAGGAAGCGCAGGAATAACATCTCCCCACGCAATATTCCCGTATTCTGTGTTGTCATGCAGATTGTTTCTCTCCTCCAAAGCAGCTCTCCACATGCCTACATTGCTGCCACATTTATTGTGGCAATTGGGAGTTCAGGACATGATTGGCTCTCAGCTCATTGGTAATTTTTGCAGCAGCAGATGCTGCCATAATTCTTTTTCATAGCTTCACCTTTCCCGTTTTATCTGCAAAGAGGACTGTCAAATTTATCTTCTGTTTAGATCATCAGCAAAAGAAATATGATGCTTTTGGAAAAAAAGCCAGATTTTTGAGCTACATGAAGCTTGAACATGTTTCAAGCTTGCTTCTTTTATTTTTGTAGCAGAAAACTGGGAGTACACACATGAGCTGTGTCAAATCATGAAGTAGCATAACTCAAATTCTCTGCATTTTGTAATGTTTTCATTTTTTGGACAGAATTTTCAAAGCTAGTTACGTTAAACTGCTACGTGGAAGCTCTCCTTCAGTATTAATAGAAAGTAAAACAAATACATTTGAATTTACTTCCATTTCTAACCTAAATTAAAGCCCCTATAATTTTGAATGAGGGTTGGGAGAAGGAACTGATGCCATTTATGCAATCTACATTTAATTCCAATGGATTAAGTTTCAGTTTAACTTTCCTAATACACACATATCAAGAAGTCACAGTTGTTTCTCAAAAAGTAATGTACTTTAACAGGCACATTGGGTAACATAGTAGATTTCTCCCCAGATTGTTTTTCCAGAAATAATCTATGCTACAAAATACATTTAATCTGCTACTGAAACAGAAAACTGGTGTATTAGTTCATAGCCTTTTTGTCAGAGACAGGTATTTCAAAATCATGCAACAGCTTATCAAAACAAATCATTTCATTTTTTAACTAACAAAAGGTTGGTGGAATATAAGTGGGAAGAAGCTAATTAGAGCCAGGAAGGTCTGAATGGAAGAAGCTCTTCCCAGAAGTGTTGAATAAATGTTGGAGGACTTTTTGAGAGAACTGCTGCTAACTCTACTGACTTTATCAGTATGATGTATTGTGTGATTTACAGCTACGTAGAAACTCTAGCTGAACAAACATTTGAACAAGTTATTTGTTTCTGAAACAGTTCCAGGTTACATTACAGTAGGAAAATATTTCTATTGTATAAGGTAGAGTAAAGCATCTTCACTTATTTTCACATTTAATTAAGTTTTCTGTTAGTGTTCTGAAACACCCTAAAATATTGGCACTTCTGGGGCTGATATGGTTGCTAGGTGTTCCTGTTTGCAGGTGAGAAGGAATTCTACTTGTAAGAGAAGATCAAATCCTTACAGACTGGGGATACACTACAAAAAATCCACTAGAGATAAAATGAGATTGCATAAATAAATATGTAATAATTCACGTGCTTAAAAGCTAACACAAGAAAAACCTAGGTTAGGAAGAGCATGCTATGAGGAACAATGAACCACAATAGTTTAACCAAGCTCAGACAAGGCTGGTTTAGATGGTTTATCCCCAGTCTGCTGCTTTGTTCAGATCTTCAGCATATGGGATTGCAAACCAACCCAGTTGGGTGTAATTTAGTTCTGATTCACTTGCCCAAGCCATGCCTGCCCTTCCAGGGAACATTTTGCCTGCATTTAAAACACTGATTCATGATTCACTCAAACATTTCACTGATTCAGTGATTTGTCTTGTGTGAAGAGCTTAAAGTGATACAATTGGGATTCAGATAATTTTTGGTCAAACCAAGAAAACCTCATGAATACAGCTTTAACTGCATATTTCTGTCCACAGTGAATAAATGGATTCTTCATTCACTCTTCTCAGCACAGTAAAGAAGAGAATATTCTCAAGTTTTAAAAACTTGCCAGTGAATGATAGTGTCTACATTTCCAGAGGAAAATCGTCATCTAGTCCACATGTTGCAAACTGTGTGGGCATTTTTAAAGCCAGATGGACTTCCTGTGATTTAAAACAGTAGAAGTCTCTCAAGAAGAGGCTATAACTCATTCAAAGACACATTCAGGGTATGATCTGAACTTTCCTAAAACTGTAAGCAAGAAAATTAACAGAGAGTTTAAAGGGAAAAAAACCCCCAACAAAACGACAAAAACAAACTTGAAGGAAGAGCAGTGCATCCAAACATGCAGAGTAACACATCAACAAGTTAATGAGATTCTGATTAACAGTCAGAGATGAGGCACCATCACACAAATCTAATGGGAGTTCATAGGCTGGAGACAATTTCATCAACTGCTGACTTCAAGAAGAAACTGTCCAGCCTGTCAGCTGCTATAGCACTGTATTTGTAGAAACTAAACAACCTCAGGTTGTCTCTCCTGGACTTGTCTGTGTCAGTGGTGACACATTTGGAAGATCAGAGGTCAATCAGTTCACTTCGGGTGGCATAAAGTAAAGATAATAAAATTCATTGGAGCCAAACAAATCTGAAATATGGTGAAATCTGAAAGGTGTTTGGTTTAAAAAAGTAGGAAAAATAAGACTATCCTATTCTTCTGGATTTCAATATTTTGTCTTCTAAAATGGCATTATTACCTCATTTCTGCCAGCCTGCTGATCCAGCTATATCCTCAGCACTACAGTTTTGAGCAAAAACAACAGCAAGAGGAGAATCTGTACAAATGAGTTCATGTCTCTGTATGTGTGCATACAACCAAGATCCTAAGGATAGACAAAGGGCTATTTTTAGTTGGTTTCCTTAATAAGAACAAAATCTGAAAAGTTTTCCTACTTATCTGCAATCTGCAGGGTCTGTAATTGCTTGTCAGCTCTTGCAGATGTGACCTCCTTAGCAAGGTTTTGGTTTACCACAATGTTGTCATGTGAATGAATGCTGTCAGTGTCAGACATTTCAGCTGATTTTTAGGAGTCCTATGAATGTCAGCTTCTCAAGGAGGGACATGAGAGAAAGAAAAATCTCACACATACTTGCAGGACACAAAAATCCTCCAAAACTCTTCAATACCAGGAAAAAACACTTAAAAGACTTTCTGTATTTAAGTGGGCAGCACAACTTGCTCACATGGTTGAATGTAGAGTCTGCAACATTTTACAGTGTACACATCTTTTAGTCATGCTTTATGTTATTATTATAGTTTAAACACTGCATGTGAATTTGGCATCCATTAAAATGAACAGAGCATTAAAGAGGCTGGAACCCACTGGTCTTTGGGGAAGCATCTCTTTATGACACTCCTCTGCAAATGGCCAACTCTTGCATTATGGAGCCTTTCTTGAATTCCTGCCAGTGACACTGGATCCTGTAATGGGTTTGTAATGAGGCTAAAATCATCACCTCCAAACTAAATGGGGAGAAGACAAAGGAACTGGGACATGGTGAGAGGAAACAGAGTGAGGACAATGTCATTTAGAAGGTCAGAAGACTGTGCTGTCACAGTGAACAGCAAAAAATCCCCATGCTAAAGTACTGAGAGGGGCCTTGGGAAGGAGCAGAACCACAGCACCAGGAATGCAGAGGGAGCACAGTCTGCCCTCCCATTCAGAGCATGCTTTCCCAAAAACAGCTCTCAGAAAAGGTTAGGAGGGGAAAAAAATGGTTTACATTATAGTTATGATAATGATTATGGTTCACCTATTTCACAATCACACTCTTCAAATAGGAAAAGAGAACTTCTAAGAAGAAATTTTCAGCAAATCCAAGCTCAATGATGGCTTTCAAGCATAGTCTTCAGAAGCAGTTTTGTTGCTATAAAACATGTTTTCAGCTAATATTGTATCAGTCTGTTAGAATTTGCACAAAACCAATCTTTTCTTTGTTAAGAATCATCTTCTCCAGCTGCTTTCTGTTGCATCTGAGGTTATGATCTTCTGTTCCCATCCTTATGCTCAGGAGACTGTGTAGAGGAGAGGGTAAAGTTTTCACGCAGCAAGAGAGTTTAAATCTCTTCTCACAGGAAATACCTAATTTTTTTTCCAAGAACCACAAACCAGAACTAGATTAAAAAACAGGATGGAGACATTCATCACAAACATGTACAATGGTGGTCAACAGTCACTGGAGACAAAGCCACGGAGAAATCATAATGGAAAGAAATATTGTATACTGACACAAAATCATTCCACAGGAATGTAGGGGTGCTAGTGCAGGGAAGAAAAAGAATTTGAAAAAGAACATAGTTGTTAAAGCCTTGTTTCCACTTGTGCCATTGTTTTTGTGGATGGCTGTTTGCAAGTTCTTTAACCCCTCTCCACATCTCTAGTCTCTGGTTTGTGCAGGGTGGAGGCAATACTGAGTGCCCTGGCATTGCACTGGGATCTGTGCAATAGCACATTTAAGCACTTCCTTTTACCTCCAACTTTTCTCATATCATCATTCTCTACAAAAAGTGACCTCAAACAGTTTTATTTGGAAAAAAAAAAAAGCAACTGTTTCAAGTGATTACATTTATAATTTTAATAATGTAAGAGGTTTACAGTAAGACACCGTGCAACCAAGAATTCATTACTTTTCCTTTCAGATTTTAATAAAAGTACAGTATGAATTATTTAAACTACACAAAATTTGTCAAGATAAATTAATTTAGTACATGTTGTGATGCAGTATATTCTGGCTTTAATTGTGTTTGCTGCTTACTGAGTATAGCAATTCAGAAAGCCCAACAATATATTTTCACAGCTATTAAAAACAAGAACATGACAGCGTTGTATCATTTTCTGCATTTTTTTTCTCAGAGATTTTCTTTACTTATTTTTTGATAAAATTTGAAGTTAGGTTATTGCATTAAAAGAAACAACTCACGAAACAAATTGAGAGAACAATGCAAGGCTCAGGGGATTTCTCATATACCTCTTCTAACACAACTCTAGTCAGCAGCATGCAGGAATAATCCCAGGACGAGCAGCTTTCAGAAGCTGCTGCAAGAAAATGGTGAGATTTAATTTGGCACTATTTAATTCTCATTATAAAGGAAAAACAGGGTCCCAGGGAAGTCAGTAAAAATTTTGCCTCTGACATGAGTGCAAGGCTTAATCCATTGCCCCAGCACAGATGCTGGTGCCATGTGAGATGCCCTGGGGGACTCCACCCAGCTTCAGCTGGGAGTGCTTGAGTTTCCTGTAGGTCTGCTGTACCTGCAGCCTAATGGGGAATCCTTGGATCACTGGGACACCTCAGATATCACTAAGCACTGCTTTTAGATCACTGAACTGAGCCCAGGATGTCTCCATTGGACATCCCAGGCTGATGCTGGTCTTACACAGATCCTGTTGCTCATCTGCTGACAGCCCCAGCCTAACAGATCTGACAACATTCCTAACAAAAATTACACATAAGTTACATATCTTTATATATATTTAAGTATTTTTAATATACATGCACCTTTAAAAGGACTCATCCTTTCACTTCAGCTATGCTGTCAAGTGTACCAAAGATACATCCCCTAATATTGTATTGGTTTTGCACAGCCTGGTTTTTGGTAGAAGAGGGGCCACAGAGATGGCTCCTGTGAAAAGCTCCTGGAAGCTTCCACCATGTCCAGCAGAGTCAATCTCTGATGGCTGTGAAGATGGACATGCTGCTGGCCAAAACTGGGCCAATGACAGAGGTTGGTAATGCCTCTGTGATGGCATATTTAGAAGAAAATCAAAACAAAGTCACAGGTTTTGCTCCTAGTTGGAGAGGAGGAGGAGGTGGGAATATCAGAGGGGAACAACATAGAGACACTGAGGTCAGTGGAGAAGGAGGGGATGGAGATGCTCCAGAGGCCANGTGTTCCTGCACTGTCAGTGGGAAGGGCTGGGGAAAAAAAAGTGTTTTAAGTGCTTATTTCACTTCTCCTTATCCTCCTCTGATTCTGTTAGTAATAAAAACCATTTTGCAACCTTAAGTTCAACCTGTTTTGCCCTTGAAGTGTTTCTCCCAGTCCCTATCTCAACTCATGAAGCTTTTGTTATCTTTTTTTCCTCTCCTCTGCCAAGATGTGGCAGGGGAGGGTGAGCAGGGAACTCTCATGGGTGCCTGGTGTTGGGCCAGTGTCAAACCATGAGAAATACACAGGTGAAAATCACACAAATGTCCTTTCCAAAACACTTTTCAGCATAAATTTCTTGCAAGATTAGGTTGCAAAAAGCAAGATGCTCTTTTGGAAGTTCTGTACCTTCCTGAGAATAATATTTGATTCTAAAAAAGTCAATCAAAAATTCTAAACAATCAAAAATTCTTATGAAGTCTTATCTCATAATGAGCTTGTGGGGAGATGTGCTTGTCCACTTTTACTGGAGTAGGATAACGTTCCAGGTTTCTCACACTTTAATGGAAGCTCTGTTCTGTGCATGTCTGGAATTCAGACTAAATTTACTTTCTGGTTTGTCCTAGAAATGATGCTGTATTGAAATTTCTTGGGGAGTCCGTGAAGAAAATAATCTCATTATCAGGGAGGAAGCTCAGGTTAGGAAGAATGGTGCAACAGTCTTCCAAAGTCAATTAACACTTGCTATGCAGAATGAGGACATCTGAAACTGCCACTTAATATTAAAATTAAAATTTTAGCACTACTTGCTGTAACAAGTCTCTAAATAGAATAGTCATAGAGCATTTTCTCAACTGTTCATAAGGCATTAGATTGTGTTTACTTATAGGCCACGCAGGTCAGAAAGACTCATTGAGGTACAATTAGAAATTTCACCACTTTGGCAGGAAAACACAGCACCTCAGCTTTTGCAAGCAGCACACACAAATCTAGAGATACTGAATCAGGCTCTCTGCTCCCTGCAGTTGTCATTATGCTCCACCACCAACCCCCCTCCTCTCAGCACCAAGCTGAAGAGGCCACTCCATCATTACTGGGCAGGAGAGCACTGTGTTCCCCTTGTCCCTGTGACCAAATCCAGCAGCAGAGACCCTCACCCAGAGTAAATGCCACATGCAGCACCCCTGAACATCCTTGCTGAGCTCTCCCAGCACTTGCTGATAGCTGATGGAAAAGTGACTGGGCTGGTACAAACAGAGAAAATCTTCCTTGCATCTCATGGAAGAGACCAACACCAAGACAGACACTTTCCTTGCATCTCTACACAAACCCTAAAATTGTACACACCAGTCTCCAGGTTTAAGAGAAAGATCCTGAGGTATTCATCAGTAATAAATATCCATACAGCAAGAAAGGAGGGAGGAATATTGCTACACACAAACAGGGTGTTTCATACTGAATTAAACATTGGTCATAGCAAGATCATATGTCAAACTGCCAGAAAAGGGGAGCATGAACAAACAAAAGTATGTGATTCAGAGCAAATCAACTTTCTCCAATATACTGGGATCCCACAGAGGGGTGAGCACTGAAATGACTGCACTTCCTTGCACAGATGCAAGGAAAAGGTATGTCAGGAAGTACTTGCACTATAACAACAAAAGTAACTTTTAGCATTTATTTATTTTGGAGAATCCCCAAGTTCTGCTCCTGGATTGGGAAACAGTAGCCCCAGTACATATTGGTTTATGAGAGGAAAGAGAGGAGAGAATACCATATCAAATTGATACTTCAGGGAGATTTGAAGGAGAATGAACACATATTTGGAAATGGGCCAGGACACTGGGGCTACTATGCCCTGCCCTACAAAAAGAGCCATTGGATTGTTAATAACCATAAGCAATCAGGCCCTTCTTTTTATGTCTCATCAGCAAGACTACACTACTATTCATTTAATTCACACTTGCTTTTAAGTTCTCTCAGCTTCTATTGCTGGTGGGTTTAATTCTGTCTTAACAATAAAGAGCATTCCTTCACTTTTTGTTCACTGGAGATCTGTGGCTGATTCATCCAGCACTACACGGATGAAACTGTAAATGAAGAAATCCTGCACTGACAGAAAAAAAACAGATCAAGCATTTTGATGTGTTTTCAGGTTTTCTTAAGCTAAAAACCTTCTTTTATTCAGTGTCTTGGTAAGCTGTGACAAACTTTTTCAGTTTGAGGTGTTGCTCAATCTTCTGTCTCCATTCTTAAACTGCTAATAGACCTGGTATTAAACTAACAGTAAAACCAGCATTTAATTAAGTGCTTCAGGACAGAAAGTTCTTCTAATCTAGCAAGATAAAAACAAGGTGTAAGTGGTTTTAACAGAAAACGAAGTCAGGAAGCAGCCTGGAAAAAGCAGCCCAGTTGTATGTGCAGTAGGCTTCAAATTTGTTTATTTTTTCTATAGTCCCTATTTCATCAGCAGAGTTGTATCAAAAATACAAGTCTTCAGAAGTGCCTGAAGATTAATTTTGTGGTACTTAGAAGCCTTCCTGTTTCAGCCTTTCTTTAGAAACACATCCATTATATCGTCCAACCCTTACCAAGTAATAATTTCCACGAGGACATCAATAAGCTCCCTTGCCATGTGTGTTTCCACAGTTCCGGGAAGGAAACCTGCATTTTCAAGTATTCAGCTTGAACAACAACCTTCAGAGAGCCTTCTACAAATGTTCTGCAAAGCTCTTGTTTTCAAGACACCTCTAGTTAGATATACTAAAACTTCGTGGTGCTTTTTGCAAAGAGCACACAGGTTCCTGCAGTGCAGCTGACAGACAGAAACACACAAAGCCACACAAAGGGCACCAGCAGATCACAAGCTCGTTTTAAAAGAGTCAGCCAAGTAAAACCTAGGCTCCTAGATCACATAATGTTAAACACACAAACAAAAACAGTTTAGTGAAGACTCCCTTTGAAATAAGGTTTCCGCTCTTTAAAATTCTGCAATTTCCTTGAGTGGTGCACGTCTGTTCATCTCACTTGGTAATACAGGGAGTTTCCATTCTATACTTTCCAAAGTTTGGGTCTATCTCCTTCTTTGTTAGCTCTGGAAGAGGAATAAAGCATGCAGTGACCAGCAAAACCAGACAACTGAGAAGTGCCACTTCAAAATCTATATCTATAAAGGTAATATCAGGTTTCCCAATATTAAAAAAAAAAAAGGTATTTGTCAACTATAAATTTATTTGAATGCAGTTGAGTAATATTAGCAGTTTCACATCCATCCTGCCCCAATCTCTATCAAATCAGTAGGGCTATAAAAAGGTTAGAGGGATAGGGTGATACTGGTTTTAGAGCTGCAGAAACCAGTTACACTCTTCTGTGAGAGACACAAGCCTAATTCACACGGCCATCATTTCCTCTGCCATTATGGGGGCACTATATATGAATCTCCAAAAAACTCACAATCCTGCAAGGCAAGGTGTCTGAACAGCAGTGGGACCAACCAAGGACAATGTTTCTTTTCTACTCACCTCAAAATTAAATGGGAAAGCCCATTTAACATAGCAAATTGCACGAGTTTAGCAAAGAACACAACTAAAAGGAGACTCCAAAGGCAAGTCAAAGCTGGGCAAACATCCTGTCAGGGCAGCACCACTGGAAGTACAAAGCCTCAGGGGAAAAAACATTATAATGTATATTCTTATGCAATTCTTTACACATCATTACCTTCCTCTTGGTATAAGCTGTACTCTGCTGAACACATCCAGATTTTGCATGATTTTGTAAGTTAAACAACCCTGTGTGAATGCAGGGCAGGATACAAACCACCTGGAATTGGTGGGTATTGCAAGTACACACCAAGCTGCCACCGTTGAGCAACAGATCACTAAAACTGAGCATTCTGCAAGAGCACTTTAGTTTTATCCATAAATTAAAGGGAGAAGAAGGTGATGCTTTCTGTTTCTGTAGATACAGGCTCCTAGCACATCCCAAGCAGAATGAAAAGTAGAAGGTATCCAAAGCAGCTTTAAAACTGATATGTACTGTAAAAAAACTCTTTCTGATTGCATCTAAGTGGGCAAGCATTGCAAATTATCTGGAGCAACAACTTCACTCCTGTTATCACCATTCTGAGCTATTTATACTTACACTGATTGTTATCCTACACTCCTTGCTGAGAAGCACTTTGAGAGCCTGTTAGCCACCATTCCTCATCTCTTCAAGAGCTAGGTCAGATTCTGAATATAAATAAACAGCCCCTTTGTGCCTGAACTTGAAAGAGAAATCAGTCATCTGTATATGATCTGTGTTAAGGAAAAATGTAATTTTTCCCTTTGACAATGTATGTATGATTTTTAAGCTATCTTGATTGCCAAGAGAAATTTGTTTGCCACAGAGGCTTCTAGAGCTTAAAATGTCACTGGTTTTACCCCTCCCCTTCCTTTTTTTTATTTCTTTTTCAACTGATTTACAAATTAAGTTGACTGTCTTCTAAGTAGAAAAAAAATAAAATCAGATTCCTGAAAATTAAAAGTCTGGCACAATCCTATACTAAGAGGCCATTTTATCTTGTCTCCTCTAGAAAGATAATTTGCAGATTCTGGCAAAGATCCCATTTCCAGTAATAAAAATCCCCAGGGACTTCTGGTACCTAAGACCTCCTCTTCCTGGATCCTGCCCATATTGCTGTGATTAAACTGTGTAGGTCGGAAAGGACTTTTGTTATTTGTATTTATTATTGCAAGAGGAAAAGAATACAGAAAATATTTGTATGTTAAGAGCTGGATAAAATTGTCACCGGTGTACCTGAAGTGACTCTGTGAGCTTTAATATAAGTCCAAAGGCATTTATCCTTCCTACATCCTGCATTGTTACTCTGACCTGAGAAGGGCTTGGTACAGTACATGCAGTACAGGCTTTGCCTGCCCAGCAAAGCAATGGATTAAGGCAGATAACACAGAGCACAGAAATTAGTCAGATACTGAAATCATCCCTAGGTAGGAGTGTCTGCATACAATCACCTCTGTACAAATCACCTGAAACAGCATTTGTTACATATAAGTGTAAAGCCTGTAGCCTTATCTTGCTTTATCTGTGCCTCACAGTGTATAGTTTCTCATGCACGTTCTCCCCATGCAGTTGCAGCCAGCACTGAGTGCACTGCTCCCTGCCCCTGGAAGGATGAGGCTTTCCCAGTGACACCAAACCTTGGTGTTCCAACCATGAAGACGCTGACTCCCTTGTGGCTCCAACCCACTCCAGGAAAACCATTACCCCAAACTGCTTCATCTTGCAGTGCTGGAGAATAAAGAGTGTGTGAAGAACTGTCTGCTTGGAACTCTTCCTGAGCACTTTTGCAGATGGGGAGAGCTGGCTACCCAAGTCCTTAGGACTCTACCCTGTCTTTTAACCACAGCTCTACTCACTAACAATATAATCTTCCTTTTAGCATGGGGTATGCAAATATAAAGCCACTTTGTCAGCATGCTGGTGACACTACAATTGAAGTGTATATCAACTCAATCATTCATAAATCAATGTGTATATTCTTCTTAAGCTCTAATGCCATATCATCAATGCACTCTTTATTTTGCAGTTACTGATACTAAATTCCAGCATGATTACAAAATCACATTTTTCACTTTATTGCATTTTGAATATTGAAGGGCTTTCCCCTTTATTAAATTACACTATATTACAAGAGTCTGAGAATCTTCTGATGCATGACCAAGTACATAGTTCCATCTGTTTTGTTTTTCTCATTCATGACAGAGATGATTTTGTTGTAACCAGTACATGTATTTCACTTTAATTCCACTTTATGTCTGTCAGGTTACATCATTTGTGATGTGTGGATACTCTGCTGCAGAGATTTGCAAAACCATTTAAGTTTAAAGTAAAACCAGCTTTCTGCATAGCTCAGGTGTTCGGAAATGAGATCTGGCTACTCAAGTTACCAGCTTAAATTGAGCACATGGCACAAAGCCATATCAAACCTGGCAAGACCAGGCTGGCTAAAAATCACTCCTGTTGGAAGGCTGCTGGTAGCCTATATAAAATGAACAAATTTCCTATCTGTGCTTTAGAAACACAGGTGTTTACACACCCAAAGCTGCTAGCACAATTGGTGGATTGTCAGCAGTCTTAGCCCAAATTCCAGGTGTCTGACTTTGAACTCAAACACTGCACAGTAGACCAGGAGAAACTCTGCTCAGTGTCTCAGAGTTACAAGTGTGAGTTTATTGTTTGTATTGGAGAACTTAAAAGGCTGTGTAAATGAGAGCAAAACCCCGTGGCATAGAGTGCTGTACAAGACTCAGAGGTGCCTAAAGCAGAGAGAATTGAAAACTAACTGAAACTTAATTTAGAAGTCTAATCATCTTCACATCACTTTCAGGAGACACCCATGGAAGAAGAGTCAGATTGCAGAAGGCTGAATATCCCCCTGGAAGTACCCACATCTCTCAATGAAGCACCCAGGGAGTGAACATATACATGGGCCACAACAAATGGACAAACCCTGAGCTTACCTGTTTTACAAACAAATCTCAAGTTTTCCACATTTAAAAAAAAGATAATTAAAAAAAAAAAACAGGCTTTAACATTTTACAAATATTCCTCCCTATCAAGTGAGATGAATTCAAAATTTCAAAGCTATGGAGTGTCATTGACCCAGACTGTTGTACTCCCTCTGGTGACCAGGTGACCCCATTGGTGTGACATACTTTTGATTCCAAAGCTGCCACACAGCAAAAGAATCAAACTGCAAAAAATCCAGGAAAATTCACTAAAACCATCACGTGAATATATTTTTTTTGAATTTCACTTATTTCCTTGTGAACATTCCACTATATTAAAAACCTGTCGTTAGGTGTTGTAAATAAAATATAATCATGCCAATGTTGATCGGGGTCTGCTGATATTTTCCACACAACCAGCACCTCCAGAAGCATGCTAGATGGGGAGCTAAACAACCACTGCTGTGTGAAGACATCAGGGAGAGGATGTTTCATTAGTCACTCATCCTACCTTTCCAGAGAATAGCACATAATCCAAGGGCTTTTGTTGATGGCTTATTATTTGCAGCACACAAGCTCAACATACAGGCTAAGAATTACTAGGCTTTGGTTTTTTTCAGGAAAAAGCCAAACAGACCAAACACAAAACCAAAAGCCTTCTGGCTTAAAAGGATATCATTGTATCAAAGAGTCAGGGCAGTTTCTTGTCTGCACAAAGGGTGAGTGGGTAGGAAAGCAGACTGCAATAAATCATCTCCAAGCACAAAAAACTACCTGCAGTTATTTGCAGGATCTAAGCTGAAGCAGTGAAATTCTCATTTCTTCTCCTTTCCTGCCCAGGTGAATGTTTTTATTTGGATGACACTTTGAGGAATTCCCTTTCAACAGTAGGTACCTTCCATTTGTAATGCTGCAGCTACATACAGTATGTGTCTGAGTGCACATGTAAATCTATTTTTTTTTCAATAATGCTGAAGGTAGAAATTGATATAATCATTCTTCTTTCCCTCTAGAGCACTATTAGCAGGCAACATACCTTTACACCTCTTCAGAGAGGGCAATTTTGGAGTTGAAGGGCAATAAGAACATCCCACAGCAGCAGAGGGAATCTGTGCATGGCAGAGACTGGACTCATGTGCACCTCTGGTTCAGAGGATAAACTATAAAACCATAAGTGTGAGAGCTCTTAAGTTTACAGTGCAGTGTACCCTTTCTCCCACTTTAAGCTACACTGAGATTAAAGCAATTTAGCTTGAGCTGGGATTTCTCAGTAGGACAAGAACAAAAATTAAATATACCAATGCCCCCATTCCCTCTCTGCTTCTTTCAGCATTTTTGCACTCCTCACTGGAGGAGAAGCTGCTATGTCTACAGCACAGCAACTCTTCACATTATCAGTACAGTTGGGCACAGCCATGTAAGAATCAAGTATTAAAATGAATTACTTAAGACATTACAGACTGTGTCTAGCAATATCCAAGGGTCTTAATGCTCTAGCTTTGTAACACATTCCCTCCCCACAGAAGAATAACATTGTTTAGAGCCCTGCACAAGGATGAACATTCCATCAAAATCAGTATGGGCTGCTTTTTTTTTTTAACCAGCATAACAAATAGTAGATCTTGTTCTATTAGCCCTGATATTGAAGGTCATTTTCCCAAGTATTTGCCCAGGGATTGTGCTTCCCAGGCATCATTGCAATTTGCTTTGCTGAAGTCATCAGAGGTTGTTGAAACTTGAGTACAGGGTGAAGAAAACAGCAAAAGCCAATTTGCTTTAAGGACAATTCTCTAACAGAAATGTAATTTTTTGGTTTGGAGTTTTATGCAACTCTGTTTAATATTTTTCAGCTATCATATGCACGAGCAACATAAATTCAGCATCAGGGTTATTGCCCAGGAGATTCAGGTGGGTTGCTTTCCTAAAGCAACCATTTCCCAACCCGTTAGTCCTTCCTGTAGCTCCATAAATAATTAAGAGAATATGGCTGTTTCACAGTCAAGTGCCAGCTAGAAATGTCTCCACATCTTAGTGCACACTGGAGCCTGTGCTACAAACCAGATTGCTTTGATTTTCTCCGTGTGTGGAAATGTTTGTCTCAAACATACAAACATAAAGTGGCATACACTAAAACTGTAAGTATTGGCTACCTCCACTTGTAAACTCATTTTACAGCTGCAAATTAAAGGGATTTAAAGGCTTTTTACACAGATGCTAATAAATTCCATTCTCAAAATCATTTTTCCTCTCTTTCCTTTGCAGAACTTTCCCATGTGCTTTCACATGATCCACCTGTTCTCATTATGTGTACCTTTGTCCTATGATAAAGCATTCCTTCATCACAGAGTAATTAAATGTCACATTTCTCTCATTCCTCTTGACTAATCAGTAAATCTCTTATGGCAACAAGCCAAATTGCAGCAAATAGATCACACACTGTAAGGCACACTTCTGTATTCTGAACAATATCTGACCATAACAAATTAAGAAATTTCCTTTCAGCATGAATTTGCATATGCAAAAGTATGAAATACCATATCTGTAACAAAAAAACATAAGTTCTTCCTAACTGTGCAATGAGTATGATCCATGAGGTGCAATAAAAACAGTTAAAACCACACACATTTAAAGCACTGAATGTTCAGAATGTTGTCCTTCACTCTTAGGAATGGTTATAGAAATTGGTTTGTGACAGAGGCAGTGTTAAGAACAATAAATGATGAAAATATCCATCAATTGAGGATGTTGGCTCCTGCTCTGTTGCATAAGGCCCATATAGCAGGATGAATTCCAGCATGAGTAAGTGCATAAAAATGATTGGCAGAATGAACACTTTGTTGTCTAAAACAATAACTCCTCATTCTCCATTGTAACATTTCTCTTAAGCACAGCTCAAGGTAATAATAAGCTCCCATCTCCCTTGTAGAAAAGTATTATTCAGGATTCAGAATGATCTGTTTTTATGGTCCTGTGGGTTTAACTGGGAAAATGATGACTGCACTCTGGTGTGTGGGGCAAGGATGGCACCATCACAGCACAGCTGTACCAGGACTTCTGTGCTGGGAGCACCCCTGCACATGGCCTTCAAGGGATTTCACTGGAGTATTTTAACACACAGAGGTGTGCTGTTGGTGGTGGTTGTAAGAAAATTGAGCGAGGGTTTGGCCAGCTGGGCACATATGGAGCCTACACAAGAAGATCCATCCCAAAGAATAGGCCTGTAGATCCAGAGGGGCCCACATGGATCAGTTGTGGGTATTTGTGTTACCTACACTGGATTCCCTTTAATGGTGAAGAGTGCACAGAAATCAGCCAACCCCTAAAGGAGGCACTATCAAGGCTTGGCATTGTGAATATACTGTTCTTCTCCCATGTTCACCTGAGCTCTGGTTCTTCACCATGTCTGCTTTTGGTGCTGTGCTGAACATGTGCAACATCAGAGTGCCAAATAAAAAAAAATTTAAAACAGACCTCAAAGCTACAGAGAGGAAATGAATCTTTGGGCAGCCTGTCCAGTTTATAGGGTCACTGTATAGATTTCTGCCAGTGCACCCCTGTTGGGGAGAAGACATGTCTGCAGCAGCTGAGCTCCCCTGGCCCCAGAGCCGCCTCCGGAGCAGGAGCTGGGAGCACGGGCAGGTTTGTGTTACTGCTGAGCCCAGCCCAGACAAGCAAGCCACCAGGGGTGTCTGATGCCATCACTGCTTGCTAAGGGCACGTGCAACCTTTGCACAAAGGAAAAGCAGAACCCTTGCAGACACAACCCCATTAAGAGCAGGAGATAAAAGGACATGTTGTAAATACAGATCTCGTTTTTTGAAATAGGTAAAAGTGATGCATTCACACTTGAGCAAGCACATGAAAGACATCAGCAGTGCACAGACATTTTCCAAGTGCTCTGCACAGGAGTTTGCCAAGAGAAGGTAAATGTATTTGCATAAGCAGTTTTAATTTGTGGTGTTTTAAGTGTTGGATGCAGTATTTCAGAGGCACCAACTGTTTCAGTTTCAGAAGTTCTAAGCACAAAACACCCCCACACCCTGCATGACCCTTGTAATCAGTGGGGTTACAGTGGCACAGGAGAGATCAGAAATGCAGACAGAACATATTTTCTAAGTCTCATTAAGCAAGAACAAATTCTGAAGGCAAGCAAGAACAGTCTTTTCCAAAAAAGCAACAGAAAAGGAAAGCAATGGGTGCAGTTTCAATCACACGTTTATAAATGCAAACATCCTCACGTTATCTTTATTGCCAACTAAACGAGGAGTGTTACACAGTAAAACCTATATTTGCTGGAACAGGAAATCAGTAAAACAGTTTTCTGTCAGACATTACATCTGCTAGTGCCTCAGGACACTCAGACTGACTGATGCTGGTAAGGCTGATGTGTGACAATCACAGGCAAATTACGTTTTTTTTTTTTTTCTGGCTGGTTTATTTTGTTTTAATTGTGTTAAGTGCATAAATAAATAGCTTAAATGTTTTCTATCCAAGCAAATAGAGAAATTCTCCTAAAAAAATGAAAAAGACTGGCAGCAATGGATTTCTCTAACTGGTGGGTGTATCTCCATGGAAGCTTGCATTTTAATTGCCATTGAGTGATACAATTATGTCACGTGGCTCTCTATATTCACATATGTTTACCCTCAAAAACTACTGAGAAATCTGAGCAAACCCCCCTTAACTAAATCAATGAGAAATCCTAAGAATAAATATAATTGCTTTGGGAAATTATTCCTAACCCTTAAATTTTAACCATTTTCATTACTTTAATTAATTGTGGTTTGGGAGAGAGTGGTTAGTCAGCTACTGCTTTACCTCGAGTCCGGGTCAAGGACTCAGCAGCTGGGATGCTGCATTATTGTCTCTCACTAAATCACATTTTCTGGCATAAATGCTTGGATTATGAAGAATCTGAGTGATACCAGTCCTCCAGCAAGCCTGAGCAAGAAATCAGGCAGCTGTTAAGCTTGAAGGTGATCTGGGAGCTGAAGTTAAGTGTGTGACATCCACTGCACTGTGAGAGGCAGAGACTGCAGATAACTTCAGCCCACAATCACTCTGGACCCACCTCCTTGTCTTTTGGATGAATAAGGTTTCAGCCCCCACAAAAAGAAGTATAAAAAATACAGATTAGGGAGAGATTTGCCATTAGGTGGAAGCTTGATGCAGTTCCATTTATCTTTTATCCATGTTGTGAAATCAGCAAGAAACCAGCAAGTTTATCCAAGTATTTAAAATATTTTCACTTTACAAGCAACCTGTGTATTTCATAAATACTAACATCATAATCCCTTCTTAATCTGGCAAGGGGTGGATGTTTTAATCTTTTGGTGTGCTGAAAGGTAATATTATTGGAGAGTTATTTGCCCATTCCCTGGTGATGGAGTCTGCAGCATTCAGAATTTAACTATGGAAGTGGAATTCTTGCCTTTCAGGGTTTATTTACAGATTTTGCCAGATGAATGTGTAACCTGTGAACTATAATTAGGGATTTCCAGCTGTTACCAGAAAGCCTGGAATGCACAGCTTGCAAGCTTTGAACGTATTTAAAAACCACTACTCATAAGCCTAAAATATTATTAAACTGGCAGGTATGGAATAGCAAATATTTTAATGTATAGTAACCCTTTAGTCACTAAAATTATAACACATGTATATTATGGAATATACATGCAGACCTTTGAGTCTCTGTGGTGCATTTAAGCACAGTTTAATTCAAGTGCTGCCAGCTCAGTATTGCATTTCCATTTTGGCCACTGGGCAAAACCAGAAATCCCCAATTTTTGTTTAGGTTGATTGGAAATGATTTTGTGGAACCTGGGAGAGATAGCCTTGTTCCTTTATTTAGGTATTGGCTAGAAAAACCAGTGCATAGAAGAGGAAACAATCGCCTTCACACGTTCCTCCTTGCACTCCATTAATTTTCTGTTTTCTAGAAAACTAATTCAGATTATTTCTTAGTCTACCCATTATAAGAGTTAATCCTCAACAGCTTTAGTTTTAAATACAAATTAGAGAGTTTAACATTACCCTAGAACAATGTTTTTTAAGAATACCCTAACATTTCACTTGTTTTAAGAAAAATTTCCTCAAAAAAAAAAACCCTAAACACATAACAAAAAAAAGTTTAGGTCGAGTCAGTTCTGAAATTTACGTCAAGTCAGTTTCTGGAAAAGTCAGTTCTGAATTATTCTCATTATTTTTGAGAATAAACACATATTAGCATATGTAAAAATGTTCTGATATTTTGGTTCATGATGAGCTCATGTCCTATTTGACATAAAACCCCTCAACTATACCTTTACCACTCCCCACAAAAAGGGTCACTGAAGGGCCTATTTTTTTAACCACATACAAAGTCTGAAGTTCAGAGAGATTCGAGTTCTATACCTCAGCATTACTTAAGAGGGTTTTTTTTGTCTAAAATTTCAGAGATCACACAGCTTTTCCAAACTATCCAGTCTAAATAACCCTTCAGCTAGGGAAAAGTATATCCTTGGAATAAATAAGAGGAAAATGTAAACAGCTTCAGATTAAATAAGACAAAAACATAAACATCATTCTTGTTAAGAGGCAAGTCTGAATAGTTTCCATCATGTCAAACCATGATAGCTTCACTCCAAAATCCAGCCACAGTCCTGATTAATATTTATTCTGAAACCATGCACATATGTTCCTGTTTCTGGCCACTTAAGTTTGAGCTATCTAGTTTATTATTTTTTCTTATATGATTTCTAGTCAACAGTTCCAAAGAGATATAAAAACAATCAAGAGTTCGTTATAAAAAATATAGACATGTGTAACCTTCTATAAATAATTTTTCCCCCCTCAAGTTACTAAGTACAGTAATTCAAGCTTTGGCTCTCTGCCTAAAGCTACAGTTTCCTAAAGTTTGAATTCAAACTTTCATCTATAAAATTGATTGTGCCATTAAAATAAAAGTGACATAGTTACCAACTACTCTCTATAATTAGATACTGTTAGGTGCTTCCTGCTACTTGAAAAACATTCTTCATTTAATATAGAGAATGAGGTAGTGTTGACTAATGAGCTGCTCCATTACTAACTTTTACCAGTTAGTAGTAAGTTTTATCAGAGCTGCAAACACTTTTAAATAGCCAGCTCTTTGTTTTGGGAGCTGAGCTGAAATGTTCCAAATACAGTAAAACTCTGGAGCCCGTTGCAATATGGATTCTTTTTTCACCTCCTATAGAGGCTGAAAGAGACAACCTAGACACAAATGACCACTTGTTCTCATTACTGATCCCAAGAAAGAATGCAGAAATTAATCTAAGCATCCTGGCTATGTTCCAGCTTAGATAAATACATCCTCTCTACCCTAAACAGTCCCTATTTCTCTCCATTCTTTCATTTGAATTTAATAAATTACTTATTTCCCCAGTAATAAAACATTCCTTAGTGCTTCTGATAAAGAATGACTGAGGATGGTTGCAGAAGGAGCCTTCCCTGCCCAGGGTCAGGTCTGGGGAGACACCATCCCACCCAGCTGAGTTGCCTCTCCATTAAAATTCCTGAGTAAACACAAGAAATAGGCCAAAGCTGGGAATACCAAATCTGAAACAAAACATTGCACCTCTCTAGCCAGGAAAGGGTTCACTGCCCTCCAAAACCACAGATCATGTTTGCAGTTCCCATCAGACTTTGAACTTCTTTGACTTGAGGTGGTGGCTACAAGTTCTTTGTCACCATCAGCTGTGTCACAGAAGAGGTGCCATCAGCCCATGTCCCATCACAGCTTCCCTCCACCCCCTGGCTGCTGCTCCCTCGGGCCTCCCAGCCAAGCTGCTTCTCTGAGGGCTCATTTCAGCCAAAGCAAATCTGATTAGCACAAACAGCTTAATAGCAGTCTCTGCTAACCCTAATCCAGTCCCACACTGACTGGAACCAGCTCAGGGAGAGTGTCACAAGCCGCTGCATACCACAGGACAGGGTGACAAAGAACTCCTGGGGGCTTGTCTCTTCTTCCAGCCTATCTGCAGCCCAAGAAGGATCTGTGTCTCCAGCAATGCTGGTCTTTGGCCAAAAACAGGTAAAGCAGGATGCTCTGCCATCACACAGCCATAAAGGACAGTTTGTGTGATTGTGTTTGCACTGAGATGACCTAGCCACACACAAGGACACAGAAATAGTGAAACATGGATCTGTGAGATCAAGGTACTATTTGAAGAGATTGACTTATATCAAACTGGCCTTTCAGAAACTCCCAGCAAATTCTGTTGCTCAAACTGAAGATTTTCTCTGTTACCATATCCTATCAATGCTATTGATAAGGAGGGAAGGGAAGTTACTGCCAAAAGTGAGCAGGAAAAAAAATAATCCATGTAACATCCAGTATACAATGGGGATGCAGTGCAAGTAGTTATCCCCCTTTTCTAAAGTCCATCCACACTTTCAAAAAATGAATTGTACACCCAAATCCAAATCTTAATCAGTTCCCTGTCTTCTACGAGCTGAACAATCCTGGCTGCACAATCTTAGGAGAGACAGAGCCCCTGAGAGGGATTGAGAGGTACAAGTGTCAGTAGGGTGCAACAAAACAGAGAGGAAAGGAGCTGTCACTCTGCTGCTTTTCCTTACTGAAGTGGTGCTGACACTTTCCTGCCTCTCCAAACCTTGGCATGCACCACCAAGATTCATTGCAACTTGGAGCTGCACCTCCAGCTTGTCAAGTGGCCCATGTCTCACATGCATTCAAATATTCAAAAAGCTCACAACATGCACAGTGTTATCACTCCAAACAAGGCAGCACCCCGGGTTTGTCAGCATTAAGTTCATTTAAGCATCCGTTCAAGGCTGGAATGTTTAAAGCTTTTCCTAGCAAAAGAAGGTTGAATACTGAAAGTGGATCGCAAGTTTGGAAAAGAGATTGCAAAATAAAAAAGCCAAGCAGAGAACTTAAAAAGGCTCACTCCTGAGTCCCTTCCCATTAAGCCTCCATTTTCCTTTTTTTTTTTTTTCCTTCAAAACAAACTCCAAAACTATTCACAAGTCTTTAACCAGCTACAGTTCTGATAGGACACGTTTGCCTTTTCCTTGTGAGCCTGGCTTCTCTCTTTTTTCTTTCAGTACAAGTGAAACATTTGGTGACTGATGCTGGAACCAATTCGAGGCAAATCAAACATTTAGGACCTCTCTGGAAGGGAAGGCAGATAAAGAGAAGAAGGGAGTTAACTTTCAAGACTGTTATTAAAAAAACAACGTTATGAATCCAGCATCATAGGAAATGTTCACTGCATGCACATCCTGTCCCTGACTCAGTTTAAGCTCTCTGCAGGGACCAGACACAGCACATAAATAATATAGATGACAGAACTGGCATGTACAGTCTTTGTCTGAACTATATTCCCTACTCCCTTCTTGTCAGCTTGGAGGCTTGCAACAAGTGGTCTCTTCATCCATCACCCTCTTTTGTATATCCACAAGGCTAGGTCCAACAAACCAAAAAATACTTCATCTATTTCTCTTAACCATGACAGCAGTACCCCAGTTTAAGTAAAGATCTTTCTAGTTTTCTCTTTCTATTCTATATACTTTATCTTTGCATCAATTTTCTATTGTTTCAGTCAAAATACAATATTGATTTTTTTCCTATTTCTCTGTATAGCTTTATCCAGGCCCAGGCCTTGATCTGCAGTACCAGTGATCATCACTACATGGATACTTAATCCAGTCTCTAAACTGGGATAGCAGTCCAGTTCCTTAACCCTTTGGTACAGAGGACACTATCCATGCTATCCTAGAAAGAAGTCCTCCTATGAAGCCATAAAATCCTGTGAGCTGCTTCTTAACTTTCCCCCTCACTTTCCCTCAGGGCAGCTGAGAGGTTCTGCCCATCTGGGCTATTTATTGGCTCCTACCTTCAGAAAAGCTGAGCACTCGGCTATCCTTAACTCCAGCTAACCCCACCACATTCCTGAGGGAAAGCAGTGGCACAACCTCTGCTGCACTAACAGGAGGCACAGGGGGATGGATAACTTGTTTTAAACATTCACAAGATCTGTGGCAGAGGCAGGATTCCAGCACTCCTTTTGCCAGACAGGGCTTTTGTCTCTTCCAAAACCAGGCAGCACAGCAGCAGGGGAACTTGCTTGCTCCCTCCCCATCACCCTCCTGCTCTTCCAATTTTGATAGATAGGAGGGTCACATATTGAACACTTTTCTAGAGAGCCTTTATTTCGTGGGCAGGAGAAATAAATGGTTCTGTGCCACTAGAGAAAGATGTTACTATCAGTCCAGCAGGTCTGTGAATACAGTAATTTCCTATAACTTGTGTCCCTCAGCCCAGCTAGAAGTTCCCCAGCCATGGAAAACCTGGGAATACAGATGAACACCACTCCAGCCTCTCTAGACAAGTCTTTGCCAGTTTATCATTTATCAGTTTATTGTTTCACAAATAGCAGATCAAACACTCGAGAATCTCATTTTATATAAAATTTGCCAGCTTCAATACAGACTTATAAGGAAATTTATGGGTTTCCAGACATCCTGTAGTTATGGCAAATTACCTTAAAAAAAGTAAATGTCCAGTCCCAACTGAGACCATTCATCATTGCACTGAAAAGTGTTCTGTTACAGACTTGCATTTGTAGCAGGCTAAGCACTCCCATCAATAGCCCCCATAAGCAGTTTTCACACTTGTACTATCCAATTTAGGTGGAAGTGTTGGTTTCATCTCAATTATTTTCTGTAATCCTCTATTTAATCCTTCTATTCAAGTTTTGCTGTAATTTATTCTATTCAAACTCTACCTTTCCTGTACAAGATATTACTTTCCAGCAGGGACATTTGCAGTGCACTGTTTTTTCCTTATATCACACTAGACCCTTTCTAGACTATAAAAATTCCCCAGCAATTTTTCACATTGTTTTAAGAAATGAAAGTAAAAAACCTAAGGAAATTGTCCTGTGGGTACCACAACCAAGTAAAGCAAGTTTCCTATCCATTTGTGTCCTCTATTTTTATCAGTTGCTCCTCTCCTCCACACCCTTCTGTACCACTCCTGCCTTCTCTCTCGGTTCCCAGAGAAATTTTCAACCAGAGTGATTTGTAGCTGCTGCTGTTAAACTAGAGTTCCACGTGTGCTGAGTGCCCAGCTGGCTGCTGCTTTCTGGAATGGCTCAGATGCAAAGTTATAATCATTCTGCTTCAAGGGAGGGGGACATGCAGCAGCCTCTTCTGAGCACTGCTTAACACCTTTGAAACCAACATCTCAATCCAATTTGGCCAAAAATCTCCCTTGAGGTCCGAAGGTCCTGAGAACTGAAGGAGGGGCAGATTGACAGCAGGGCTGCAAGTATTTGATTTAAAAGCACATCACAGCCCCCAGTAAGCATCCAGCCATTAGCTGTCTCTACAGTCAAGCCAACGAGACAGGTCCAATGGCATTCCAATACCGTCAAAGACAGAGATTTTAAAAGCATGAGGTCAATCAAAACTGATTACCCAGATTACAGTAAAGGTCAGTGGGTGCTCTGCCTGGGGGGTGCCACTCACTTCTCCTAGAAGCACAAAGAGCTGGTGTCATGGGGAAGCTCCACGTTTAACTCATTTTGAAGCTTAGAAAATTGTCTCATCTCCCACTGCATCTTGGAGACTCTAGTTCTTTTCCACAAGCACACTTAGCCACCCCCAACTAACTGTACTGACAAACACATTCCAGTTGTCATTATAATCCTGCTGCTGGGAAAGGGGAGGGGCAAGATTGTTTTAAAGAAAATCCCTCTTTAAGCTTCACTTAAAGGATTCAAAATCAGTTCCGAGTTTTTTTTTTAATGTCTCTTTTAATTTCTTTCATCTGAAAAAATTGCTTATGATGAGCTGAGAGGTGCAAGAGCTCCAAGGAAGGTAGCTTATCTTCAGCACTAACTACTACAGGCAGCCCTAAAGCCTCAGTTACCTTTCATGTAAATAATAATGAAATGACTGATAGTCAGCTTTATCAAATCAAGGTCATTGCATTAATGATGCATCCACTCCATCCAGATCTTGACAGCCACTACAATGCAGCCAGGCTGTTTGAGTAGGGTTTGATCTGATATTAACCAAATGTAGGTGCCTTCTTTCTACACATTTACTTTGCTCCTTTTGCCTGCACATCTTCCAGCCACATCCGCCTCACCAAGGTTTCCTGAGGCAGAAGTTGAAGTGGGGTAGCAAAGCACAGAGCAGTTTTCAGGTAAAGCAGCAGGACTGAGGCATCATCTTGGAGAAAAGGCAGAGGACAGTATAGTATGGGGAAGAGAAGAAAAATGAGCATATGATTTCTTAAAAGCAAAAGAAAAAATAAACAGAAAGGAAAAAAAGGTAAAAGTGATGAGAGAAGAAACTTAAATTTTCTTTTATCTCCACAGAAATAGAGAAAGGTGGAACAAAGATGGGACACTAATAGGTCTGATAAAATTTTCTGGGGTTTCCTTCTCTCATAATTTCTGAGTACAACTTTGGAAAAAATTTGCATTTAGAACTTTTCCTTTGTTAGACTCTGACAAAGAGTGAAGCATTCCCCAGACCAACGGGGATGAAAACTTCTCTGAGGTAATTGGGATTTTGTTAGGGCTTGCAATGCTGCCAACAGAGGAGACTTATACAAAGGGACAGCTTACACTTCCTTAATTCCCCTGCTAAGCAGAACTCTTAATGCTGTTGCCATGAACAGGGACAGGTACCTCTGTGCTTAATCCATTGGTTTTATTCTCCCAAAAGGAATCCTCTGCTCCTTGATAGAACACTAATCTTCCATAATCTTACAAGATCAGGTTACCTGTTTATGCCCAGAAACTGTCTCTGTCATTATCCTCGCTTTCTTTCATGTTTTCTTCCTTTCTGAACAAATGCATTGTTTTGTGTCTGAGCAGGGTCTTACATGGAATTTTCTCTGTTGAGTGGTATTGACCCAAAGGCACATCATACACACTTCACTCAAAGTCTGAGCAATGTTTAGCATCACTTAAGAAAGGATGACAATAAAATCTGTCACCCACGGCTAAAAAAACCCCAAAAAAAGCAAAAAGAAGACAAACTCCAAATAAAATAAAATTACAAAGAGACAGGGATCAGCACCTGGAGGGGATCAGCACATTATATTCACCTGGAGGGGATTTTAAAAAGTACAGCAAGTTTTCAACTGAGGGAGAGGAATGGAACAGAAAATGCAAAGAAAGAAAAGTTCCTTGTAGTGCTAATTTCCCTGACTGCTTTGCACATGTTTGGAGGAAGATACAGGACAAAACCATTTCAAGATCACAGCATTTGATGCAATAATGTAGCTCATTTTGTCACCAGTACAGATGGCAGGCTGTAATGAGCCCACGTTAATGACTACTATAGATATTCTATGCACAGATACGTAATGCTGCGAGTGTCAGCCAGGAAAACAAACATCAGAGCCTTGGCCTCATTGCAGATTTTGTTACAAGCATGAAGAACAGACCTGCTTTGCTCAAAGGTGGACATAAGATTAGTATGTCAAGAGAATTTGTTCCTATTTTTAAATAAAATGAAGGTTTCATAATAGCTTTGCAGCAAACCATTTTCTCACAGATAAAACCAGGTGAAACCCAGATTTTTTTTCCTGAGCTGTCACATTCATTTTCGGAAACAATCTGTTCAAAAATAGAGGACAAACCTAGACAACAAAGAGCTGAAACTCAGACACATCCCTGCCTGGATTACCTTTAAGCTGTCAGAGGTGCCCTTTCAGCACATAAACCCCCACAGAAGCTCACACAAACACATTGCAGCTCCTACAGTCAGAGCCCTGAGCACATCCCCAGACCCTCCCTGCCCCAGCCAGCCTCACCAGGAGCTGCACCCACACAGCCCAGGTGTACCTGCTCCCCCAAGGAGCTGCTGCTGAGATTTCCCACCCCAATCCAGCCCAGACCTGCAGCCTTATTTCACTGACCATGGCCAGACTGCTGCTGTCACTCCTCTGCTCTGCTCCTCCAGCTCACACCAGCAATGAAGGCCCCAGTTTGAGACCAAAAGGCCCTTGGATGCCCAAGGGAGGAGTGAAAGTCTCAGGCTACCCTGGTCTGGAGAATTAAGGCTTATTGGTACATTCAGGACATATAAAAACCTGTGAAGGTTAAAAAGGGGGGAAAAAAAAACCACACAAACAAACCAAATCCAGCCAAACAAACCACTATGTGACAGATATCACTCGTAGTCTTTCCAAAGAAGGTATTCCAAAATTCCAACTTCTAGTCCAGGGAAGATAGAAAACAGGAAACAGACACTGTGGGGGGACCAAGAATTTACTACTCCTTTTGAAAAAAAAGGTTCTCATTTCCAACAACAGTCAGGTGAGACATGCTAGCACAATGCCTCTGACTCAGCAACAGGCAGACAACCTGGTACACCCAAAGGACGTGCAATTATGCATTTCTCTGCAAAGCTGGAGCTATATTTTCAGCCTACAGGTCATATCAAAGCAGACACTACTTCTTCCCAAAGTGGGAGGTGTGTGAAGGCCATCCCATGCTGGCTGGACATAGATCTCCAAGAGATCTGTCACACAGAAGAATCAAGTGAAATTTAAGTTGACAGCTATGCTTTGTGGGATGAAAGCAATTCTGAAGGACAAGAATTGGTCACACCAAGATCTGGCATTTGGGATTAGTAAATGAAGAGAGATCATTTGAATAAACTACCAGATGGGAAACACACTTGTCATGAAGGTCCCCTTAATTGGCTCCAGCTTGAGGCTAATCTGAAAAAATGGGTTTGGACACAGCAGCAACCTGACCAACAAGAATCATTAGCAGAGACTCAGATAACAGCCCAGGAAACAGCTAAATTAATGTGATGCAGGATTATAAGGGTGTCTGATGTCATAAAATTATAATGGAGAAATTATTGACCTTGTGTAATTTCTGCCTGAAGTGGTCATAAAATTCTTATCGTTTGTCACAGCACAGGAGCAAAATTAAAACAATGTGACAATACAAACTGTCTGAGAAGATTTGTGTTACTATGAAAGTGCATTGCCTTGCTATTAAAGACATCTACCTCCCACTGTAAATATTTTTACAGAATCATGTTCTCTTTTATCAAGATACAAACTAGGAATGTGTCTTACCTAATTTTCAATATCCTTACACTGATGTGAACATTTTAATGTCAGTGGAAATACTTCTAATTCACTGCTTAACCAGAAGAAAATCTGATGCTTTAACTCTCCAGGAATGATATCTAAACATTTCCAGCATGGGGAAACAGGCAAGTTGTTTCCAGCATTACATGAACAAATAACCAATTTTATGTTCTTCTTCCAGCAGCCACAACTTACTCCCAAAAGACTGATGGACAAACTTCTTACACACTACCTGAAATTCTCTTGAGGGAACCACTTTTTTCAATCTTAACATCACATCACTGTGTTTCAAAGAGAACATTGTTCATAGAACACTCTTTTTCTGTTGAAAAAAAAAAAAAGCTCAAGAACCTGAAACCCCACCTTCTGTCTGAAATATTCCCTCAAATATTTATAGTCCCTCCTGCATAATAGGTTTTCTATGAGAGACTCATGTAATGCACAAAAACCCCTACACTAATTGGTTTTTATTATCTTAATAATCTTAACATTTCCTCATCTAATAATGGTTAATTTTATGTGCTCCTGTAATGTACTCCTAAATTACTAGTTTATAAAACAAACAAACAAAAAAACCAGTGCTGATTTCAGGTTTCCACACATTGCATTAATTACCTGAAAATGTCTCCAGGACTTCCTAGAGCAGATTTTCACAATCTCCTTATTATCCCTGTACAGACATTTTAAACTTACTGCAGCTACTCTGAGTTCATCATGCTTGTAATTTACACAAACCTTGTAATAGATATTTGGAAGCAGAGTAAATCTGGAAGCGAAAATATTAGACTGCCTCCTGATTTTAGCTCACAGGTCTTCCACGTGAACAGAGGTACTGAGAAGTGCTGCTATAAAGAGATGCAGACCTGCTCTAGCTTGAATCAGGAAAAGGAAATAAGTAAGCCAAATAATTTTCTTCTTTGTGCACAGGTTGCCTTCAGGTTCTTGTTTGCTGGTTTGGCCAGGTTTACTTGTGAGCCCAGCAGTGAGCAAAAATAAAGGAAAAATAAATAAATAAGATGGGAGGATAAAACAATCTTTAAAAACACCTTCCTCTCAGAGCAGAAAGATTATTGTAATCATTAGCAAGAGAGCATGCAAAGAAAAGAGTAAATCACAACCCAAAAAGTATAATTAGAAAATTCAGATGTTATAAATGAGTTCTTTCCTCTCTGTCCCACCACCAGGGAGACAGAAGAAGGCCAGAAGCCTAATCTTGAGCTTTCCAAATAAAACCACACAGAAAATCACACAGCTCAATCTAGGCTGGACATGGGCAATACCTATTAGGAAGCATAACATAATGGGCAGGGTAATTATAATATATCACAGTGCAGCAGGGGGCTGAGGCTCTTCCACATCCCATTTCTCCAGTGGTACCAGAGTCCAGTATTCCCTGACCAGGTTCTTTTAGATATTCCATACTTAGGGGGTAGAATGTTTCACATCAAATTTACTTATTTAAAGATAGCTGATGTTGCAGAGGATTTCTTATTCAGCACACTGGTCTGGCTAATTCAGGGAGACATTCTTTTAAAGAACTTAGGGTGTTCAGCCAAAACAGAGCCCACCCTCTGGACTCTTTGTGCTGGGGTACACTCAGCTCATTGCAGTCTGTTGAATCAATCATGTCCTGTATTATTCCTGAGGCTTACATCACCCTGGCCACTCTCCTCTGAGCTTTCTTTCACTTCCAGGGTGTACCAGCAGCCCCACCAGGTACACACACAGTACCACTGCCTTCTGGGCAAGTCAAAAAGGGGACAGAGGCTGGACAGCTTCCACCCTCTCTCTCATGAAAGGAACTAAATTCTCTTGCTTGAAAAGCCATCTGTGTGTGCTTCACCAAAGACAGATCCACAATTTCCAACACTACTGAGAGTTTATCACCCATTACAGTGAATAGTTCCTGCAACCAAAACTCAGTGTGTGCCCACTGCAGACCCAGAAAGATGCTCCTGGACATCAGGTATCCTTCAGTCACACTGTGGCTTGGGTCAGAAATATTTTATCACAGCCATGAAGAATCCACCTTGGTAGAGCAACTTTTTCAGGGCTGTGACTTTCAGATTTTTAGGGCTATGGCTAATAGTTAATCTAGCTGTGTTAGCTACAAAGATGTGGCTCTGAGAGCAGCAGAAGTACAGACTGCTGAATGAACAAGTCATGCACCACCAGAGAACACCACCTGCAGTGAGCAAAGCTTTTGTGCACACCTGAGTGTCACGAGCAAAACCCTTCCAGCTTAAAGCACCTCTGTGCAACAGCAGAAAGCTGCAGGGGCTTTCCCCACCACACCTTTCCCGGTGCCTCTCCTGCTTGCCTCCAGCTGCCCCCAGAGGTTGCTGACAGCCACCCACGCTGTTCCAAGGTGAAAACACGTTGATGAAGGCAGGCAAGGCTGCCAGATAGCGCCGGCATTCCAACAGCATTCCAACGTGAATCCAATGGGATTCACGACCAGGGGCGTATTAATGCAGGGGCTCTCTGAGGAGTGCTCCTGCAGACAACAGGTCTGCTCAAAAGAGTAAGAGACTCAGCTGCAAATTTCAACAAATATCTATTTACACTTGAAAGTCAGTAACAGAGCAGTTAGGAGAAAGCTCTGTAAACAATTTATCTTGTAACTCGAACTAAAACACTCAGCAGATTGGGTTTACCAATGTCAGAGGCAGGGTCTGCCCTGTAGCAGCTCCAAGTCAGGTGGGAATGCTCTAATTGTCCTCACCCAGGTCTTGAGCAGAGCTAAGCTCCATGAAAGGCTTCTTTTTGTCATTAGTGCTCCCTTGGACTATGACCCCAGAAAAATCCTGACAAAGCTTAAATTGTACCACTTACAAGGTAGAATGCAAGACATAGCTCCTTGTTTCCCCTAATTTTATTAGCTAGGACAATGTCAGTGTCTCTTGGTTTGATGACCTCCCAGAACAAGTCTGATTTAGGAAACTGTACTAGTCTTCATAAAGGAAAAGAGATTATGTTTCTCCTTCTTAGAATATGTGCAGGGATCATAAGAAAAAAGAAAAAAAAAGAAAAGAAAAAACAATAAAGATAAAATAGATCAATTTAGAGCAGAATTAAATAAATGTATGCACATTAACATGGCCTGAACAGAAACATTTTTGATCAGCAGCATACAAAGACTTGAGCACAGGGGTGCTATATTGATAAAAATAAATACTGAAATGAAGTTCATTTCTATTTCTAGTATATTCCAATTCTTTAATCAACCACTGGTTTGAGGCTCTTTACCCCAGAATGCAAAAAAAAAAAAATAATGAAGAAATTACTGAATCATAGGAGTCTTAGAAAGCAGCAACTGCATCCTGATGAGTCTGTGCCAGCCAAGGCACATAAATACTAACAGTTGTTCTTTTTTCACCTGCTGGATTGGTTCCCACATACTGCATTTCCTTCTCATTCCCACCCTCCTTCATATTTCTCTATACTATTATTATTCTTTTTAACCGTTGAGGACTTTGTCCAGCTTCTTTGAAAAAGTGACCTCTTTGTATCTCCTCCCTTTGTTTTGGCCTCACTTTGATTAACTCTTCCTACCTTTGTGACTTGCATGTACTTGGATAACTCCTCTTTTCCAGAAAATTTGATTCCATAATCACCTTTTTCTGTGGAAAAGCTCCCTAGAGTTTATCAGCCATGACATTGCACCAAACCAGTTATCTGTAAGACCATAGAATTTAAGAGGAGAACCTGAGTTCTGCTTTTTATGTGGTTGGATTATTTGGGTATGGTCCTGTTGTTTTGTTCAGTTTTTTTAATTACAGCCTCATGAGGACACAGCAGCCTATTAAATGCTACAGAACGACCTGGAAAACCTGTTAAAACATTCACACTGTCTACTAAATCATATAAAGCTGCTTAAAGCACCTCCTTTCCTATAATATCTGAGCACCTTATAATCAATATTATGGCTGTATTTGCAGCATGGCATAGAACAAGCAAATATCCCTGTTTACAGCTGGAGATACAGCTCTCCATGCATTCAAGAGGATGCAGCTGCTTTTAGGAATGCAGGGCAGGCTCTTTGCTGCTCTGGGGTTTGTGGCAGCGGATCAGTGACCCCAATTCCAGATCTGTGTCCCCCTGGCAGTCAGCCTCTTTTCTCCTGGGGCTCCCTAGGCACTGGGACAGGCCCCTGGAGAGCAGCACACAGGGAATGCTGCCCAGGGAAACTGCCTCCCTGAGCAGCCCTCACCTGGTTTGATGGGGGGAAAGGGCTACAGGAACCTGCTGGCTCTATTCTGTTCCCAGCTGTAACTTCTGATAAACATCTCATTTCAACTAAATTCGTGTAGCACAGAAATAGAACCCCAAAGAGCATTTCCTGCAGATTTTGGTTGAGTTGAAAAAAGAAGGATGTCATGAGGCCTGATTCTGAGAAGGGCTACATCACAGTATCTTCTTATTAGAAAACAGTGATTGCACAGGATCTTTATAAATGCCCAGCTATAAAAAGGATTCCCACCTCTCAGACACTGAAGGAACCACAACATATTTGTGCAGGAAAATGTAGGATCATACTCCATAAGGAATGAGGCTTTACTGATGTCAGTACTCCAATAATTGCATGATTGCAATTGCTGTCTGAACAAGCAAAGCCTAAAAAACATTAATTCAGAATAATTCAAAATTAAAATGCTAGCTCATGAGAATATGACAAAATAAAAAGTTTTGTTTAGGGTCAAAGTATTTTGTGTCAAGCTGAAAATAAATTTTCTTCATTTTAAGACATTTAAGAGAACATACTTTCTTGCTCACATCTAAATTCACAACAAAAGTGGCATTTTGAAATTGCCTGAAACCATTTGCCTATTTTGACCTCAACTCAGTAACTATTCTCCTTGAACTCCCTTTATCAGCAAAATCCCACTGGTCTTTATTTTTCATACAGCTCTATTTCACAGCATTTGAAAAACATCAGTTCTGAAAAGTGCACTCACTTGCACCTCACTGGTCATTTCATCCTATAGACTGAGACAAAAAATATTCCCAGAACAAAGTATGTGGGGGGAAAAAGCTTCCCAGTCCAACCTTCTCAATTACCAAATAGGAAAACAGAATGACCTCTTAGGATGAGCTTTTCAGTGTGCATTCTTCATCTAGTGCCACCAGTGAGGCTTTTGATCACACAGAGGCAGACGTTAAAGCCTGCAAAATCTCTCATCTTTATCTCCTGCCTTGTTTTTCTTCCCTCTGTTCACAATAGCAGCCTCCCCAGCGTGGGATAATTCCTCATAAAGATCTGTCCTGCTCTCTGTGTCCTGGGTTGTTTCTCTCTTTTTTCACACCACAAGCATCCCTTGAGTGGAATAATGTCCTGTAAAAGCTTAATAGTGCATGGGCTACATGTTGTCTATTTGTGTTTTAAATGCCTTCCCCAGTGTGGTAAAATACCCAGTAAAAATCTGTCCTGACTTTATGTTCTGAATTGTTGTTTTCTGAAGCCAGTGAATTCTGCCACTGAGCAGTGTCAGATCCTTGTAAATGTCAGTGTCACACAAACAGCTACTAATACCATGAAAACAGATTCTATCCTGAAATGTTTCTCCTTAATTTCTAGGATACGAATAGCTGGTATTCTGCATAAACCAGAATCACCATATTAGTGATAAATACCTGAACTGGTAGGGGACTGAGAGGCAGAGGCACAAATACTTTGGGGATATACTTTGTAATAGTGTACATATCCAAAGCTCATACCTACTCTCATCTCAGCTTCTGAAAATGATGATAAGCAAAAATTAACCACCCAGTTGTGCTTACTCCACCCAGGGAGCAGGGGACAAAAGCAGAGGGTTTGATCTGTGATTTCCATTGCTATCTCCCCCAGCCTGCTGTTCAGGGAACAGAAGCACCGAGTGCTAGGTCTGTACACAGATGCTCTCCCTAATCCAGAGCAGCAGGAAGCCTGGAAAAGGTAGATAATGCAAAAGCATGAACAACACTGGTGCTGCATTCTGCAGAACATGGTACTGAGACCCCAGACAAGCTCAGGTCCACCAAAGCTTCTTAGCCCCTGCTCAGCCAGTTCTCCTATAGTGTCCATCCTGCTTTGCCTTGCCCCATTCTCTCTCTCAGCACTATGCATGCTTATTTTCTTTTTAGCTAAAAACCTTTCATCACCCACAGGCATAAAAAACAAGTCCCAGCAACACTGGAGCTTGATGATCATTTTCAGTTACATGTTACTGCTTTATATATTTTCTGTGGCAAATCAGCATTTATTCAGAAGTAATTTTCTGGTCTAAACTAACAAGCAATGAGTGTGACAAATACTGCTGTTAGTGACTGTGCATTTTAAGGTAATTTTAGAGTGCATGATCTCTGTGGGAATTGCCAAGTACATTTTGCTTCTCACCTATATATAACTTCAAGTCTCAGTGATAAAGTCCCATTAAAGATATCCTACCCTCTTGACTGGGGTTTTTATCTTTGCTAATGTATTGCTAGTGGCTCTGATGCAATGTGGATGTCTTTGGATAGATTTAATTGGGTGGAAACCTTTGAAATATGCCACAGGCTAATTCACTTTGAGGGTTAAAACAATGAATCTGTGCAGAAAATAATGTATCAGTGGGTAAAAAGATGAATTAATTGCAATACTGGAATACCATCTCTACAGCAACCAGAATGGCTGAATTAATGACAGACTGGGTTTTTTATGGCTTGAGAATTACAGCTGTGATGACACCATGAGCAGCTCAGCCTCCCCCTTTATTGTACCTTTGTGGACATGGTAATCCTTTGGCCCCTGGAGAATTTGTTCTCCTGTGATGATCAGGCAAGGTTATTCCATTTCCATCATCATCTCCTCCCTTAACCCTTTCTCTCCCTCCTTCCTGTCTGTCTCTCAGGTTCACACACAGGTCATCCACCAAAGTTATACCTGGACACATGCAAATCAGGAGATTGGAATCAAGGGTAAAAAGCTCTCATTCTTACAAAAAAAAAAGTTTCTTGCAATAAATATATTGGTATAAAAAATTCTTTCTAAGAAATGCTAAGAAATGAGGGACTGAACTCTCCTGTCATGAGCTTGGTAAAAAGCTGGAATGGCTCTCTTTTCAACCAAGTGAAGAATATCAGAATTACACTGGAGTAACAGTGGAAAGACAGCACTGTGTGTTTTTATTTCTTTAATCTACTGACATTGTTCAACAGAGGCCTCCTTGTGTGCATCTGACACTGGGATATTTATCTTAATGTTCTTTTTTCTGCAGCAAGAATTTCAGGGAAAAAATCCTTCAGCTACAACATTATCTCCAGTTTCCTAAGTGCTCCCTTGATTGATGCAAGTGCCATCTTATATCACAGAACCAGGGAGACATTTCTACCAATATGCCTAGCTCCTGAAAGTGCAGGATGAGGCTGTTGAAGACTACAGACATCTGCTAATGTTATCTGTCACTTCAGTGAGGAACTTTAGATTGTTTGTTCTATGAATATTGGTTCAAATGCTGCAAAAAAACCCAAACAAAGCTCAGGAATCTAAAAGGATGTGATTACCTTGAGGGATCAAATGGGTAAATATTCATTTACCATACTTTTTAAATCTATTTTTTTCAGTCTGTTGGAGAAGGCAAGGGCTTTGCATGAGAGTAACAGGACATGAGATTCTAAGCTAGTTTGGTTCTGGGGGGTATTTTTCCAATTAGAAAAGGAAATCCATAATGTACTCAGAAATTTGTACAACTGCTTTTGACCAGCACAGAATCACAATCTGAGCTGAACAGAGCTGTAGACAGAATCACCATTCAGCTTCCAGTCCCTGGAAGAAGCTAACAAGAAAGGAAGAAAAAGACATGAAAAAAGCAGCAGAGGCAATGGTGAAAGGAAATGAAAAAGAGAGGCACCTTCACCTTTAAAGCTAAATTACTTTCTACTACATTCAAACCCTTTCTACTACACATATAATGATGACTTGGCTGTGGATATTTCTATTTCATACACATTTCCTGTAAATGAGAATTAGGCCATTTCAATCATAATCTGCTCACATAACTACTCAGGCAAAAGAGCTATTAAAATCAATGGGAGATTTTGGACCACTTAAAGAATCCAGAACAAAATCTATTATTGTTAGCATTTTCCTAAACTTATGTTGTTACCAGTACTGAGTCTTTTACTGTGCAGGCTTTCACAGGGGATAATCTCACCTGTAAAGGGCTGCTATGTTTGGAACACAGCAAAATGAGAGGCAAAAAGAAATAAAAACCCAGAGCTCTCAGGGTGGGAGCACAGAGCTTGGTCTGGCTGCAGGGTTTTTCAGGTACATTTGTGCTGTCACCAACCTCTCTGCACCTGGATCCTTCTCTGCTTTCTGCTGGGTTTGCCTTCTTCAGAGTGGAAACAGTATTTGTCTACAGTATAAACAGGCACGAGTTTGGAGCATGCACAGACATACCTGAGGCAGCACTTACAGGAAAAGATGATCTAGTGCTAATAACAACAGATAAAGAGCCATAGAGAAATGCAACATCTAGAAATTAGTAATTCACTTACTTCAGATTAGAACTAAAATGCATGTTTTTTTAATAGAGAAGGTAATTAAGTCATTGCAAGTCATTACCAGAGGCAAGGTTTTGTTTCTCAGTCACTCAGGTCTTTGAACAGTTGAATTTGTTTCCAAGACTTATCCCCATGTACAAATCTTTTCAGATGCAATATCACTCAGATTGAAGTGGCAAAATTCCTGGTTCTGGTATCCTGACTTACATGTCACATTACTGGGTACACATTAAAGAAAATTTTCTCTTACTTCAGAAACTAGGAATTTCCTAATTAATTCCCGAGTGAAGTTTCAGAAACCAAGTAAATCAGCATTGTGGATTGACGGTGCCTGACATTTTATATAACTGTTTGAATTCAGGGTGTTTACACTGAAAACCACCTTAGTAAATCCTCTCATCAGTTACCTACATCCATACAAGGAAATATCTCATTTACCTTCGCAAATAGATATATGCAAGACTGAAAATCACATTAGAATTGAGAGCAACAAGGCTCAACAGAGAGAGAATATGAGAATTGTCACTCATTTGAGATAGGGGAAAAACCACCATCCCCTGCTATTATAAATCCTGCCTGTGTCAAAGCAATGAAATTATACACCCTGAGCAGAAATGTGAGTCGCTGTGGATGTGGCCCAGGTCAGCAGCCATGAACAGCTCATTGTGAGTGCTGTGAGTGGGGCAGGAGCCGGTAATCTGCAGAGATTACAGGTGAGGGGCAGCCCTGGCACCTCCAGCTAACAAGGTGTGTGCTGGCTTCAGCCCCAGCTCTCACAAACACTGCCCTGCATTCATGTCCGAGACCTCGTAAATTGGACTCTCAAAACCAGGTTTTCTTTGAGGTCTAAAAGTTGAGTTATTGGCACTCCTCGGGGGAACTGGCTGCTAAGCTTTTGCATCAGAGTAATCCAGAGTGTTTTGCATGCTGTTTTCAGAGCAGCTAGTTTGTCTAATGAATGAGATGTGACATGAGTTGCTAGGGCTCAGGAGAAAGCTGAGGGAGGATTTCTCCATCTCTCTGAAGCCTTAACCCTGCCCAGGCTATTGCACATCAGCGTGTAACAAACACCCAGACACGCCAATCCATCACCAAACCTTCTGCAAAGCATTAGGAGCCAAAAGCAAGGGAAAGGGCAGGATGACTCGATTTTGAATTCCAAGAATTTTTAAAGAAAATAAAGGTTGACACTCAAGGCTTTTGCCAGCACAACAGTGTCTGCTGGGGTTCCAAGTGTCTGTGCTGAGAAAAGCCCCATGCAAACACAATGTGAGATGTCCCCAGGGCTATGGCTTGTTTCAATTTCAGAACTATACACAAATAAACTGGCAAATGCACTTTTTTGCTGGTATAAAGAAAGTCCAGACTATGTCTGTTTGCCTGTGCAGGCATGTCAGTATTGCTAAAAAACATTGAAGGTGTTTGAAACTATTTTCAAATACCACAGTGTGAACCTTTGCCACAGCCAGGTCATTGCAGGGACTGAATGAGGACTCAGATTAAAGAAAAAAAAAATAGGTTCTCTGTTGCAAACTGCTAATGCTTTGTCACTTATTTGCATGCACAAATGTAGAGCAGAACATGTGGGTGCCACCCTAATATAAATGTTTCTTATAAGCTGTAATAACATCATGATTTCCATATGCAATGCCCTATGCATAAGTACTGCAGAGTTTCTCCACAAATTCCCAGGCCTGCCCCTGCCAGGCAAGCCCGGCCCTTTCCTTCTCATGCAAATCCTGTACAGAACAGGTGTGAGCAGAGCAGGGAGCTGCAGGAGAAAGATTCCCAGGCCAAACTGGAGCTTCATGAACATCTGTGACAAGCCTGGCTTTATGCCTGCAAAGTCATCCTCTTTGCTGTTCAGCTGGAGACACACATTCTGCAAGAGAGTGCAGGACCTGCTGTTGGGTCTCTCTCTGGAGCTATTACAATTGACAAGGATGAAGAGTTCAGAGAATCCACAGATAACTCAAATGAGGGAAGTCATCAGATGTGGGAAAAGGCTTATTTTTCTAGTAGAACAGAGAGAAAGCAGGCTGTAAAAAATCAGAGCGGTGTAAGTTTTTGAAGAGAAAGGAGGGAGCCAAAGCTGGCACTGCTGCTGCCTCAGGTATTGAACTTCTCTCTAATTACCAGAGAAATTGTTGTAATCAAATGCCATCAGTCACATTCATGCATTAGATATTTCTAGAGGAGTGAGATGCCCCCCTTTCTGGACAGGATAGAAATCAGATTGTATCTTCATGATAACAGAAATGTCTAAGATCTCTCCCAAACAGCAGATGGACGACTAAAAACTAAGAAAATCATTCATTAAAACAAAGCTCCATCAAAAGCACAGTGTTCAGAGCCAAGAGTGATCAGCACTTTAAAAAACCATAAGCAATATGGACTGCATGTGCTCAGAAAGTTCCCAGTACCTCAGATTCACTCAGGGTTGATGTTAGAGATTTTACTGTGGCTAAATTTTAGGATTTAGCAAGCTGCATTCTGGTACGGAGCTCAAAAAGAAACAAATCACATCACTGTGTGAACTACTCTGAAACCAAATCCTTTGAGTATTGACCATCATTTGAACTCACTCACCACATAGTTCTTCAGCAAGTAGCCTTTGCTACTAAAGTCACAGTTAAATAGTGTTCCTATTTGTCATTTACACTTCATAGATACAGAGGAATATAGATAAAAATCTTTTAGTACTGTATGGCACCCAACCACCCTTCACTGGCAGTAATTAAATCCTTCTGTAAAAGTGCTACAAATATTTCCCAAAAGCAGGAACAGATGTTTTTTTGCAACCAAGCATGGATGAAAATCTAACAAGCCCCATAAACCAAAGGCATGGGCACTTCAGAGAATTCCTCTTCTATGATTTTACTACCATGCTGTCTCAATTTGCCAGCAATATTGCAGAGATAAAACATGACCATTTTCTAGTATTATTACTCTTGTCTTTTAGTAACACAATAAGTGTCAAGGGAACTGTGGATTAAAAAAAATAATAATTGTAATAATGAGGCACAACGCTTACAAATTTACAGTTCTATTTCCAAACCATAATAAATTAGCACAATCCCTGAGACTTAGTTACGATTCACAAATCACATCCTCATGTGGCTTTTATAAACTATGATTGTCTAATTAATATTGTACTTATAAACATCTCCCGGTTAGTCAGTACCCTTTTTTTTGTAGGTATTGAAATTCAATTACAGCACATGAGTTGCTCTAAGCAGGGCCCAAGCTGTGAGACAACCTATTTGAGGGGGCACATTTTGCATTTTTCTGGATTGAACCTGCTGCAAAGACAACCTTTCCTTTTAACTTTTCCTTCAAAATGCCTCACTAAGCCACCCTGAAGAACTGCTTTGCAATGAAGTAAAGTTCCTCTCCAGTTCCAGAGTGTGTATATCCACACAGGTGTCATCACAGGCTGTCAGTGGGGTGAGATGAAGAGAGCTGCTTGATCTGCAAGGATGTAAATTGATGGCAGAGACGTTGTCCTCTACCAAGAGTCACAGCAGCAACTGGAGAGCAAGATCCTCAATGGAGCTGGCTTTAATCCAGTGAAATGCAGTTTAAACAAAAAGAGATAATACAGAGACTGGAGTTCTAAGAATGCTCAGCCCCTCACCCCCAAGTGGGGCAATATTTTTAAAGAACAGCTCAGATCAGAGATAGGCACCTGTAAAAACAAAGGGTTCTGCTTGGTGTCAAGAATTTATGAAAACTGGGCCACTTGGACTAAATGTCTTAACAGCAGCTAAGCTGCCTACAAAACCTGACACATAAATTACCCAGAAAATATAGTGCCTGCATAGGTTCTTTACTGAAAAGCACGATGACACCAGCTACTACTTATTTAAACTAGTGCATTTCATTATGTCAGGGCAATTGCCACCCTGGTACATATCTTATTAGTGCTTATTTATTATCAGTGTTAAGGAGGTTAACTGCTCTGTTATTTCCTCTGCTACTGGGCTTTATTGCATGTCTGAGGCACAGAGTTCTCACTAAGCTCAGGCAGCAAAAGGAAATAACAGAGGCTGTGGCTTAAAAACAGATATCCTCTAAAGACTTTAGCAATCAGGTAGAGGAAAACAGAGCTAATTTCTTCTGAAGAATATCAAGAGGGGAAACCTAGAGCACCCACTCTGACGGGACCTAGATGAATAACCTCCAAAGGTCATTTATCTGAGAAATTGAATCTTTTTTTTTCTGTTGCAGGGTATCTGTGATCTTCACTTGCTTGGCAAATTGCCAGTATTCTTTGATTTAACATTATGGGTTGATTTCTGTCAGCTGCCGTGGAAAGTCATTTCTCATTGCACAAGCAACATTAATTAGTTGCTGCCTGGTCAGAAAAGTTACCTTGTACTAGTGCTGATCTGTCATTCCATGACCTCAAAAGCACTTCCACTACTGACACCTCACAGGCAAGTGGAACAGACATGTGTTTAAAAGCTTTCCCATCACACCTTCAAACAATTGCCAGTGTGATTACAAGGGAAAGTGATATCAATAGGAGGCCATCCTTCAGAAGAAAATTAGACAGAAAAAAAGTGTTGCACTAGTGTTAGCATTTTTGCATCATCCATCCACTTACCAGGAGCTCTGGTACAAGAAATCAGCATAGCAATTAAGTTACCTGCACACAAGTAAAGATGAATTAAATAGACCAAAAACATTTGGAAAATATGGAGAAGAGCTACAATGTTAATCAAGCAGCAAACCAACAGCTGCAGTTTTCTTTGCATTTCCAAAGAGTTAATGACAAGTGCTACATTTTAAATTCCTTTATATATTGTTGAAATTAGATTAAATCACATAGATTTCTGCAAAAATACAGTCTTGAACAGACAGCACAATCTCATCCTTTCAGAAAAGGAACCACACGTTGTTCATGACAGAAAATGATGCTTTACCCTCTCACACTCTGAAGCAATTCACCTGCGTGGGCTCCTGTGCACACAAAACCAAGCAGAAATCCCTTCCCCAGGACCTGGAGTTCCCTCAGTGTGTGAGAGAAGTCAAACCTGGTGTTCTTAAGGGAGAGAAAAACCCCAGGAAAAAGCTTTGCTGTGTATTATGAGACAGAGAGCTTGCAGATTTCTGTGTTTGCTGAGACATGTGACACTCAAACAGGGAGTAGCCACCTCAGTGGCTGCGTGTGGCTCCTGGCTACACAGACAATTTCCTTTACAGTGAGACTGGGAAGCCAAGGTGCAGAACAGCCAGCAGCTGATAACGACTACTTTAGCTGTTGACTCTCACCTAACACAACATTTGGGAATATATTATTGGATTTACTACTACACACTCAGAAAACACTTTTTAGCTTCACCCCTCTCGGCTTGATTCCCTCAAATACATGAAAACATATATCTACGGATACATTTTGAATGCAGGTCTGTAAAGAGCTCTTCACTTTCAACAGTGCTCTCATCAAATCCTGGGAGGAATAAAAACAGGAGCAGGTCTCCCCAGGTTGAGGGAGAGGGACCCACTGCTGGGACAGACCCAGGGGAGGGGAGGCAGCTCCAGAGGTGTCAGAGGGGTCCAGTGTTCCTCCATAGCAGCCCATGGACCCACTCAACAAAAAGAGCTGAAACAAGGGAAGAAAGGCACCCTCTTTACCTTCAGGCAGCACCCTGGTTCACTTTGCTGAACCATTTGACTCCAAGCACTGAGTGTTGTTTTGCTGCTGGGTTCAGACATAGGAGCACACATTTGTCCTCCAAGAAGGTTTTGTTCCTTTTCCTCTCTAAAGCCCCTGTTGCACTTTGCTTTCCCTTGCCTCGATGCAGCTCTCAGCAGGGCACTGCATTTGTGCCTTCTGCTCGTCCCCCCTCCAGGTGCCTCCTTTCTTTGCCCTTTTCCATTTGGCATCTGCAGGGCTGGGGGACTCAATGTTCCATCCACAGCCAGGTCACCACCTGTGCTGAAGACACCACTACTGCTTTTCTCTTTCATCTGCATAAGCCAGAGGAGATAGAGACAAAAAAATATTGCACAGATCATTTGGGCAATCCCTCCAGGAGAGATAAGATCACTCTCGATTGCAGGTTTATTGGCTCTTTAATTAATACCTATAGGATCAATTTTCAAGAATTCCCCCACAGCCTCACTTGGGATGTTATTTGAAAGGCTAAAGGCAGTTCAGAATATTTTTCTTAATATTCAAATTACTTTTTTCCTTTTTATGTTCATTCTACTGCTCCTAATTATATCGTGGCTTCTATGGTGTGACTGAATCCTTGTTTTCCTTCTATATACATCAATTACATTATTTTGCATTAATTTGCTACTTAGCTGCTATCCTGCTAAGCATGTAATTTTACCAGAACACCTTATGTTTACCTCTATACAGCAGTCCTTCCAGACCAATTTATTTCTCTGCAATCAGTATTTTTGGGCCACTGATATCTTTACAAGACATCCCAAACACAAGTACATGAGGATGCATACAGAGTAATCAAGGCCCCAGGATATCACTGTGAAAGACTGAGGGCTGCTAGTCTAGGAAAAACCCACAGCATTAAAACCCCAAGGAGTTAAAACAAGACCCAGTCTCTGGTTTATTTGCTCCAGGACATGTTCCAATCAATGCAGCCCCAAACTGTGCTAGCCTTTCTTCCGGTTAGATCACGTTGCAGATCAAAGCTAATTTTATGGAAGCAATCAATCCCAAGTCTTTTTACTACATCATTTCTTGCTATACCCCTGCCAATTTGGAGCATGCTGTAGAAAGGCTTTGTTCTCATATATCTTAGTTTGCATTTTCCCATAGTACGTTACATTTTATTTTCAGCTCAAGAGTTACATCTACCTGTGGAAATAACAGCTTCATCTTGATAAATCAAATTTTGACCATAGACAAAAGTGAAGTGGCTGAATTACACAAAACCACTCAAGAAATAAAGACATCTCATAATAATATGAGACAAACACAAAGATGCTCCATGGATATGAGTATCTGTGATACCTTTGCTTTCTACAATTACTATGGAAATTGAGTTTTATAAGATTTTCTCTCAATGCTTGGGAAAGCAAATCTTAGCTTTCTATACATGATAATTCCCACAGGAATGTGATTAGGAGGGTTATGTTCATCTAGTTAAGAAGCAAAAATAATACCATACACTCTCTGGCAATCTGTGCCATAGACCCTTGCAGAGCAGTTGGGAATCAATTCCTTTAAATGCAGGATTGATTTTAAAGTGAACAAAAAACCTAATAGAGACTGCTAGGTATGGCAATAGTTAACTAGAGTGTGAGCAAAATTAATGAAACATTTAATCAAATCATTTTAAAATATGAATGACATTTAAAAATCATCAGAGGCCATATATAAACACTGAGAAGCAAGAAAGTACATAGGAAATACACTTTTCCTGTAGTTTTACATATTTGATTTTGTGGGAGGTTTAGTCGGGTTGCACAGAGTTAAACAACAATCAAGTGAGAAGACTTGTGAGGTATGAAAGGAATAATAATTTGATCTACTTGATTTGGATGAGAAGAACAAGGTGAAACAGATGAGGGGGAAAGCCTACTGAAAATTCTGGACAGCCCCACAGGGAGAATTCTAACCACAGGGGATGCCCAGCCTGGTGTCCTCATTCCAAGGAGCTCAGAGATGCTCAGCAGCTTGTGTCAGACCCTGGCATTGCAGGGATCTTGCAACTCTCTCCCTTTGACTTTGCCTCCTGCCTGGGACATAGGAGCAGGGCTGGACCCACCCTGGGTGAAAGAGCTCAAATTTATGTCACAGCACATGTCACAGTTGAGACAGCCACAATACACAGAGGATCACCACACAATTTCAGAAAGCTTCAACCCATCCAGAGTAACACCTTACCTCGTCAGGAGGCTTCAGGTGTCTGCCCATACAGAGTAACATCAGATCACCTCAGAAGGCTGCAGGCATCTGCCCTTCTTATTCTTTAGCCCAGCCTTTTATCCCCTCATGTTCATGCATTGCCCCTGTGTGCCCTCTGTTCCCTTTGGTGGTTGGTCAGTGCACCTGGGCACTCCATGGCTCATTGCTGTCAATGCTGCTCACCTGCTTCTCACAGCTGTAGCCCATCAGGGATGAGGCTCCCACAGCCCCAGTCCCAATTACCACAAACTGTGTACCTACAATCTTTTATCTAAATACAGGGCCCAGGTTTCCAGTTTTTTCTTTTCAGAGTGCCTGTGCTCTGCTCACCTGAACAAGCTGGTGGACTTCATTGGTTGCTTGCTGCAGACAGCTGCTATACTGCAGCTGAAATCCCCTTTCATACCATAAATCACTCCCCCAACCCCCCTCCCCAACAAATCTGGAATAATGCAATAGAAAAACAGATTTGGAAGCAAACTGTTCTGGTGGATTCAAGGCTTTTCTTTCACCAGAAGCAGCCCAGCTGCATCCCAGCTCCCAGCCTATGGACACTGTGATCATGTTACCATTTTTCTCCTTCCCTGTTCAAAATGGACACTGGATACAACAGTGAAGGTATCTCTCAAGCCATTATGGATACTATATGCTGTAATGGAATACTATTCCTGTAACATCTCAAAGGGAACATGAGATATCCCTTGCTTGCCGTTCTTAGGTGACCACTGTTAAATAATGTATGGACAAACAGGTGGGCTACCACACAGCAGGGAAAATATCTTTTTCTATGACTTCCAGTGTTACCTCAGTGAAATGCCCATAGACTTTGTTTATTCAGGTGCCTTTAGAAGGTGCCTGAACTCTCCTATCTAGAAAAGAATGCCCCAGTGTCCTCTGGAATAGAAGCTCCCAAACTGGGGTTATCTAGTCTTTAATGGACTTGTGCCTATGTTCAGGATGTACCCTGCAGGTTTGTGTCTTGCCAGCCTCACAGGAGTGCTTTGCATTGCCATGCTGGTGATTCCAGGTTTGATTTTCATTTCCCCTTCCCCATGTTAGATGAAGGTGCCAAATCTGCTTAGAGATAAGAATCAAAACCACATTCTCAGCTCATTCAGCCTTCAAAGACAAGTGTACCCCACTGTGAGGCCAAATTGGCAGGGGCTGTAGGAAAAGGCCTGGCAGGATGAGAAACACCCTGCTCATAACAATCCAGGCTCTGCCTGTTGCTGTAGCACAAAGAACAGCCCAGGAAAACTTTATCTAATCGCTCTCATTTCACACCGTGCCTTGCTCTGTGCAATACAGAGCTGAGGAAATCATTGTTTGGGAGACCAGCTGATAGCACACAGATTAATCACATGGGTGTGCAAGAAAATAAATAGGTGCATAAATACTTCAGCTATGCTGTGCATTTCCCAATGCGGACTTCCCTCACTTTAATGCTGACAAGCTCCTGATTTTTTTATTTTTAATTATGAACTGAAATCCCTTTTGCTATCAGTTATAAATATAACAAACAGTCTGCTGTTTAACTTCAAACTCCATATCACTCATGCAAGTTGTAACTTCAGTCAGCTTAATATCTCTGAAATGAAATATTTGCCGGCAGGAAAATGAAAGGTTATATCACATTAAATAAACACATAGTGATATGACTTGTTAGGGAAAATTCCAGCCAGATGACTAGTGTTAATCTTGTAATACCATTAAACAAATCTACAGTCAGGAAGAGCTTCTCAGCCTATTTCAAATAGGAAAAATGCAGAAGGAAACATATCCTTGCCATTAAAGAACAGGTTTGTGGTCCTGAAGATCTGGCTTCAGTTCCTGACATTGTCACATACTGTCTGGGCAACCTTCAATAAAATAACTACCTCTCAGTGAGTCTCAATTCCTACTTTGTAAACTGGGAATAACAAAACATTCCCTTTTTTCTAAATAGATGAGGATTTTTTTGGTAGACAAACTGTAACTGACATGTTAAATAACACAAGAGGAGCCTCAAAGAAACACTGAGATCTTCCAACGTCTTATCAGAACTAACCTATAAAATAGTAAGAAAATTATCACTGTTCCCATCTGGGGTGGAGGGGTTGTTAATTGTGGAAGTTAGTAAGCTGCTAAATGACTCTTTTCTCATTTGCTGCATCCCCAAATATCAGTGTCCCAGACAGACCCATCCATTCAGCTGCTGAGGTGTTTCTGCCCTGCTCTGAGAACCAGCTTCCTTCTCCTTTCCCTGCCCTCCCCTCAGGTCCTTTACCTCTGTCTCCTTCACTCTATTCTCAAGATTGTCAAGGCTACAAGAGATTCACCTTTGAGAACCTCTGACACACTCAAGTCATGAAAAGAGGATGTCTGCCTTCTGCAGAGAAGCAGATAATCTATCATTTTTCTTAGGACAGCAGTTTTATAAGAACTTGCTTTAACACACCTTGTCAGCTACTGGGATCAACAAATCTGTGTGAGGGAAATTCTGTTACCAAAAATATCTTAGAAAATCTGACTGGCATCCTTTTTTTTTTTTTTATTTAAGGAGGAAGAACAGAAAACCTAGCCAAACCCTTTGCTTACTTGACAGACATGCTGAAGGAAAGAAAAAATGAAAAATGTCTCTAAAAATGAAGTTCTGTTGAAAGGCAGTACAACACCTCACAGCTACAGTGAGTGGCAATGGGCAGCATGCAGGAAAACAAGCTTGTCTTGAATTCATGAATTGACAAACTGGTTTCTTATAATAATTATGAATCATCATAAACTTTAAACTTCTAACTCATTATATGTTATTAACTGCTTATTCAGCTGTTCTCTTTCTTGTCTTTTGTCTCTTGGGAGAAATGGGAAGGTGTTTCAGAGTTTCCTTGGAATCTCTGCCTTATGGTTGATTACTCTGATGCTATTCCCAGGAGCACCTAGTTACCATCTCAAACAGGGCTATTACTCTAATTTAGAATAGTATTAACAATTCTGGTAATCTGTCTATGCTGAAAAAAAAATGTGTCCAGATAGCAACTGCACACACTGATAAGGAAGTTTTTATAGCAGAAATCTGCTTTCATATCTATTATTCTATTCTGAGCTTTTGAGGGCAGGGCAAACCATGGCTTTGTTATGGTCTTGAAATAGGAAATATAATATTTACTAAGCAAAGGTAAGCCTTCCTGGGACTACATATTGTTAATCATCAAACCTCACCCTTATTCCAGAGAACCAATGTTACAGTTTTAGTGACATTGCTGTTTTAGTGACAGCAAGGCATGATCAGGGTCAGGAGGCCTCCCAGGGCCTCAGCAACATCCACGATCTAAGCCCCACCTAAGTCAGTAAAGTGTACAAACACAAGGAACAAAAGCTATTATTTTTACTACAAGTGAATGTATTTTCTTTAGAGGATAACTACTTATAAGCTGAAGGTTAGAGAATAACTGCTTACAAGCTGAAGTTAGAGTCTGTAATTTTTGCATTTTAAAAAAACTTGTCACAACAGGTACGCTCACAAAAGAACTTTCCTGCCAGTGAAGTCAAGCAAGGAAAGAAATCTTTTCCAGCAATTTCAGAGGAGACAAGCTAGTCCTAAGACCCTGATGTTACATAAGTTTAAGCACCTAACTCCAAAAGGGTTGACATTCGAGTGAGGTTCCTAAAAAACATAGAGGCACCCAATGGAAAGGGTTCACAGATCTGGAGAGAGATGTTTGTGATGAGAGAAACCAGTCAGGTTCTTTCACTACCAATATTGTCCTGTCATGTGTCAATAGCATTAATTGTTCTTGGTGCAAACCTGGTTGGAAGTCCTTTGTAAGATCTGGAAAGAAGTTCATCAGCTTGATTTCTTTGGATCCTGACTGAAAGAATACAACCCTTGCAAACTGAGTATTTTTAAAAAGTTATAAAACCTGATTACAGGTGTTTGTCCTGTTCTGTTAAAATGAGCAGCAGCATAAAGTGCTCAATCCACCAACCAAAAAACAAAATCAAAAAAACCCACAAAATCTCTTTAGTTCCTGAAGGCCATTTTGCAAAGTAGCACATGAAAATGTAAAGATTTATTTGGAGTAGAGAATATAAACTTTTAAACTACAATTGGGGCAGTGCTGTCTAGGCCAATGGCATGAGCATGGCCACCTACCTACAGGTCAAGGAACAAAAAGGTGTTTTAAAGGCCCCATGACAGGTAATTTCTATTACATCAAGATGAAGATCAATCTCTTTCATATTGTATCCATTAGTCTGTTCAAATTGTCCATAACAGCAAAAAGATTAGCTTCAAGAAAGCATGACTTGTTTGAAAGTGTTAACACAATTAGTCAAACACTTTCATTTCAAGCCCTGTAAGTATTTATCTGAATCTAAATATATCCCTGAGACAAGGTAGCTCCAATGATATGCAATGACATGTGAAAGCCAGGTGAAACAGAGAGGACACGAAGCTCCTTTATCTCATTATCAGCATGTGCTTCAGCTGCATCCTGTCACAGCCTTGCCCACCTGTACCAACTGTTCTGTAAGTGATTCCTAAAAGTCCTCATGGGCTATGGCTTCCCCTTCCTTTTAAATGCAGATGTGAACTAATGGAAGGGCTGCACATTTCTGAACCAAACTCAGGGAACATATTACTTGCCTATTCAGTGATTTGAATGCTTTTATTCTTTTCCATAACAGCCTTTATTTTGTTGTGTGTATTTTTTTTTTTTAATTTAAACAACATGGGCTTTTTCCACACTCTGTTAAAAGAGGAAGGGGTAGAAGAGCTAATTATGTTTGAACTGAAGTGTAACCATGGCCCTATTAAATAGGTAGCAGTTATGGGCTATTGATCGCAGTTCACAGGAAAAGCTTGTCATGTAGTGTCAAGAGGTTAATGTAATTACAAGAGTGGGCAGCAGGATCAGCTGTGTCCTCCAATAGGCGAATAACTAAAAGCTGCTTTAGAGACACATAATATTGTCAAAGCATAAATAATTCATCCCAGCATTCGAGAAGAAATTACTGCTCTGTTCCAGCATATTATTCAGCCATTAAAATCCTGCCCTTGTAAAGTCTTTTGATGTAGTCATATTTTCAGTTCTAAGAGCAGTTTTGGAGCATTCAGCTTTTATTAAGCTTTATATTGTGCAGTTTTCAAAGTAGTAAAAAGGATATGAAATAGACTTACAATTTGTTTAATAACTGCATTGCGATTCAGATAAGAGGGAGAGAGCTGTGTGGATTTATGGAGTGCCTGTGCAGCACGAAGAGGAAGCTGTGGTGTGATGTGATGGAATTTTTAACTCCCCTAAGCTGGACAGAATTAAAGGGCTTCAGCTATTTAGTAGCACTGATAGCTGCAGCAGTGTCCCAGAGTCTGGTGACCCATTTCTCAAGAGCCAGCTCAGTAGGAGCCATGAGAAGGATCCATGTGCCAGGCTGTTCTTGACTCCAGCTCTTTGCTTGTCCTTGTTAAAGTCGTGGCAAGTGGATGGTGAATGGCTTCCAGTCCACACCTGCATTCTGAACTTTTTGTTGGCTTCAAGCTGCCCAGGCTGACTGCCAGGGCTATGGTGCTGATCTATGCTGAATTACAAGACTGTCCTAAGTAATGGCTTCTCCACCAGGTTCTAGGCAGCCCCCAAGCACAGGGGTAGCTGGTGGAACAACAGAAGGGGCAGAGGAAGGACAGGGTGTCACAAGGGCCTCTGCTCTCCTCAACTCTCTTGTCCTCATACAAAGTCAATCTGATTCCTGGACAGTTCTGGTATGCAGCAAACCCCCCAAAGTGCCCTTCACTAATAACTCCCAAATGAAATTCCTAGAAACAATTTGCAAGTAAAACACCTTTGGGGTCTCAGCCCATCTATTCACAAATTTAGGCTTGCTGTGACCATGCATGTAAAGGAAAAAAAAAGTGGAATCTGAATATATAATTGTGATCTCTCTGATTATTTTTTATTTTCTCGTTCAAACAGAAAATACAATTTCTTGTTTGAGAACAGACTAAACAGCTGAGAGCTTTAAGGAGAAGGGATGTGGCTTGGCAGAGAATATAGGCCATCATTTCAAGCTGGCCAGAGGAAAGTTGCCCTTTCCACACCCTCAACCTAGCTCTCCCCACCATAATTATTTATCCTGATCTCCTTGAGCTCGATACTCTTCCTGTTCTTCCCCTGCCCACAAAGGTGTCTAGAGCTGGGAAGCTACAGCTGGAGGCAAGTGCCCTTCACTCACCTCTGCTAGCAGCACTTCTGCAGGAATGCTGCCCACATCAGGAACTCTGCAGCGAGCTCTCAGGTAATGATGGCTGTGCACCACTGTTCCCTCCTCATCAAACACAGCCTGTATTTGGTATGCAATTACAGAAAACAATCATGGGATAAAATATTGCAGCTCTCAGACACTACAGGGATCGGCAGCAATCTGACCAAGAAAGGAATTGAAAATCTAGCTACAAAGTCAGTACAGGAACAAAGGGAAAATAAAACAAACTAAAGGTAATGCTGAGAAGACCACAACTGCGTGGAGTAAAAGCTGAGAAACAATTTCAGGGGAAAGGTTCACCAGAAAAGAAAAAAAATACAAAGAAAACACCAAGAGGAAACAAAAACTATCTCTTATCTTTTGCCTTATGAAAGCCCTTAAAGCACCACTATTCTGGCATAGCAGTTACTACTCTGGCTTATTTTCAACGCATAAAAACCAAGTGAATTTCTGCCAAAAACTTCTATTCTAATTTTAAATCCACTTTTGACCAGAACACCCCCAAACAGTAGATATTTTGTCAATGCCACCTTAAGAGACCACATTTCTATGACAAAGGGGAGTTTGCTTTTTACCCAGTCATTTCTTTTCAACAACAGAAAAAGAAACAAATTTTCAGGAAAAAGACTCAGAGCAAGCAAGTTAGTCCTCCCCAGGAATATGCTCATCTCTGAGCCATGTATCAGCTGCTTTTCTGTGCCTGTTTCCCATGCAGTCGTGTAGGATGTGTGCTGGGCTCTGAGGGGAGTTTGTCTTGGCTTTGTGTGGATCTGGATGGTGTTGACAGTGGGATTTTGATGTTCCTTGCACTGTTTCAGCCAGAGCCTGAGGAACAGAGCCAAGCTGAATCCTAAGGGAAGTCGAATTTAGTATCTTAAATTTATCATATATGAGTAAGATAATTAGGAATGTGTCAATATTCTGCATACACAGGTTGCAACTCCACGTAGTTAATTAGGAGACTAAGCTTGAAACTGCCAAACCAAGTCTGAATAGCAACCTAAAAGCAGCTTTCTGATGGTTCAATAGTCACAAGGCATGGGAAAAACCCCCACAAAATATGCAAAATAGGAGCTTTATGCTGTTTTTCTGTCCCTTAGGGTTTGTGTGGCCTGTGGCACCTCTGAAATCTCAGCAGTGGTTCTTAGGGGCAGCCAAAGGCCAATCCCACGTTGACTCCATCAGATAGAGATTTTGTCCAGCCAAGGACTGTACTTTTGTCATTCCTGTCATTAAATCTCATCATCCCTCATCACCTGGCCTGGTTTACATTTTACAGTAGTGTTTGTATTCTTTGGATTTACCCTCTGATAAGGCAGGATCAGCAACTGCTTCCCATGCACACCACGTAGGGAAAATGAGCTGTGTGCATGTGCTCCTGTGTCTGTGAGCAGGAGCTCAGCTGTCTGCCATGGCCCTGTGAAAACACAGCATTCATTGCTGGAGGTTGGACACAGACCCAGACTCGTCTTAGGAAACGAGCCAAGAGCTGAAGTTTTCACCTGGCTTGGATTTGAAAATTTTGCAGTTCAGCAGTTTTGAATAGTAGCTGTGAAAAAGCATCAACTACTAAGATGAGACAAAGGCTTGTTTGGAAGGTTTTTGACAATTTTTCCAGAGAGCTAGTTCCACACTTCTCGTTCCTAAAGCAGTCTGACCCCCACGCCTCCCCCAGGGAAAAGCTGGCTGAGCCCAGTTCTTTTGCTGTTAAGAGATTCGCTGGGTAACTGAATAAAATAACACACAGGTTACAATCTTTCTTCTTTTGAAGACAATGATAAAACTCCCAGTGGGGCTGGGATTTAACTTGAGGATTACAACTGCTGTGAATCAATCCTCTACCAACTTTAGAGGAGTTTGACCAATTAACACCAGCCAAGGGCTCAGTCCTTTCACTCTACCCATATCCATTATTGTTTTCCCCAGCCAGACTCTGTCATTCTTTTTCATCACAATTTCCCCTCTATCTCCCACCTTTTCTCATTTCCCAGTTCTGATACTTGACTTGCAGAGCCCTCTGAACCCTTAAAAATATTTGTTCTCTAAAAAACACAGAAAGAAAAATGTTTGGATTTTTGCTTTGTCAGGAATCTGCTTTACTTGTGTCCAGTTAAAACAAATATAAAAAATAATCTCCTCATCTTCAGTGAGGAAGGAGCTGGGGCTTTTAAAATATACAAATCAAGTGAAATAACAGCACAGACTGCCAGCCCCAGATCAGATGTGCATGGAGGGACATATGCAATGCATTACAAACATGCACTCCTCAGGCCACATCCAGGGATGCCTTGGGTCCATTGTCTGTGTTCTGAACTCCTTAACACACAACAAACTTTATGTTCTTAGATTATCTTTTCTTTTGGCACTTAGTAAACCTAGTTATATGATTTTAATTCATCAGGGAAAAGTGAATACTATTCATTTGTGCCTCCATTTTTCATTGTGACAGCTCTAAAAATGAGCAAATTCTCCACTTTGAAAAAGTTTGTAACATTTTTTTCCCATGTTTTCATGTTAGAAGTTTTTCCTCTGCCTTTTTTCTCCTTTTTCTTGGCCTCCCTTTTGTTTCTCAGCCTGGCTGCAGCTCTGCCCCAGCTGCCTGCTACTTTCAGACCAACTTTTCAGAGCCTGGAGACCAGACTGAAGCAGAGACAACCTCCTCACTCATCAGGGCTGCTCAGATTTATACCTGCTTACAATGCTGGGACTGAACTAAAGTGCTGTAAGACAAACTGCACTGACTCTGTGCTATTTCATGCCAGGAAAACTCCAGCTGACTTCTTAAGTCTTCTTTAATGCTGCTTCTCACTCCTAAAAATCCAGGCCTTAGAATATAAATGGGGTTTTTCAGTTTTGCGTGTTTTTCTTTTAAATTACAGTTTCTCACTGAGAAAATTTGATTGATTCAGGCAACATAAAGAAAAAAATTCTCTGCAACCCAGTTGAACACACTGAATTTCAAATAGCAATGCATCAAAGAGGACAGTCCATGAGCTGAATGCTTGGCTGTGCTCTTCAGCACATCCATTAAAACAATACCATTTAGCTCACAAAATGATACATAAACAGCAAGAGCAGCACCATCGATATCAGATATCACCTACAAGTGAGCACACAGCTGAAAGGCAGCTGCCTTAGCTGGGTTCCACTCGAACCAAAGCCCCAGGACACAACACTGTTGCCAAAGAGGAGAGAAAAAGCTGCAAAATGGAACAAATGAAGCAAGGCAGCTCCAATCCCACCAGTCTGATATTGCCCTGCACGTCATGGCATCTACAGGATAAATGCAGTTCATGCAGTTACCTATGGGAGAGGCACAGGGGATTTTCTGCACAGATTCAGACTTTACAATGAACACAATTTGTTCACAACCAAGACCTTCAGTTGCTCAATTTAAGATTCCATATGTTGTTCCTGCTGGTAATGAGATATTAAAGATTATGAGATAAACCCAACATGGCATTCTGATTCAAAAAGGCAAGCTTATAAGTCCATGGAAATCCTTTTTTAATGCAAGCAGAAAGGGCTTAGCATTAGTACAAATTTGTTCAACAATCAATAAAATTAGACCCAATAAGGAAAAGGATGAATGAGCAAAAAGATTTCTATTCCAGCAAGAAAAGAAGAGTTAGAATTACAAAAATCATCTGGTGGCTTTTCTTGTGCTGGGGAGCTGTTTGGGTTATGTGAACACTTGGAAGTGCCTGGGCAGCCCTGTGTGTGTTGACAATACCACATAATGATCCTGAGTCACACACAGGGGGCAAATTCCTCCTCAGGACATGAACCACACACACAGAACGTGCCTGGGTTTGACAAATGCTGTGTTAGAGAGCAAAGGGAGGAAGCATTGCAGTGCCCAGCAGCACATTGTCCTCATTTCCTCAGTAATTTAAGGAGAGCTGCTTTCCTTTTTTTCCTGAAATGTATCTGTATCTGCAGTAGGTGCTGTAGTGATGCCCTCTGCACGTGTCATCCTGACAAGCACAAACCTCTCCAGTCCTGAGACTGCTGTGCTGGGGCCAGCCAGGAACTCACAGTGCTTTGGGAAAAGGGAAACTCCTCACCAGTGGAGACTCAAGAGTGAGGGATGAAGGAGGTTTAATGATGGAAAAGAAAAAAACAAGACATAAATGGGAGCTGAAGAATAGGAAATATGATTAATTTGGGATGAACGAAGTAAGGAAGCAATCAGAAAACCAATAAACCAGGACTTCATCAGACAAAGCCTGACTTGAGGCTGTCTGCATGGAGGGACTGCAGACCCCAGCACTGGTGAAGAAACCCAGCATTGGCACTGCTGGTAACAGTGTGGGGAGTAATTACAGTTAATGCAAGGAAAACATGCAGGTTTCTGGAGAGAGGAGAACGTCAGGTAAAACCTGCCAAGTGCATCGACTGGCTCTGCTGCCAGCCCAGCCCGGCTCTGGCTTTGTCTGTTGCTCTATCTGGTGTCTTTGATCAAGGCAACACAAACCAGAGCTCAGGCCCAGAACTGGCTGTGTGTGCTTTCAGAACACAAACAGATCCTGCTCAGCTTTTCTTCCTCCACTGTGAGAAACAAAAGCTTATTTCAGTTGGCTCAGGGTTTGACAACAATTAACTTTGCACGGAGGGAATGGAGACCATGTAATTTTTCAACAAACTGCAAAACTCTAAGCCAAGAAAAAATTTGCCCCCACTTTCATTTAAAACACACGCACAAACCCTGCATAATTTCGCAGGTGTTTCTGATTTAAGCCACACTTGTTTGTTGCTTGCTGCTTTCCTCAAGCAAACGCCAAACCAAAGGCTTGCTGTGATACAAAACATACCCACCACAAAAGCACCAGGACTGCTGCTCCCCAACATCTGAGCCCAGCAACATCATCCCTTGGGATGTCCCAGGACACACAGGACTCGGGTGCACCCCTGGCTGAGCCTGGCAGCACAGTGAGGCCAGCAGGGACTTGAGTCAGTTCAGCTGTTAATCCACATGGAAACAGCATTTGCATGTCCTGATACCCTCACAACTCCCAGACCTGCTACCCAGCCCAAAGAGGGAAAAATTACCTTTTATCCTCAGGGAACTGCTCCTTGTGAGTTCTTTCTCCCCTTCCAAGCAGCTGCTGGCTGGGGAACCAAGAGCAGGGGAGCAGTGTAATTGTGGCTTGCAATTAAAAGATGCCCAGCAGCTGTGATACACCTTGGATGATTTCCACAGCTGGCAAAGGCTAGATACACATTGACCACAGCTGATTTTATACACCTTGAAAAGGGCATGTTGAAAAAAACCTGTTGTATTATCCACAGATGGAAGCAAAAATAATGCAGCTGAAAGTCAGGGTAGCAAAAAGATGCAATATCAGCAGTGTATTTGTCTTTTTCCTTAACCAAACTACCCCTATTCACAAGTAAAAATTGACCCCAGAGAAAGAATTTTGCCAACTGAATTTCTTTCATTTTAATACATCAACAGTCCCACCCCAACTCTCAAGCCAAGCTAAGGAACAGATTGATGTGACTTGATTTTTTTATGACAAGAAGATATTATTTTTTATTAAAATACTCCCAAGGAATTTCTTCCTGTTATTAGTAAAATGAGGCTGACCCAGGAATAAGTCTGTGCTTTACAGGGAAGGTGATTGCTCCCAGGGACTCTGATTGTTAGACTCTGGGCTAGATTTCCCAGGTTCAGAAGCATTTTTAAAAAAGTTCTCAATCAACTGACAAGAGCCTTGGTCCCAACCCATGAGCAGACAGGTCTGAGGGTGATGACTGAGCCCTGTTCAGTGAGGGCTGGTACCTTTATTTGGATCTGAGTCACCTTCTGACAGGTTGCTCTGTATCATACCAAAGGCATCACTGTGTATTATGCACATTCATTGCCAGCTGGAGTTGTCTTACTGTGTTGAAAATAAAAGAATAATGACATTAATGATTTGCCCTAGAACACATTGCTGGGAAAGTCATACTTCAGGACTTGACAGGTTCCTTTCCAGTTGTGTGAGTAAAAGTAGCTGTCAGTAAGGTAAAATACCAGGAAAAATCTGACACTGGTGTTACAAAGCCTGCCTGAACTGTGTCCTAAGGGCAGCCCTGGGACAGATAAGCCCATGCACAGTGAGCTCACATCCTCCAGAGCAGTGTGCCCCCTCGGTGTGTCACTGCAGTGTCCAGCGTGTCCTCAGCAGGGCGGTTCTGCCACAGGGACACAGAGGAGCTGAGCAACTGTGCTCAGAGCTGCACCTCCAGAGCCAGGCAGAACAAAGCTCTCCTCGTGCACATGTGTGTGTAAAAGGCAATTTCACTCACACACAGACAGACGCAGGTGGATTTTCTGCTACTTTGTTGGGGTGAAAGGAATCTCTTTTTGAAAACTCCATTGCTAGATGCTACTAGGCATCTACTAGGAGCTTTTAACTGGGACAAACTCCTCAAACCTTTTTCAAAGGATCCATAAACCTATGCCTTCCACCATTTAACTCGTTACTAAGAGGAAAAGCCCACCCATTATTCCAGCAGAGCTCTTGCACACCCGTCTGTATATTTGGCTTATAACACACAGTACTGTTGAAGACAAACCCAGGTTTAACACATCACCTACAAGTTATTCTGAGAATTGAAACACTGGTGTGGATTTCCTTGGGTTTCAGAATAGCTCCTTCATGGAAATGCCACAGTCAATCAATTAAGAAAGCTAAAAGTAATCAGTCACCCACGGTTGATTGGATTTTGTACTTGGTGAATGCTTTTTTGTTCTTGGATCAACTACACCCACTTTCAAAGCTGATTAAAAATTGTTGATGATCTCTTCCACCTGTTCAGGGTGATAAACTGGCTCCAAAACTAATAATTTCCAAAACTCTGTGTAAGTCAAAAGTGGTTCCTAACAGAGTGCAGCCTGGTCTGAAGACAAAAGCAGGTGAAATGTGAAGCAGCATCTGTGGAAGAAAAGCTTACAGACATCACTTTTTGAATCCACTAAAGAGAGTAGTGTCTCTGGGCACAGGAAAAGTGGAGCTGTTGCCTGCAAATGCTCAGCAGCTGCCACTGCTTGGGCTCTCCTGCCTGCCTTCCCCAGAGCCACCCTGCAGGTACCCAGTGTGGGACAGCATCAGTGTGGGTGAATCTCCAGCACTGGAGCCAGCACTGCCCTGCTGGTGCTACTGAGAACACAACAGGCAGCTTATTCAGGGCTGCTAATCCTGGCTCTGCCATGCCCAGGGCTCCTGCAGGCACATAGATGTCCTGTCTCTTCAGCAGCCACAGAGGGACACTGGGAGAGTCTGCAAAAATGACAGAAATGGTCTCCGAGGATGCCATGCTGCAATCTGAACCTTTTGGGCAAATAAAACCCCTCTGCCATCAAACCTGAAAACAGAAGCTGACAAAGCCAGGAGTTGAAGGACTCCACAGAAACCCTCCTGTCTGTTGTTGGATACCATTATTTTGTATTGTTCAACAAGTACTTCAAATATTTGTATGAGTAATGGCCACAAAAAAAAAATCAACAGACAAAAAGACCAACCTAAATGTGCTATCACTGCTTGAGTCACTGCCAAACCACACTTGAAAATATATTTTCTGGTGAAATATACAAACAAAATTACCCAAGTTTCATGTGGCACGTAGATAAGGACTAGATCTTTAAGATGATGCAAGTCAGGGCACTCCCAATGAAATCAGTTCATACCACCTGCAGGCTCAGATCAACTCATTTATCCTTATTTCCTTAATTGTCAGTGTCACCTTTCCTAGGCCATTCATTTATGCTGCTTCAATCAACCCAGCAGTCTCTTTAATTGTGGAAGAATATCAACATTCAATTTTAACCCTTTTTTTTTTTAGAAGCACTTTTTTTGAACAGAATTTTAACAATTTTCCAAAAAGGTGGAAGTAAATGGTCTTTTATAGTTGTCACCCCTTGTGAATCTGCTGGCTGGGTAAGGTCTCAGACACAGGCTAATGTGCTCAGCAGATGAACCAGGCTCTCCCTGGAGACTCCTCTGCTGAATTCTTATATGTTGAGTTTGCCACTGGCACATGGCAATAAGAGGGCATAGGCCTCCACAGCATTCTGAAAACTTGAGGCCAGAATCCTTAAAGGGTTTTTGGATTTAAACCTGCTGAAAACTGGCACCTCCAATGCCCACTCCCCTCCTGCTATCTGCATTTCCAGAGCGTGAAAGATTTGTCCAGCCTCAGCTGCTGAACAGCCCAAACACTGACGATGCTCCTGAGTGAAGGATCTCATCCCAGCCCTCCAGGGAGCTCAGAGACATCTCCTGGGGTCCCTGTGACACCTTGGACCCTGCTCAGGCCCCGTCAGACCTCGGCGGCTGCGGGGGAGGAGGCAGGACACTGTTTCACCATCCCAGTGACACTGTCATGGTGAGGAAGGGCTGGCACAGAGCAGGGGAGGCAGGAAGGAAGAGGCAGCTCTCTCCAAGGCTGGCTCAGGGCACGGATTGCAGCAGGCTCCAGGGTGTGAGAGGCACCAGGGCAGCACAGCAGGTCCCCCACACAGCTCTCCAGCCCCTCTGAGCTCATGTGGCTTCTTGCTATGATGGTTGGCTTCCGAAAAGTCCCTCCCCAAGGTGATTAGAGTGGAGTTTAGGTAATTTCTTCAGCAGGATGCTTAGTGCAGGGCTGAAAATCCAAGTGGGAAGTGAGAATTCATTACCTGAGCTGCTGCACCCCTTTGCCAAGCAGCATCATTAAAAATTGGCAGCAGGCACCTACCCACACCTATACATGCTTATTGACCCTGGGGAGGCTGGTTACCTCCTCAGAAATGGGAGGGGAGCTGGGTTCCTCATGATGGCTTTGTTCTGCTGACCAGTGGGGCTTTTTTCATTTTAAAAACAGTCTTCAAAAAGTGAATGTCTCAAAATGCCTCAGCCCATTTAATGAATTACAAGACTTTATATAAGGGAGTAATGAGTAAGTTCAAGAGAACTATAAAAACAAGGATTTATATCATCTTTTGCTGGTCTGGTTAAAGGCTAGTAATCCACAGCAGATTACTGGGATATAATTGACCCATATATGTAAATACATGCATATGTATGAAAGTAAGCTAACGTAGCATATTCCTGTGGCTACTCTCTCCATCCACCCATGGAGAACACATTTTACTAAACTGATTGGAATGAAATGCTTTAGGTTTTAATTTTACTTCTAAAAGTCTACATGTTCATATAACTTTCTCAGAGGCTCCTATAAACAAAGAATTATGTTCAGGGCCACTGCCAGAAATAAGGTATGTCAGGGGTCTGTAACCCATTCTATAGAGGATCAGTCAATGGCCCAAGGGTACTTCCCTGCAAGGGAAAGGGTAAAATAACTGAGGTCAAGGCCTCAAACCCAGCTCTAGTTTTAATCATGTTGCTGATTTAGAGCATAACAAGCCTTTTCTTTTTTTTTTTTGCTTTACAGTTATCAAAAAACATCTTGTTTTTCCTGAAATGTCTACAGTGGCCCCCATGTCTGTTTTTTGCACTACTCCATGCTCAGCTCAAGGATAGGGACATTCACCATGAATGAAATGCAAATATATATGCTTTATGTGGAAATAGATTCACTTGCCTCATGATGATGTATAAATATGTGGAAAGAATGAGGGGCAGGGAGAGAAAAAATGTCTTTTTGGCCAGGAAATCTTTCAGTTAAATCCATATACTTGTAAGTAAATTAAACCATTGGAGTAAAAAGTTTCTAGAGGATGATTTCTTAGATTTGGGAGCTAAAAGGGGAAAAGAGCAGAGAATCAGCAGAAGGAGGGGAAGGACCCAAATGTTCAATCCTCAATGGACGTTTTGAAGCAGTTGTTTCTTAAAAAAGATGTAAAGGTTCTTCTTTCGTTTCACAATGAAGCTAAACAATTTGTAAAACATCTCTGTGCGTGTGAAATGAAATCTGTTTCTCCAGCCATGACACAATCTCCCTTAGTACCCGACTGGCTGAATCCAGGCACCTCAGAAACACCCAGCTGGCTGCCTTCCTCACCCAGACCCAGCTACAGAAGGTGAACTTGCTTTTAAAACACAACCACCCAGTGCTAGCAGCAGGGCTTTTGGGCACCAGCACTGCACAATACTGTTCTGCTGGTATCACTGGAGTCTTTCTCAATTTGTTTGGTTCTAAATCTTCTTCAAAGAGCTCAAAATCTTAAGGAAAATTCTACAAGAGCCACCGTTGTTTCTTTGCCTCCCATGAATGGTGTACATGTGTAATTTGGGTAGTTAAAGACCTGTGCATCCCGAACTAAGCAGCAGCCCTGCTGTAGAGGTGACGGCTGAGGCCACTGCACCCTTGGCACCTGCAGCCCACGTGCCATCACACAGCAACATCCTTTGCACAACACCCGTACTCTCAGCTCCTGGCCTGGAGGCCTCCTCAGGGAAACTGTCCCTCTCCATTTTCTGCTGCTCCTGACACCTTTCCGTGAGTCCTCAACACGAGCCCACTGGCACAGGCAAGGGTAGCCCCTGAGCAGAGCAATGTGAGCAGTAACTGAGCAGCAAGGCCATGGCTGCGCAGCAGAGGTGACAGCCTGGCCCAAAGGACACGGTGACAACTGTAGGAGTTCTGCCAAGGACATCTGACCTTAGGCAAGGTCCAGCTGGGGAGCAGGGGAGCGACACCATCCCCAGCCAATCCCAGTCATGAATATGAAAAATGATGGCCCTGTAGGATTTTCTGTGGCACAGTGCCCAAGGTCTCCAAGGAAGGATCACTGATATTACCAAGCAGCCTGGCTGCAGCACCCTCCCCACACCACAAACACCACGGCTCAGGACAGCAGCAAGGAAATCTGAAATCTGCTGAAGAGAATAAATCCCTTTGGGGCAAACACCAGGACTGTTACTCTTAATTCTCTATCTGCATCTGCTGTGGATAAACTCTAAATTAAAAACAACATGCAATAATTAGAAATAGTCCATTTCAGGTTTGTACAGCAACTACTTTATTATTTTCAAATGCAAATGTTTGCATTGTTTGCTATTTTACAATTTTACAAACTAGGTATAAAAGACCATAAATAAATGACATAAGTTATGTGTACCTAAAATTCACGGAGGGAGAAAAAAATTACAAATTAAAACAAAATAGAAAAATCTATATATCTAACCCAGAGATCGTTCAAATGCACGAACCAAGAAATGCTGTTAGATTTTTTCAGTATGAACTAAATTATAATATGCCTCATACATTCTAATTTACACAGTCCTTGCATATTCCAACATACTTGCAGTGATACAAAAAAATAAATGCACTCTCTTTTTATTTGTCTGATTAGTATTTCAGATTTTTTTTTTCTGGTTATGAAAATGTCACATAAAAGAAAAATACTGCTTTTTAAGTCCTGTTTTCTGGTTACTTCCCAGCTTTTTTTTTTTTTTTTGTATTTTATACATATATATTTTTAATACATAAGATCCATCACAAAATTAGCACAGCAAGAAACCCGGACAAACATCAACCATTGGTGTGTGAGCAGGACAATTGAGCACACTCATCGTGGGGGACAAGCTGGTGGTGGCCTGTCCCCGAGGGCAGCAGTGCCATGGCAAGCTCCATCTGGAGCAGCCTGTGGTGGCCCAGCCCGTGGCCACCTCTGCCTGGCACAGCTGGCACGTCCTGGAGCCCTGCCATGCCCGGCTCCCCTCGCTTCCCTGCCAGCCCTGCTGCTCCTCCTCCTTCAGAGCAGGCAGAATCACCACGGAGGGTCAGTGAGGGGGGGAAAAGAGGGAACAGGAGCAACCTCAGGACACCAGGTCACAGCTCTGGGCAGGGCTGCACATCCAGACTGCCCCACATGTGCCCGAGAGCCCCTGGCCCACGCGGGCAGCACGGCCACCTGCCCCCTGCCAGGTGCTCGTGGCCCTGTGTCCCCTGGGGGCAGGCACTCAGCTCCACTCCAGCTGCCCCACTCTAACCAGGGTTAATTCTCCAAACACAGCAAGCCCTCCTAGGCAGTATCAGCATGCTGCAGCACTGCTCCCTGGGCCACGGAGCAGAGTGTCTTCTACTGCTCTTCAACTGCACAAGGAACAGGACACACTGCACAACTCTTGCTAACTGTTAGCTTTACAGATCTTGTTGCATTTTTGTTCCTTATCTGTGCTGGGAACCAGGGAAGTGTTCTGATTATTATGTTGCACACAGAGCAAGGTGCTTCTGTGAATGGAAGAACTGCATATATTTGCTAGCATTCAACAAGTCTTTAAAATCCTATTTTTGCAGATAAAAAAGGCTACGTAAGAATTCAGTTCAGGATTACCAGTGGATGGAGATGCAGGCGTTGCCTCCACCACCTTGCCACTGAGAAACTGGTCGTTCTTGGTCATGAGCAGGGCACTAGTACAAATAAACACTTCACAAGAACCTTTAGCACCCTTTAGATCTTGCATCCATTGCTCCAAAACTAACTTGAAATTGCCCCTGTTTCAGGCTGCAGAACTACTCAACAACGTTAGTGTGGCAGCTAAAAAATACACTTACAGATACAGAAATTTCAACACTTTCTTAATGTGTGTGTTCTTGCTATCATTTCAGACATGAGCTATCAGCCTGGTCTCACAGGACAGAGGTGTTTGGGGCACATTCACAGGCAGTTCTACACACGAGGTGACTTGCACGCCAACACACGCACACAAGCACACGTACGCACCTTTCGGAGGAGATAATAGTCCATTATCCATTCAAGGAAAAAATATATTTATATCACTGCAATGGCACCTTTAGTGTAAAATGTCACTTCAGCAATGTACACAGGCAGCTCACAGGAACTGGGTTCTTTGCTGTGGCACCTGGCCTGGTGTCCATGGTAAGATGTGTAGTGCTCTGTCACCTTCATTCGTCCGGGATGCAGCGGTGACAGCCAGGGGAATGAGGAGAGACAACAACAAAATATATAAATAAAACCAAAGGTAAGCAGAGAAAGCAGAAGAGGAAGAAAAACAAAATCCAGAAGTCTGCAGGGCTTTGACACAGTACATTCCTCAAGTGACAACTGGGTGCTGAGTCTTAACGAGTTAGTTATCGCTCAGTGGAGAAAAACAACGGAGTGGGTGGCCCAGGGAAAAAAGAGACAGTAAAAGTCACACTCTCTTCGGGGACTGATGACTGTTCAGCATGTGTGTTCCAGAATCAGTGCTATGGAAGACGCAACTGTGGGTCCAGAAGGCTTCATGTCTAGTCTGTGTTCCTCCGTGGTCAATGTGATCAACAGGATGGGCTACGAGGCTGTGAAAGCAAAATCCATTTCCCTGCACAAAAAGAGAACCCAAATTAAATGTATTAAACCACATGCACCAAGAGAGACAACCCAGACCTGCCCAAATGGCTGTGCTCAAAGGGTGGGAACCCTTTGCCTTCCCTGTCCTTCTTCCTTCCCTCACACTAATTCAAAATCTTGATTCCATGGTATACCTTACATACAGATATGTAATCAACCAATCTATCTTTCTGTCTATACTTACATGGGCCACCTTTTTTTTTCCTCCATCTGCTCTCTTCAAGCTAAAATCACATTCCAGTGGATGCCTCTCCTTGGCCATATTTTATCTCACAGGAAACACAACCACCAGTGGCAGTGCTGAAAACCCAGCATCTGAGCTGCCTTCACAGTTTTCATTCTATAGGGACACAGTTTTCCATTTTGTGTGGAAAATATTGCACTGTTTTGAATTACCACTACTAGACTCCAAGACAGCAATTTAACAAACTGGCCAGAAAACTGGGTGTATTTTAGTTTTAGATAAAAAATATGATCTCAACAGAACGCAACAGATTTACAGCAAGGAAACTTCAAGTATCTCTGCACTTGAGAGGCAGAAGAATTTTTCCTGCTGAAAGTACAAATGTCAGGTCTTTAAAATGAGTAACTACTTCTTATGTTGCCTGGCAAAGTGACATTAAAGCATGCTGGTTTAAGTAGATTTTTTAAAGAAATCCTAAATTTCTTGAAATGGAAAACCTTTTATAAGTAATACTGCAGAACAGTTTATACTGAGCTGTCATGACTTGACAGGATCCAAATTTAGCATCTCATATTCAGAACAAGTTGTTCTCTGAGAGAGTTGGGAGTGAGGGAGAGTTAGTGGTTAAAATCAGCAAGTTATTGTTAAAAGTGACAAAAAAAGTGATGTGAGTGACAATACAGTATGTGTGATTTGTCCAACTGAGTGAACTGTTTTGGATTTAGGATAAACTCAATTATTAAGAAAGTTTGACCTATAAAGCCACTAAATCATTTCTGAATTTGCTGTCAGGTGTGGAATAGGACCAAAATATTATAGACTAAAGAACCAGTCTTAGTGCCATTAAACGATAAATCTCACCTTTCTGACATTGTGCCTGGCACAGCTGAAATGCAATGTCAGTTCTAAAGGACATGTCATGAAAATCCTCCTCCTGCTCAGCACAGAGTAAGTGGCCCATCTTTTTTCTAAGGTCATCTCATCACTTTGGTCCTCAGAAGGACTTTAAAAGAATCTAACTTACATACTCTGTTCAAAAAGAGTAATAAAAGCTTCATGACAAATAAATTCAAGCCTCAGTGTGTTCAGAGCTTTACTGGATAAAGCTTTATCCTGTGTGACCTGCTGAGGACAACCACATTGCCATAGCAGTCTCCTCCACCTAGCAAGCCAGGGCATGCTTTCAGTCACTCAGCTTCCATCTATTCCCTAGAGGAGGCAGAGGGCAGCTTTTCCACGCTCCCTCTCGTTGGCCGTACCTGCAGAGGGGTGTCAGGCCCCAGCTGAGCAGTCTGCACCTGGCACTCACACACCCACAGCTGCCCTGATAATCCCAGATACTCACCCTACAGGGCTGGCTTTCAAAGTGGATTTGGGTTCCCACAACTGATCCAACAGGATCACGGTGCACGAGCTGTTACCCTGCCTGACACCCAAATTGCACAAAACCTGCAAGGCTGCATGCTCTATCCCATTTTTTTCCTGCTCCCCTTCCCGTAAAACCACTGACACCACAACTGAAACCCATCTTTCTAAAACCCAAATACTGCTTTTACTGCTGCTCATGAGAATGCAGGAAAAGTCTTTGGTTCTTCTTGGTACATTTATGAGTATTTGTACTTTACACTGTGGCATCCATTCATGTTGAGTTTTTCCAACCACAACATAAGGGCATCCCTACTGCTCTCAGTGTGAAGTGAGGTCAAGCTCTCAGCACTGAGCTGAGCCCCAAGACACTCCCACACCTTTTCTGCACACCCTACCAGGCAACAGCTTGAGAGCAATTTGAGATAATGCAATTTTCACTGCCATCAAATAGAGTAAACAAAGGGAAAGGCTCAGCAATTAGTCTGGGAAACCAGCACAGATTCTTACAAACCAGTTAGGAACCCCAAATAACACATACCACAGCAGTTTTTATTTTCCCCCAACAGTGATGAAATCCTAGCACAGCTTACAAAATAAAGCACCATGAATATGTTGGACACAGTACTTCCACTGACCTTATGTGAAGCAAAGGGAGTAAGTTTCTTGAAAGAGAAAAGAAGTCTGAAAGCTCCACAGCCACGATTGTCACAGCTGACTACTGGCAAGATGGTCACAAAAGTCTTTCAATGGTAGGCTTCAGCACGGCACAACAGCCAAGAACCTCCCCAGAAGTCCAGTTTTGCCCAGTAATCCACAGGGTGGGTCACTTCACATCTCAAGCCCATAAACAGGTAGATCACTAATTGGCAGGCACTGATTAGCCACATGATATTCTCACTGAGGTTTTTGCAAGGTGTTAGTGATGCATCAAGTCTGCAAAGAATATCCTAGGGCAGATTCTTCATTCCAGTGAAAGATACACAACGGTGGTTTCACCCACAAATAAAACACTATGGTTGTAATCCTACAGGTCACAGGGAGAAGGAAAGTAATGCTGCTGTTTTTTAAGCACAGTATCTGGCAGCAAACATAGCATCAAAACTTGAATGTGACTTTATATTTATATAGATACATGTATTTTACATATCATTGATCAACAGAGAAGTATGTTCCAAGAAACCATTTGTTCCAGGTCTGGTTTCAAACGACGGCTTGTCATTTCTGGAGGCCCCCCTCCCAACACACACGCTCGGGTTCCGCAATCTGTACATCAAGCAATGCTGCAGATCTTTATTTCGACGGGCGAGGAGACGAAGTAAAAAAAGTGCAGTTCTTCAATTAAAGTGCATGGATGAGGTAAACTAATTTCAAGAGTTTTGAGTTTATTCAGTGCTGGCTCAGACGGGAACCATCCTGCCGTGCATCTGTTGCATTTGGGTGCGCATCGCTTGGACACTGCTCAGGATCTTGTTCTGGTGCGCCAGGGCCGTGATCCCGATCCTGGCCAGGTCCCTGTGGAAGGCAAGAGAAGAACAAGGGGCTGAGAATGGTGGATCAGATGCTAGTGCAGAGAAAAATATTAAGAGTCAACCGCAAGCAGCATTAGCAAAAGCAGATGTACAGAAATGTTTAATTAAATAAGTGGAGGCATTGTGGAGGCATCTTAAAGTTATCCTCCATCCAAATGAAAGGCATTCCATTCCTTTAATGAATGTAATGATATGCAGCACAAAGCAAGAGAGGCTGATTAAATCCAGATTTACCAGTTTTTTTGTTATATCGCTGAGTACTTACTCCTGGTTCATATGCACCACAGCCTCTAGGGTGGTATAGCCAGCAGCTGTGAAGTTATCCTTGTATCGCTCCATTTTCATGGCTTGGAGCCAGTCACTGACAGAAACAACCGCCGAGAACTCAGGGGAGCTGGGATCCAGCAGGGCTGTGCTAGGTCTGGATGCCAAACAGTGAAAGGACAGAGAAATGCTGTCAGCTAGATCACGAACCACAAAACCAAGCTTGGTCTCTGCAACAATTAACCTCAATGATGAGGGAAAGCAAGGGCAAGAGGCTGTGCCCAAAGAAACTGGTGGCTCATCAACTCAGATCAATGCAAGAAACTGAACAAGATGCAAAGTAATGAGCCAATTTTTCCTAAGAATGAATTTGACCTGAGGTTTCTGTTTTTGGTTTGAGATCTAATTTGAACCACAATACAGCTTATGATTTCCGTCTCAGATACAACCAAGTTCACAGAAAATGCTTTTACTCCCCAAAACAAAGAAGATGGCAATGCTGGAAGGCATTCAGCCTGCTGGGTCTGTATCTCATGGGCAGCAGTGCCAGACCTTGCCAACCCTGCATGCGTCAGACTTCAGCTCAGCAGCTATAGAAACCCTGCTAAAGTATGTGCAAAGAACTGGGAGCTCACACCCTGCCAGACTGGTTTGGAGGGTAGAACTCTGGGCAGGTTCAGATAACTCCTGTTTCTAGCCAGGTCTGCTCAGTGCATTCAATCAAACTCAGGACAGCAGGGAGTTAATCCCCTCTTTAATCAATCCGTTCCTGACCGAGTGTGTGCCAGGAGTGGCGGGAATCACACCAGCTTTGATCTCTGTTTGCACTGTGGAATGTGCTTCTCATTTTGCCTTGCACAGTTCTGCCAATAATTATTTCTACAACATTTTCTTCTCTTATTAATATTGCATTTACTATTTCATGTATATCATAAGTCACAGTTTCATTAAAGCACTATAAATTACTGTTATCTATCTAACCAAAACAATTATCATTTAGCAATTTATTTGAAAATGCACATCATCAAAGACTAGGTGTGCAATAGCATGGTTAGGTCTTGCCTGAGGCATTGAGTACACACTAGTAATACTTGGTTCAACTCTGATACTGCATTATCTAACACAAGATTAATGATGGTAGCCTATTTTTATATAATTATGCTTTATGTATAAAGTCATATATTAATAATGTTATATTCATATTTGAAATTCCTATTCTGAAGAAAAGAAAAATATTTATAAACAGCCATGAATGTGAAATGACCTTGAATAGGCTGTTAACTTACATACACACACACAGAGAATGACCTTGAACAGGTTATTAACTATTGGAAAACCTATGTATTTTCAAAGAGCACCTGTAAATTGAAAAGAAAACAAAATGGAGGAATTCATACTGTGATTCTTCAACCAGATTATCACAGCAGATCATACTGTGATTCTCACCACGTAAATTATTTAAGCCTCGAGGGAGGATACATTTTTGCCAGGCTCCCAGTGCAATTAGGGCAATCTGGAAGAGGTGGTGATAGTGGCCTCACAGGGTTAATGATCCCTCTTCTGGTGACATACACTGTAAGCAAGACTCACAAAGGGACATACAAGCTTAAAAAAGCATGTTCTGTTGGAGGCTGAGACAGAATCTCTATTACTCCCCCACTTATTCAAGAAACTTAATTTTGCATTGTCTAACGCATATTTTTGTACCTTTCCTCCTAGTAAAAAACATTTTCCTATTATCTTCCTTGTTTCTTTTAAACTTTTTTCCCATATTTGCTGTAAGCAAATCTACCTAACAAAGCAGAGATGTTTGGAAAAAATGGACCAAAGCTGGTAGAGATCAGTAAAGCTCCTATTACTTCAGCAGTGTTTCACCAGCTTACACAAACTGCTGATCTGTCCCAACAAAGCTATTTTGGTTTTACCCTGCAACTCTGGGAGTCTTCCTTCCTGCTGCACTTCTCTTGCACGTACCAGGTACACCATGCTTAGCAAACAAAACAAATGTAATGCGGGATCGGTGGAGACATGAAACCGGCTTTCCACAAAATTAAATTCAAATTCACATAAAAATTAATCCACACCTTCCCAATGCCCGCGAGGCGTTGGCTGTAATGCTGTAACGCTCATTTGCAAATCCTACACAAATCTAGGGTTTAAAAACTTGATGATGTGCTTTTCCTGCAGAAAACCACATCACTCCTGTTAGCAGCACTGATTGAGGTGACCCTACCCACTTAAGCCCCTTCACCGGGGGGAGAAGGGGAAAGAAGCAGAAAACTTTGCTTTTCAACAGAGCTTGCCTGCATCAGGACATGCTTAAGGCTGTGCTGGAAACTCGCTCAGCGTTGGTGTGATCCAGCAGCAGCTCTGCTCACTCCCCATTCCTCCTGGCAGGGCTGGTGAGCCTGGCTGCCCCGGGGGCCACACGGAGCCAGCAGAGCCCTGTGCTCACCCACGCACAGCAGCGGCTGCTGTGCAGGCTGGCCCTGGGAGCTGCGTGCCACCTGCACTCCGTGTGCCACCTGCACTCCGTGTGCCACCTGCACTCTGCCTGTCACCTCCCCTGCGCTCCCTGGCACGTCGCAGAGCACGGCTGACCTGGAGCTCTCGCTGCCTGTCCTCTTCAGGCTGTTGGGGTTGCGGATGAGCTTGTCCAGCATGTTGACGATCTGCCCGAATTTGGGCCGGTCGCTGCGCTCCTTCTGCCAGCAGTCCAGCATCAGCTGGTGGAGGGCGATGGGGCAGTCCATGGGCGGGGGCAGCCGGTACCCTTCCTCGATGGCTTTGATCACCTGCAAACGGCACAATTAGGAAGACATGGGAGAACATCAGACACTGCTCAGTCCACCAGCTGAGTACCGATATCCTAGGGCCATCGAGACTACGGTGACAAATCCCCAGTTAAGTGATACAACATGGAAAATTGCACTTGGACTCAGACAGCTGGTGGTCTCAGAACTGTCATTTCTCCTCAGCAACTCAAAACTGAAAGCGTAGCCAGAGCAGACATCAGATACAGCAATTTGTCACAAAAAAGCACATGGGATACAGGGATGACAGAAGAGCCCTGGTTAGAAATAAGCAACTAGCCCCGTTGGACAGAGGGCTGGAGAAGCAACAGCTCTTACAGCAAGTCTTTACTCTCAGTCAGTTTCAGGTGCAGTACACTGAGACTGTATTTTCCCCATCATTTTTAAGATACAGCAGATCTCTCCCTCCCCCTTTCCTCCCGGGCTAGCTGATCTCTGTCAGTAAGAGAGGCCTTGCAGAGAACCTGTTCCCCCACTGCTGTATGCTCTGAGCCAAGAAATGCAGAGATGGGAACCCTTTTGTGCAGCTTTACAAAAGTCCAACACATCTTAAGTATGTATTTCATATTTAACAGAACCCAGAGAAACTCAGACTGAAATCACTTCACACCCTCTAAAAAGCACTCCAGAGGCTCTAATGGCTTCTTAGCTCTCCCAGGAGAATGGGACACGACCAGAACTCAATTCTGACATGACAGGGACATGACCCAGGAGCCTTCACATCTGAATTAATCAATATGACACTGCTGGCAGGACTCACCATGAGACCAGAGACCAGGAGTGCTCAGAGACTGAGTTGCACTAAATTCTCTCCTTCTGGACTTGTCCAATTAGTGGCTAAAATCCACTGGGAGGACAAGGTGAGGGATATGCTTGCATTATTAGCAGCTATTCAGTGACCACAAATAAAGTGGCTCTCCCTCCTCCATAAAGTATGAAGATCCTTTTGATTCCTCTCGATTCAACAGACACTGAGTATAATTTGAAATCCACTTCTGCTTTGTTGTGAGAAGCACTGCTCTTGCCATCATTAAGGAAGGAAAAAAGGCATGTGTATGCTGTGGACTGTAAAGAGTGTGCACAGACAGTAATATTGGCTTTCCCTGTCTTGTTCAAGCCAGCTTTTCAACGTGGTCTAGCAGTGCACAGTCGCAGTGAGCACCAGCCTAACATAAACAGCTCTAATAAAAGCAGCTGCTTGTTGCAGTGAGCCCCACTGCGCTGTGCAGGCATGCCTGATATAACCGAGACACATCTGGTGTTTTATTTTCTTGCTAAGTCTTGATGACTTCCTGTTAGCAAAAGGAAGGCAAGATTGGCTGCCAGAAGAGACATTTCACATCAGAAGGAAATTAAAATTATATCCCCCATTTAGATTAAATGCCATCCGCATCTAGACACTCTTTGAAAATGTTCAGCTCTACAGAAGAAAGCAGATGACTTGTAAAATGCCTTAACCACTCCCATGGCTGTATATTCAGATTACCATTTTCTTCTTCCCTTACTTGCTTGTAAATCCCCTGGGAAAAGAATTACGGATAATCTAGGCCTCATTTTCACTGGGATTTTTTTTTCATTTAATAAAAATTCTATTAGCAAAAGCTCTTATTAGCATTATTATTAAATACTCTTCTGGAACAGCAGCCATTGTGCACAGTCCCTCTTGGAACACACTGAAGTAGTCCAGATGGTACGGTTAAACAGGACATGCATAATTTAAGAATGGTCATTTACAAAAGCTGCTTTTTAATGCCCTCAGGGGGCATCTATGCCATTGTTACAAGGATGCTCTGACTGATGATCAGAATTGGATTTCCTATGCGTTGATTTAGATATCCTACAAGAAATAAAATCACCTGAAAGAGCTTCAAGAATTAACTACCAATAGGAAGCCCAGTCAAATTCAAGTGTTTTTCTCTTAAAGACATTCAGTAAACTCAAATATAATATGAACATTCAAATCTTCCTTCTCTTGATAGTATTACGATTTGACAGTTTAAATATATTAGTTTCCCTTTCCTCCATTTTTCTTTAATTGCTATTTTTTTTACATTTAAAAGACAAAACCAAATAAACCCCATGCTAGAAATAGACCCTAAGTCGAGAATCCCCTATTCCGTGAGCTTACACAAAGCTTGAAGTACTCAAGGAACTTTAGCTCCAGAGAGGTTGCCTGAGAAAACAGGAGTCTACCACCCATGACATCCTTTTAAAAGCCTGGAATAAACATCTTATAGCTATATAGCAATTGCCACAGAAACACATCAGCAGACATCTAAGGACAAAGATGAAGGCATGGGGAGGGGAAAGGCAGGGGAAGCTCAGGAGGACACTCACATCTTGGTTGGACATGTCCCAGTAGGGCCTCTCCCCGAAGGACATCACCTCCCACATGACGATGCCGTAGCTCCAGACGTCGCTGGCCGAGGTGAACTTGCGGTAGGCGATGGCCTCGGGAGCGGTCCACCTGATGGGGATCTTGCCACCCTGCCACCAAGGAAAGGAGCCACAGGCTGGTGAGTCACTGATGCAGTGGTGTGTGTGGCTGACACTGTTCTACGTATCCAAAGTACAAAATGGTTTTCTGTGTACAGCTCCAGAACCCTTCTGAAACACACAGCCACTTTCTCTCCTGCCTGCCATAAAGCTGTCAGATCCAACCAGGAGGCAATGCTGCCCATCTGTTTGCTTTAGTCACGAGGAGGCAAACCAGTAAATTGTTAAATGGATTTCTATCAGCCCTCCAAGAGATCTCTGCTTAGGGCTATGCTGAAGCCTGAGAACAAGCCAGGGGTTTTACAAAGTATATATTAGAATTTAGTTGACAAAACAAATAAGTATATGCTGTTAATTACTATTTCCTTGCTTGCCTGTCTGACCTGTTTGGCCTGTTTCAGAAAAATGGGATTATAAACATTTTGCTTTTCAAAAAGGTAAAATAAAGAGAGGATAAACTGGGAAGATTTATGAATACACTGGTGTTTCCCATGGGCAATATCCCAACTCCTACCAGAGATGTGAGAAGGCAAGCAAGCCTCTGGGCTCCCAGACCCTGGAGGAGGAGTTCAACACCAAACCAGGGTACAAGGCTGCTTTTGATACCTGTTGGAGAAATCTGCCTCTTCTTACAATACTTTTTTTTAAACAAATAAAAACACTTGGCCATCTGATTTGGGCCACTGAGGTCCTACACTGTTTAAAAAGGAACTCACTCCATCCTGTTTATCTGATTTTGCCTTAGCTGAGTGATCCCAGGCCAGAGATTTCTCCTTTTGTTTATGCTAATATGCAAGGTGTTTTTAATTGAGCTTTTGGTTTCCTGCAGTTCCATCTGGGGAACGACTTAAGCTGAACAAAGGTTTTTGGATTTTTTTTTTCATTTGCTTTTATGCTTCTTTGATTAAGTTTATTTTGGTAGTTTTTTTCCCAGCCATCTCCTAGATAGCTTTTATCCATAACTGAGTGCAGTGTGTGCATACTTAATAGTATATTGTTCTACTATATCTCTCAAGTGTTTAATACGGACTGGTTCCAAAGCCAAGAGAAATCAAAAGGGGTCCTTCCCCTGGCTGCTTCAGCCTTTGCATCAGGCCCTTTGTGAATCAGGTTGTGGCAATATGTGCCTTGGTGACTAGAAGATGCTCTCAGTTTAATGAGTTACTAACAGGAGCAGAACACATAATTTTCTTAGAAAATGCTGCTTTAAAAAATTGCACTCTATTGCAGCCTCTCTGGTTATGCAAAAGCTTTATTCCTCCTTTCAGACACAGATGCACTGACATTGTTTATACATGGTTGTCACTCTGAAAATTGTCAATAAGCTCTTTATATTTAGCTGCTTGAGCGCAGTGGAGTTAATCCAAATATCCCTGATCCTTCATTACTGATACCAAATGAAGACAATGAATGTAAAGCAAATGTCATTGACTCTCTCTGGTTTACTCCTGAGAGTCAACAATACCATATCTTCACTTGCTGAATTCAAAGAGAAGCTTTTCAGTCATTTCTGTCTTGCCCTTGTGTGCTTGTCTAAATTCTGATTTCCCTGAATACAGCTTTTCAGACCTCTGCTTCTGCTTCTTCCACTTGCCACCCTTATGAGTGAGAGATACCAAGGCTGGCCAGCATTTAATACAACAGGAGTCTATCATTCCCTGTAATGAGCTGTGAATCCATTAAAGGATGAGTGTTGGGATTAAACAGCAAGATCTGAGTGCTGCAAACAAACTCAGCACTAGGGAGAACAGATGGAGAATGGCAGATATTTAAAAAAGAAGAAAATAAGCAATTAAAAAAGGAGACTTTATAAACTGACGTTTTCCTCTTTAAGTGTATGTTGATATCAGAGGTATTGGTACAAAGGTTGGTAATGGTTGGGATGTTGTTTTGTGGCCAGAATACTTGCATTAGCCCTATTCCATGTGCAGCATATTAAAATAGCTTTAGCGAAATTACCTAACAGTGGGATGCTGAAATATAGATAGAATGGGAAAGAACAAAACAAAAAATGGGAATGCAGGCCTAACACTTTTCCCAGTCCAAATCATTTAGGTCAAATTTATGACTGGCTTTGTGATGGGCCAAAGTGGATGCATCTTTTTTATTTTTTTGTGATGTGTCTACACCTGCTGTATCAAACGTGAGTATGAGCAGGCCCATGGAAACCACGTTTGTAGATATTGGAAGGAGCAGAAGTCCAGGCTCTAATTTCTGGCATCACATTCCTGTCACGTGCTGTATCATGATGAAGGAACAACATGGGTCACATCCTCAGAAAAGAAATACTGCTGTGGCCACTGCTGTAGCAGCAACAGTACATCAATTTATAGGAGCTATGGAGCCTGGGCCAATGTTTACTTTTAGGTTGTGATTTAGGTTTTCACTTGTGACTGAGACTATTTTAAAACAAACCACTGACACCTCCCACACAGTCAGACAAAACCAACATGCAGGCACGACAACGTGGCCATTTTCCTTCCCTCCTTACCCGTGTGGTGTAAGCTGCCTCAGGGTCGTCCTCCAGGACCCGGGACATGCCGAAGTCAGACACTTTGCAGACCAGGTTGCTGTTGACCAGAATGTTGCGAGCAGCGAGGTCCCGGTGCACGTAGCTCATGTCAGACAGGTACTTCATCCCTGAGCCAATGCCACGGAGCATCCCCACCAACTGGATGACTGTGAACCTGCCATCATTCTTCTGCATATGGGGAAAGCAGCAAAATCACAGAGCATTAAGCTAAAAGCTACATTATTGCCACTGCTGAAATTGGCAAAGAGCAGAGCTGCGGATTCCCATCTTCTCTCAAATAAAATGCTATGTTATTTCCTCGCTCTCCTCACCAGTGTCCATAATTCACCAGTGAAGCAAAAACCCAGAGGTTCTGTCACAGCTTTCAGTGATGCAGTATCCTGTTTGCAATGAATCTGGTTTTAATGAGTCTACAGCACTGCAATGCTTTCAAAAATGGAGCAAGTCAGAACTGTTCATATTAAACATGGATTATTTAAGATCCTGCTATTTTAAAAATTAATTTATTTTATATTCTTCCACTTTATTCTGGTTTTTGATAGAAGCAACACCAGAAAACAGAATTTCCCAAGTACCAACATAATTTCTTTAAAACTGTGCAAATTTCAGTATCGAAAAGAAAAGAAAAGAAAAGAAAAGAAAAGAAAAGAAAAGAAAAGAAAAGAAACCAGAAAATGTTTCCCAGTATAAAATCTCCTTAGCTTTTGAAGAAATCACCTACCCTGAGGAAGGCATCCAAGGAGCCATTCTCNAAAGAAAAGAAAGAAAAGAAAATAAAAAAAAAAGAAAAGAAAAGAAAAGAAAAGAAAAGAAAAGAAAAGAAAAGAAAAGAAAAGAAAAGAAAAGAAAAGAAAAGAAAAGAAAAGAAAAGAAACCAGAAAATGTTTCCCAGTATAAAATCTCCTTAGCTTTTGAAGAAATCACCTACCCTGAGGAAGGCATCCAAGGAGCCATTCTCCATGTATTCAGTTATGATCATTACTGGTTTACCTAGAGTGTGCAGAAAGAAAAACACAATTCCTTGATGAACACCAATGTTAATGGGATAAAAATGGCTTGCACATGATTTTACTGCCAAGACACCTGGCTTACACAATCTAATTTAATTTGAAACGCACCAAGCTTATGCCTCAGCTGTGGGGAGCAAGAGATGAAATATTACAGGACAGAAACATTTAATGGGCCCATTTGGAAGGTTAACCCTTTGGCTGACTCATTGACAAGGTCTTTAACTAAAGTGGCTCCTGTTCTCTAAGGAATATGTGAATTGATAATTGAGAACTAAGAAACAAAGATCTGTCCAAACCTGACAAAAATCTTTAGTATAATAAATTGCTTGCAGAGCAGAAAATGGAATTTGTGAATGCTTTGGTCTTTCTGTCTTTTTTGAAAGATCAATGCTTTAGGCAAGTTGGAAGCTGCCAGGAGCTACAAGGTACTCCAAGACAACTGGATTCAAGAATGAAAAATGCAGGCTGTTCCTTTCAATCTCCTCTGTCCCAAATTTGTATTCTGTTTCTCTCGTTATTTATAAATGAGCCAAAGCCATTTGCCTCCTGAAGTCAGCCAGGGGCAAAATGATTCAGTGCCCTGTGTCACACGTGGGGCACAGAGCTCAGCAGCACCCAGCTCCCCATGCTGCAACTGGGGCCAAGCTGAGGAGAAATGCAATGTTACTGATGGGGGGAGGCTTTCTAGGCACTCTCCTGCCTAAAACAACAGCAGATACACAAATAATGCTTGATGTTGCCTTTAAGAGTTTTATAAAGATCATACACTGCTGAAACTGAGAATACTTAGGTGCATACAAGGAACACTAATTATTTCATGGAGTTAAATCCTACTGCATATTTAACATAGAGGTATTTGTAGAAATAGGTCTGATAAGATCTCAAAAGAGCAATGGCAGAAGTACAGAAGTAACTCTTCAAAGGTTGAATGGCAAAAGCCCAGCCCCAAGATGAGCACTTTTAAGATGAGCACCTGACAATCAGAGCTGTCTGGCATGGCAGACCTTCCTCTCTCTTATACTTTATCTACAGGAACTATAGTTTTCTTCCTAAATAAAAGATGGTGTCCCAGAGAAACTCAGCTTTTACCTCCTGGAGCAGGTCTGAATAAGGGAATATTATAGGGAAAGAAGGCTTCAAAGACCAGGTCACCCAGACTGTAGATAGCTCAGTTGCTATTGGCATGGGAGGTATCAGAACTACTTAATTTTTCCGTGGTTCTGTCACCAGCAAGGATCTGCTCCAGAACAACCATCTCTAAAAATTACCCTACCGTGAAATGCTGCAGCATTTAAAGTTTCCCTAATAGTTTCTACCTCAGTGCATCTTTCACCAAGATTCTTTTCTCTTCATTTGTCAGGGATTTCTGGTTCTGAAGTAACCTTTTTGTAATTAGAAAACCATATGCTATAGGGACTGACTGTAGGAACATTTTACCACATTTCACTGTGGCCAACATCTATGTGCGATATGTAACTTATTTCACTCATCATTACTTATTTCACCTTTCCGGTCCCAACCTATCCTTTACAGGCCTTTTACTACTCCTGCTTTTACTTCCCTTCCCTGCTGGTATCCAAATTATTACTGGTTTGGTCCCATGCAAGCTAGCATGCCTGTGAAATGCCATTACTGAATGTTGCAGAGAAGCAATGGTATTGCAAAAAGCAAATTGTTCTGGATGAAGGGTTGAGTGACCTTGGCTGAGCACATCCTTAAGTAAAAGGTTATGATAAAACATCATCCTTTGAAAGCGTTCTTTGGTAGAAAGAGGAAAAACTTCAACCTAATCTGCATATGGCACTGTTTCATTTATGCTTTGCAACTGTGACGGCCACCCTTCCACTGAACAAATATAGCTAAATGAGTATTAATTAACCTTCTTCAATCAAAAGATACTATGTCAACGTAGAAGGGAAAAAAGGAAGACTCTTTCAGTGCATTAACATGTAATTTCATTACTCAGGCACTTCTTTAGCAGGGGAGGGGGGATAGAGAGAGGAGGGAGAAGTTACCATCAGCGAGTCAATTATTAAAGTACTTGACTAGCAGCCAATAATTTATTCATGGTTTTTTGCTGCCTCTCTCAACCCCCATCTATACCACTATTTATCTCACATTTTAATTTTCAGTTTATTAAATGCATCCATTTATCACAGCATTCAGAGAACCAATGGAGAAATGGAGATAAATGTGTTCTTAAGTAGCCCTGTTTCCCCAGAGTGCAGCTGGCAGTAACGGAGCCCTGAGCATCACTTACTGGGAGCCGGGAGCGGGGCACTGCCAGGTCACGCTGCCACCTCCTCCCTGAAAATTCCCAACCATTTTAATTCACTGACAACTGCATTATGCAAATACCTACGGTCATTTATAAGTGCTGGAGCTGTAGCAGCTCAGGGGCTTCCAGCCTCAGTGGGATTTCAACACAAAGATTCCCCTGTTGTCTTTCTTTTACTGAGGTGCTAAAAGAATCACTGTCTGAGGCAAACACCGTGGCCTGATCACAGCCCTCCTTCCCCTTTGTTATTGCAATCACCGAGAGAGACACTCAGGCCTTCCAAATTTAAACAGAATACTGTATTTTAATTTTAGTTTTGAGGGAGGCTCTCAGTAAAGGATGGCCAAAATTAGTCCAGACTGCTCTTTGCCTTTAAAAGCAAACTGCCACACACTGTATGAGCCATTTTCAACTGTTGAGAGAAGGCAGACCAGGAGACAGCAACACAAATGAGCAGGGGTAAGATTTCCAGAAACAAAAGTGGCAGAGTAAGTATCAGCTCTCACTGATCATCAGGAGAGACAGAGTTTTACAGTGGAACTGATGGTTTTGATAACCTTTTATGAGAGGTACTTTGTTCTTCTAGTGATATTTTACTTTTTAACTTTCCATCCATCTCAAATTTTAATTGCTCCCACTATTAATACCCTGCATTCATGTTCCTCATGCTGCAGAAGGTGAGCTTCACAAAGTCCACTCTGACAGCAGCTCACAAGATCACTGCCTGCTTTCTATGCTACCCTGAGCATGAGTCCCAGCACCCCAAGAGTCTTTTAGGATTAGCAATCAGAGCTAGGCTTTGCCACCATGCTACCCAGGGCAGCTGGGGCAGAGATAATATCTACACCATGGCAGTGGCACCTTATCAGGTCAGACCCAAGCACTGGTGTCTCACAGGTGCATTTTCAGCTCTAGCCTACAGACAGCACCCAGCAAGCACTGTCACTCTCTAAAGCACAGTCAGACTTAAAAAACCCCAAACAAAGCAAACAAAAAGATCATCCAGGTAAATTCTGCAGAGTGAAATTAGCACACCTGTAAATCAGAGAAAACAAATAAGCAAGTTTCACACTAAAATAGCCTGCTTCATTTCAAAGGCTTGCTCCTTACATCTGTGCTTTGTACTTTAAACATATGACTGTGTAGTTTTGTTTTGGTATTTTTCCCCCATCATTTTGAATTCTTCGCTCACCATCTGCTTTTGCCTATCCTGTAACAATCATCTCAGTCTAGCAAAGATGTGAAAGATGCCTGCTTGGCATAGCAAGAAGGGATAAAAAAAAAAAAAAGCCAACCCCTGCAGTATTAATTCCCTCTACAAAATCTTGTACAAGCTGCCTACAGATAGAATATCAGTTGAAACCGTAAACCCATTTATAGCTGACAACAAGATTAATGACTTGTCCTGCACTGATTTCCTCCTATTAGCTATCAATGGATCTGTTCCATCTGTCATTTTACAGGAAAGAGGGTAAGAAGGAGAAAAAAAAAAGCCAGCACACACCACACAGACTTAATTTCTCAGTGACTTCTAAATTGGACTTGTCATGAAAATGACCTACTTACATTTAGTAACTACACCTTCCAAGTGGATGATATTGGGGTGGTCAAATTGTCCCATGATACTGGCCTCACTCAGAAAGTCTCTCCTCTGTTTATCAGTGTAACCAGCTTTTAGAGTCTTGATAGCAACACAGATCTCTCTTTTTCCTGGCACTTTGAGACGTCCACTGCACACTTCACCAAACTCCCCTTAAAGAAAAAGGCACAAGAATCCATGGTCACGAGCCTGAAGCATGCACTTGTGTTGTCAAACTGTTATGTCAGTACATTTGGGAGAACTGTCATACAAAAATCATAGGAGCACACATTCCCTAAAAGCAAATTTAAAAGTGTATTTACAGAAAAAAAAATGCAAAAGTTCTGGCACTTACCCACACCAATAACTTTTTCAATCTTTATGCAGGAGGCATCAATTTCTTTGGCAAATTCCCTCACAGCTTGGTTTGGATCCTCATATGTAAAAGGATCCACATATGTTCTAACACCTGCAAGGCAGAAATGTTTTATTTGAAGTCACTGATCTACATGCTGCTGAACACAGAACATATGAGACTGAAGCCTTAATGATATACAACAGCAAAGAGAGTGTACAATAAAAATGTACTGTAAGCCAGGAATGAGTGATAAGGAAGGAAGGACTTAAGTATTTTTCCCCCCCAGTGCAATATTTTAAAGTGTAAACATTTAATATTTCCCAATATTGATGTAAGGAATCAGGCTTTTGCCAATTAATGAGCTTCACAAATCACTGCCATCACTAGCATAACCTGCCAGGGACCTGTGAGACTAAAATACATCCCTTTTTCCTATGGGAGCCAGGAAATTCTGAGTTCAGGTCCTGGGTTGGGTACATGGAAGTAACAATAGGATTAAGTGCTGGAAAAAAGGCAGCAAAGTTCACATTCCCTTTCCTGCAGGATTGCCTCTGGCCCATTCAGCAACTGCTTTAGCAGAGTGTTGTGGGGAAAAATCCTGCCTAGAAATCAAGTGGCTAAGAACAGGTATCTTTCAATGGCAAGGAACAATGGATAAACTTGATAAACCCTTCTCCTCTCTGTACCCTTAACACATTTTACCCAGACACTTCTATCTTCCCTATTACTGGAGTAAATTAATTTCGAAGCAGGATGTTTGCAAGAGGGGAAAACTGAAACCAATTCACCTCAAGAGGAATGCAATCCCTTATTTCCCGAGCACCAGAACATGAGCCATGTTTTACAACCCAAACCAAAACCCCCCAGCACCAGGGCCTTTTATTACCTTGGTTCAAGTGTTTCTCCTCATCCGCCTCCTGCTTTGCCTTGCTGTACTTACTGCGCCTGCCAGAACAAAACACAGCATGTGAGTGCAAAAGAAGGATCTCACTCTGCAACAAGCTCAGTTGTCCTGACCTGCAGAGACTTGAGCTGCTGGCACCTGCCACAGCCATGACACAACACACAACCAGGGCAGGAGGATCCTCACACTCCCCTGCGTGCTACTGGCATCAACAGAGCATCAAAGGAAGCACAAATCTATTTGTATCTCAGCATTTAAAGAATGAAAAAAAAGTTTGTGCTTCGGCTACTTTTTCTTCAAACTTACTTTTGCAATTGAGGGGCCAAATTGCTTTTTCACCCTACCACACAGGGATTGAAATGTTTTGGTAGATTGACTTTCAAACACCATTAGGCAAATGCCAACATCAATACCCTTATTTAACTGCAAATTTAAAACTGGAAACAAGTCTCTTAACACAGAAATCAGGATCTCAGCAGAATAAAAAAGAAAAACCACCAACCCTGACCATCAAAAATTAAGATCCCAAGGATTTTGCTTATTCTTTTAATCATTGCTTAATTGAAGGGGCTGAAGAACTCCTGATGGCAGAGCTCCTCTACTAACTCTCTGAGCTGGAGGCAATAACACAGCAGAGTATGTTAATTCTGTAGATTACTACTTCTACACCTACACCTGTGATATTGTAATCTAGTTATGTATTTAATTAGTTCAGCTTTCAGCTCCAATGGACAAGGAGCACTACAAAAAGCTAATACAAGAAGTTAGTCCATTAGGGAGGATATTTAGGAGTCTGCTCAGCCAAATGTGTAGGAATTTGAAGTTGCCCAGCATCCAGTGGTATGTAGATGCAGAGAAATGATTTGGGCTTTTACCCATCCATCCTTGAGTGCTCAGAACCAAGCACAGAGCAGACACTGATGGAAGAAGGGCTTACTGTTGCTTACTCTCAGTTTGCCTGTTCCTGAAATATCCAAGTTTCCCAGTCAGACCCAGGAGAGCTGACTGGCAAGAGGTGAGAGTGGAGAGAAGAGGGAAGGCAGAAGGAGAAACCAAGTCTGGAGAACAGGAGGTGAGAATGGCACTGCCAGCAATGTCCAGTAGCTGCCTGGAGTGGGGCAGGGGACAACCAGGCCTGCCAGGGACACCTGGGTGACACTGGGTTAATTAATAGGCTGAAAATGGTGAATAAGGAGAAGAGGAAAATGGGAGCAGGTACAATAAAAACCTAGAAGATGTGAGTTAAAAGAGGTCAAAAAACTCACAGATAACAGGAAGACATAACTGAGATCCTCATTGCAGCAAATCTCCCTGAGTCAAGAAGGGATAATCCTGTCAGCAGAACCCCTCTGCCCCTTAGCAAAAAGCATCTCACTTCCCACTCTGCACCTGCCCTGTGGGGAATGGCAGCTTCCCACTGCTGTCAGCTGGGAGGCCATTCCCAGCCTTTCCCTTTGCAGTCCTCCTGCTGGGTCATACAACACACTATGCCAAGAATAAAAAAATACAAATGAACCATTAAACAGAAGGAAGAAAGTCCTGTTTGACATGTGAAGACAACCTGATCTTTGAACCAAGGGTAACAGGTCCCAACATTGACAGGACTTGTGTTCAGACAGAAAAAACAGGTACACATCCAACCACAAAACCAGTGGGAGCTTCTTCTCTTGAAACACAAATGGCTCCAATCACAAGAAGAGCATTATTAAAACCCACACTGGATCCAAACATCCATTTAAACAGATTATTTGCCCCAGAACTTACAGCACTGGTATAACAGAGCTCAGTGAAATAATGGGATTCTGCTCCCAGCTACTGAACTGTGTAAGAAGGAAGAGGCAGCACGAATCTCAGCCAAGGCCACAAAAGACCAGGCCAGCTAAACGGACTGCAGAGATGGTTTCAGGTATTATACAACTTCTCTCAGAAGAAAGAAAAAAAGGGGAAAAGAAGGTTCTGCATTTTAATCAGGATCCTTCAAATTTATTTTATTAATGTTCAGGCACAGATGGGAAATACAAAATGCAAACAGACTTTGCATGAAAGCATTTTAAGTATGAAAAAAATTATCTTATTTTTAAAAAGTACAAGCACCCTCACAACAGATTAAAAAATAACCTTCCCTCACTAAAACTCAAAGACAGCAAAAAGCAAAGGGAAACAAAGGGATTACTGTTCAAGCAATGTAATTGTAGCTTATTAAGTTTAAATAATACCTTCTAAACTAACTACCTACTTCCACCTCTCACCGTGTCACCTGTTGACCTCTGCTGCCTGGCTTTGGGCAGGACACTGCTGTGTGCCATTGTCCTGGAGAGCAGCCCAGGAGCCCCACGCCGCGGGACACAGGGCTGGGGCTGCCTCTGGGGCAGCTCACCTGAGTGGCAGAAGGGAGCCTTTGTCACAGATCTGAATCCCCTAATTACGGGGGTTTTGGCAGTGCTGATTAAGTAGCCGGCATTCAGGAAAAGAACACAGAAGCTTTCAGGAACTGCAGGGGTCAGAGACAGGCAGAGCTACAGGTGGGGCTGGTGATGAAGAGGAGTTAACAGCGGGGGGAATTAGCAGGCACTGAGGTGAAACAGCAGGACCTGGTTGCCATGCCCCTGCTCCCACCTCCTCCTTCCCACACAAAGAGGGGATGGGGGGCTCAGGCACCAGGCTGGCAGAGCACCTGCTCCAACATCACCGGAAAAAGGTGGGCAAATGAGTCAGCAGAGCAAAGACAAATCAATCTATCAGCTGGAAGAATTTCAGAGAGAAACTTTCAGGTGACCAGAGGATTTGGTCAGACCATCATACTACACACAAGCCCTATTAGAAGGTGTCTCTCTCTGTTTTACACTTCCCTGAATCCTTTACAACTCATTTCGAGATGCTGCAATTTCCCTCAGCATTCCTTCAGAGCAGGGTTTAGGACCACCCACGCCATGTCCTGCCCGCTGCTCCATGGATGTCCCCATCCAAACCTCGGGAAGTGTAAAGGAACATTAGGCAGATTGGTTCTCGCCTAGCAGGACAGAGCCAAACAGCTTGAGCTGCCTGAAGGCAAAGTCCTTTGACTAATTCTGCTGTAAAGATGAATTTTGGGATTTGAACAATGTCTTGAAAAAAGCATGAGGCTAAATTAGCAGTAATAACCCAGTGTTCTAAAGTGGGCACCCACAGCATATGCCCTGCTCCCACATTGGCTCGTGGAGGCAGAGAGGCCGTGTCTGCAGGCCAAAGCACAGGTTTGATTGTACAAATATGACTTTTAGGTCACGGTTAGATTACAAAACCTTCTCACGGGGACTCTCTGGACAGAAAAGCTTTTTCTCATCTGAAGTAATTTTGGAACAAAGTATAATTATTTTGCTATTAACTTCTACTGGCGTAGGAAAATCGTGAAATATCCCCAAAGTCCACACCTCTAAATGACATTGTGATAGTGGTTAAAATCATTAGAGTAACAGTGTAGAGTAAAGTAGATTCTGTTTATTGAGAGCTACTTCCAGCTACTGGAGAGCTGTGTATTAAGGGCTATTAATTAGCAAGGCACCATGCATTAGTATGCACAGAGTAGTTTCACTGTCCTAGAATTTCATTCATCTTGCTCTGTCTTTCCCATTCCATCGCCTCTCTGAGAGAGATCAGTGCAGAGCCACGGGACATCCCTGAGCCCATGGCCACCAGGATGCTTTTATCTCCACTGCCACCAGTGCCTGGACTGGGCTTTTGTCCCTGCTGCCCACCTGCTCTGCGGTGCCTTTGTGTGACTGCACACTCGTGGGCAGAGATAAGTGAGCAGACAGCCCTGAGCAGACCTGTCTGAGCCCAGCAGGTCTGTCAGCACCTGGCTCCAGGCAGCCTCTCCTCTGACAGCTTTATGGCCGATCCTAACGAGAATCAATACGAGGGCAAGGGGTTGACAGTTCATTTTCTAAAGAGTGATCCATTGAGGGCCAATCACCAAGCAGTGTTTATCAGCCTTGGGAAGAGACATTTTTTTATAGGGGGAGAAGGGGAAGGAATCATCTCAAAGCAGCTCGACAGGCTCAATTCTCCAAGGTGGCGACTCATAATTAGAAATCCAATGTATCCTGCTATCAATCCTACCTTAAATAATAAAGTGATCAATAAAAGCGGAGAGGAGATTAAGTCATCAAGCTCAGTGATGCTATTTTCTGTTGCAATGGCTTTTAATAAACCTGTCTCTCCACACCACATTTTCATATGTTCTGCTCTTCTTTCCTCTTGCCAGCACGGAGGCTTTGAGTTGAACACCCACAGAAAGCAATCACAATGCATGTCTACTTTCCAGATATTACAATCATAGTCACTTAAATGCTCCCCAGGACAATTTAAAGAGAGCAAATGAAGAGAAGTTTGAGTGCATTTACAGCTGATGCCATTAAACTGACCAACAGAGATTGACAAAATGTGCATCCCTCAGATCCCAGGCTTCAGATGCAGTAATGATACAAGCAGTTTTATCTCAAAATTACACTGAAGCAAGATCATGCTGATCTTTTTAAATGAGATTGAACACAAAGATGAAGACAGAAACACTCACACTGTGTTTCTGCTACACTGTCCTCCCACTCACAGGATTGTTCCTGATGCCTGGGTTGAGTTTGGGAGAATGAAGATTATGGTGCTGCATCGATGAAATACCCATCGATCCAGTTCTGCTGTGTTACTGCATCTGCTTCCATTTTACAGTAATATCCCCTCACAAAGAAAGGACTAGTACAGACTCATAGACTAACACAAAAATCACCAGCATAGCAGTCTGATGGTTTAGTTAACAAAACTGCTGTTGTTTATCCCCTGTCTGTCAGGAGTCAGTCCAAGAAAACCTACTGTACCCATACCCATTAAACTTAACTTCAAATTACACTAACCACAAATCTCTAGCTGGCTTGCTTCTCAATGCCAGTTATTGGAATTAGCTTTTCATTTGAAGGGCAAATAGAGCTGGAACTATTGCCATTACATCACATGCTGCTTGGTACTAATGTCGAGAAGATCAAAGCTACACGGGAGAAGGCTTGTAATGCAAATGTACTGTTTATGATGCTAATCAAAGAATTTAGCTTTGTTTGGAGGAGACAAAAAGCTCCCTGATGAAAGAGAGAGAGGGAGAGAGAAGCTTAAGTTCTTACCTCCTGCTGATGACAAAGGCTGCAATGAGAATGACCACAAGAACAACACTGCCAGCCACTGAAACAAGAAGCACTGTGGGATTGGTACCATCGCCAATGATGGGGGAAGGAACTGAAAACAGAAAAGGAAGCATTTCTGTCAGACAACCTCAAAAAATCAACCTAGGTAGCACTCAATGAGCTTTCTGGCTTATGAAGGCAGTTTAGAGTAGTACTCACATCTACTTTCAGGCCTTTATTATATAGTCATTTGACACAATTTTTCCAACTGCTAATGAGCTGAAGACAGGATGTTTGATAATGATTTGGGGAACTTCAGTTCACCAGGAACAAGGACCCCCTCTCCTTCTCCCCTCCAGTGCTGCTCAGAGGGTATAATGACTAATTTTTTTGCCTTTCTAATTGCTTTCCACACTTCTTTCCTCCTCCTTTTTCTTTCAGGGGGGCCAGATGACCACTCCACAACTGACAGTAGGAGAGTAAGTAATTTTAAAATGTCTACTCTCCTCCTGATGGATTGTTTTCAGTTGTTAACATCCTGAATGATATTGCTACTAACTGGCATGACCTTAACTTGATTTAAGGAGACCTCTATGTCCAAAATAAAATAGGTTTGGTCACAGTGCCTTTCTGCCACTGAAAAGCAAACATTTTGGGGGCTAAATCTGCATGTTTCCTTGAGCAAAGTGAAAAGCCTTATTGACAACACAGTTTGAACACTCTTGTCTTTATCTAACTGTCTAAAGAAAAGTGCAAGTATGGGAGCTGATGCAGGACACCTAACTGATCTGTGTCAATAGCTTGTAAAGGGGAGTAACAGGGTTCTATTCTCCTTGAAATAAGATATTCCAGAAACGTGCAAATGTCTGCTTTTCAGAAAACAAAATCTCTCAAGCATCAATGGCTTCCAAGTGTTTATGGGGTGCCTGTTTCCTTATGCCACAGTGAAGTACTGTCGCTGCTAGAATCTACAATACAGGATATCTAAATAGATATCTTGGGCCAGCATCATGCCATCACCAAGAGCCCTGTGGCCACGGAAGAACATTTTCTCAGAGCACACACACCACAGTCCGAGCATCCAACGGGAAACTCCCGCACACAGCCCAGTTACATCTGCACTCTCTGCTCGAGGAGAAGCAGAACTGGGACGCTGGGAATGCCATTACCTGTGTTAGTGGTGAACTCGAAGGGCCCGCTGAAGTCTCCGTAGCCCGCTGCTGTCCTGGCGCGCACGTGGAACACGTAGGAGGTCAGGGGGTTGAGGCCTTTGATGTCGGTGTTCCTGGCGGCCGTTTTCACGATGCGATAGCTGCGCTCGTTCTGGTCCTGCCAACGCAGAGCACAGCGGTGATGGAGTGAAACTGGGAACCTGGAACCCCACTGCCTTGCCAAAACTGTCTGATGAAAGATGAGTAACGGCAATGGAATTCTCAAAATACATCCTGAGGGCTCCTGCTGCTGGCCTTGCTCAATCCCCCTAGCACTGTGTGCTGCATGGGGCTCTGAGCAAGCCAAAAAAGGAGGATGAGGCAGTACGTGTGATGCTCATATATCACTGATTATTTAAGAAGTCACACAGTGAAAACCTTTGGAAAACAGCCAAGCATTCAAATAGGATCCTCTTGAAGAACAAGTACATTTTACTCACACATGCTAGCACTTTCTTTTTCTTCCTACCAGCCAGAAGCCATACAAAAAAAATGATAAAAATATTTTAAAAAAGAAAAGACTTAGAAAACGTCTTCCAGAAAGTCCATTGTTCTATTTTTGGCTGGAAAATCTATCAGAAAATGTAACAATCTAGCTTCCCTGCAAATCAGATGCCTTTTAATGTATGTGGAAAGCGGGTAAGTGATTTTTTTTTTAATAAAAAAAATTAGAAGTATTCTTGTGCCTGTGAGAGACAGCGCACACAAGCAAGAGCGGGTAATTGTTCATTTTTGCAGAGAGCCTTCAAAGAAAATAGCTCTTTTCATAATTCCCTACTTGAGAAGTTATTTGAAGGAATAACATCTCCCTCTAACTTGGAAAGTATGAAGAATCTAATTTTCTCTCCTTATTCTCTATTAAAAGCCAGCCAGTCCACACATTCACTCTAAGCAGGAGCTGTCGGCAAACAGATCTTATTATTATGACTCTGTTATATACTTCATTATTATACTTCTGTCTATGAAGTAAAGTTAATGTCTCACTTCTGCCGAACACTATTGACTCTCATTATAAATGTGATTGCTATAAAAGCTCAGTTTCTAGGTAGGAAAGAAATAACAAAATAAACTCATACTGTACAGCAGGAACAGCCTATGAGTCTTACTCTTTCAAGCAACTATTCAAGTGCATGAAATCCTTAATTGGATTTTATTAAACCGAATCTATTTGGTTTCAAATGATGGAATCCTATCTGGAAATAAACCACAGTGGAATGAAGTAAAAAAGCTGTGTCCAAGCCCAAAGGGAACTCCTTGCTTGTCATTTTTGAGCAGTACCTTTTCATAGTATTTGACCTCATACTCCAGGATGACTCCATTTGGCCTGTCAGGTTCCAGCCAAGCCAAGGCAACACTGTGCCTTGTTATCTCCTTAGCCTGGATCAATGCAATCGGGGACGGAGCTGCCAGGAGGAAAAAAACCAAACAAAACATTATAAGCAATCATTTCATTTTAATGAGAAACATGTATTTTTAGTTGTAACTTTCACAACATGAGCACTTTCAGAAACCGTGTTTTTCTTGGGGGGTGGGAGTGAGGGGAAATTACAAACATTAAAGATTTGTCCTGTTTTCTCTACCAAAATTACATTTAATCATCTCTAAGAAAGATTGGGTTTGGACGCTGGACAGTACTAGATAGGTGGGTTTTGAAGTAACAACACAGTTGTCTAAGCACTGCAATGTTCATGGTGCCCAGGTAAAAACCTTCATAAGAGATCATGGTACTAAAAGGATCTCTTATTTTTGTCCTGTGTCATTTTGGTCCACAGTCACTCTCTTCTTCCATCTCCTAAAGTGAACTGATGTTATTCCATTAGCTATTTACTTTAAAGGAACTCTGAAGTTCCTGAGGTTTCAATCTTGTTTTCTCTAAAGCTCCGAAAATATTGCCACTGAATTTAGTAAGGCCAGAGTAAAGCTGAATACATATGAATTTGGGCCCTCCCACTAAAACCAGGAAACTTGTATTTCAACAGTCTGAGCCAATTTGTGCCTCATAACTCATCCTGCTTACGCCCAAATCTGCGAGCAGTCCCTGGAAAATGGCTGAGGGCCAGATTCTGGCTTTGGTAGCTCCTTCCCAGCCAAAAGATACCAGAGACTGGTCCACTGTGTGCCAAAATTGCATCTCCTGACCCTGTCCCATGTGGTGCTGCATTGATGCCATGAATAGAAAGAGCAGGACTGCACCACCAAGGGTAAGGGCTGCAGGATTTTTGGGAAACTCTACCTAGCAACAAGCTAAACTCCAAGACCCTTTAAACTCCAAAACCCTTTAAACTGTATCTGTGTCAGTAATAAAGGCTGCAATGAAGAAGATAATGGAAAATATCTCTTTGTGCACCGTGCACTGCCTAAAGAGCCCCTGCCAATGCTGAAGTTCAGGTTTCTGGCTGGCTGGAGGACAATGCCTTGTCCCTTTGCCTGTGATAGCAGCAGATTCATGGCTGCGCTGGGGAACGGGTTTTCTGAAGATTTATGAACCCGGCTGCCCCTTTCTTGCTGTTGTCTTGCTGTGTGGTCACATCTCTAGCCAGCTGTTATCAAGCTCTTTTGATGCTGACAATAGCTGGTATAAATGGTGGAGTCTCCAGGGATAAAAAGGGACATTCATGAAATTTTTAATCTTATCTAACAAAGCTGTCCTGTATAACCAGAGATTAGAGGTCTTCCTAAATTGAATATATTTCTTCTTTTGTCCCCTGATGCTGTAGCTGCTCTTTTTCCCCCACTTCCCTTTCTTTTTGTTTCTTTTTCTACCTTTAACTTTGGAATGACGATCCATGAAAATGTTATAAAGTTAAAAGTATCCTTGAAACAGATATCCTTGAAAACTACCAAGAAAGGCAAATAAATAAAACAGTCACTATAAATGAAAGGAAAATTGAATGTTGAAAGCCTCAAACCTACTTGACCATATCAGACAGTTCTCATGGAAGTGAAAATAACCGGTAGATGCTGCAGTCACAAAAGGGTGTCTCCTCTTGATGTGAAACCATCAGGGAGCTGCTTCCCGATTTACTATTTGACAGTTTGGCATCTCTGTTAGAAATGCCTCCAAAACCTTTATCTCTTTTTTCCTTGTCTGTCTCTCACAGGCAAAGGCAAATACTGAATGACAGAGGAGACTATAAACACACAGCCAACAGGGAGGATCCAGGTGTGCTCCATCAAATTATATCTGTGGCACGACTGCAAACCTGCTTAATAACCTCGCACTTCCTCAAGAGAGAATCAAACCTTTTTTTAATTCCCCTCTGCAATAAGAATACTGCTCAGCTAATAAATTAGAAATCAGATTTGTTACCCTAAAACACACACGCACACGCCATTACTGATAAACCAAGCGGAGAGAAATCTGCTTAGTTAATCTCTGCCTCATGCAGGGCAGACAAGCAATTCTTTTTACTGAGAATCCATCACTTATGCTGGTCTGACCTCAAGAACTGTAGGGAGAAAGTTCACTTTCTTTCCTTTATCCTCTCTTTAACCTCCTTGGTTTCCCATTTCATTTCAGCAGGCACCTATATTGCAATTTAGTGAGTCCTTCAATATTGGGCTGGTAAGTGCTGTATGAAAACACATTTCTTCTTTGTTGTAAAATGGCTATTTGCAGCAGAAGAATTTATAATAACTAAGCCTTCTAGTGAAAGACTCTCAGCTTTATATAGCTTAACAAGTGCTTTCTCACTTCCCCCAAAAAATGGACAGCTGATCTTAGGCACTACACCATACTGGAATAAACAACATGCTCCTGGCCTCCAGGACACAAAAAGGACTTTTACATCAATTCCTTTGTTACTCCTTACAATTTTCAGAATGGCCCTAATTTTTTCCTTCCTGCCCTTTATATGCAAATTCATCCTTCTTAACTTTTAGTATCTTCTTTTGTCCTGGATTCTGCAGATGAGCCATTTGTTCCTGACTTTGTTCTGACTGCACATCCTGCCTCTCCTGTACGCTATACAGAAATCCTAAGAATGCCAAAGTCCAACTACAGAACTGCAAGAAGCTCTTCAGGAGTGACATCCCTGCAGCACAGACCTACAGTGGTCTGTGCAATAGGATATTGAGCTGAAATTCTGAGGACCTTGAGGAGCTGGACCCAGTACCCACAGGGTACTGCAGTTTTCTCACTGCATGGATACAATCCTCAGTCACCAATTCCCTTTTATTTCTGCAATTAGCCCTAAAAACCAGATTTACTTTTTCCCCTTGTTTTTCAGGATCCACCATCTGACCTGAAAGACTGGACTCCTGGAAGAACAACGGTTTCTCCTTGCACATGTATTACCAAAGGGTGTAAGAGTCTGGTCAATATTGTCCAGGACAAAGGGGACGTCAGCACTGCCAGCTCAACATGGCACTCCAGGCAGCAGACACAGCCTTCTGAGTGAGCTCGTGCAAAATATTTACATTCTTTGTTCTTCTGCCTTTTGCCTTTAAATTGTCTCTTAGGGGTGATGTGAAGATAAACATGTAACAGGTTGTAAAATGATGCTTTGATCACTAGCAGAATAAAAGAAAGAATACTCTCTTCTATGTGCGTGGGCTAACTGTTCATTAGATGTACACATTCCTACATAAAACACATTGAGGACAGTTTGACCAAAAAGAATAATGTTAACAATTAAGGTGTTCACAGTAAGATCCCATGAAACTTTGGAAGGGAGCGGGAGATCACTTTTTCTTTCACCTTTTGCACTTTCCTCCACCCTGCTCCTTTATGTTTGGAAAGGAGCAGTAAGCAATGACTTGTTTCTCAATCATCACTGCTTACAACAGCCAGCTTTCAGCCACACGTGCACAGACTGCACATACCAAGCACCAATTCTACCAGAACAGCCCATTTCACAGAATGAGGTATTTTGGTGTCTAAAAAGGGGTCTCCCCCTGAACAAAAGCACCAAGTGTAACTTTCCTGAGTTCAAAGCTCAGCAGTTCCTCTCCCTTAAAAACCCCACTCCCTACTGATGTGAATGTTGCAATTTTCTTTCATCTACTTCCTCAATAACCTGCCATTAAACACCTACTAGTAGTTTTATTACCTCAGTTCTGAGCTTGCGGCCTACAGAGAGAGAAAGAGCACAGGTGTACTACAAAAACTTCACCCAAATGCCATAAAGCCATGTCCCAAGGCTAGCCAGTGCTGAATTGTAGCAGTTTTGAGGCACTTTAAAGGATGGCAGAGGCAGAGTGTCAGTTTTTCATTACTGGTTCAAATTAGGAGGGGTGGGGGCGAATGGAAAGAGGAAAAAAACAGGAAATAAATAGATGCAATAAAGTCTCTGGCATGTAGGCATCCATGAGTGAAAACAGCTCTTTATAAAACTACAGCACATGAGCACTCAGATATCAAAGATACACAATGCCCAGTGTTTTATTGAAGATGCCTTCTTACCCACAGCGGGGTTTACTTTCCACTCCCCATGATTTGAATTTAAATGGATCATGTTTACTCAAGGGGTCTTTCACCGACTGAAAAATATACCCACAGTTTGTACATTATCTCAGCTAAATTCAAATAACATATTTAAATTTAATTACTTGAAGCTTAGGGGTTTTCATGCTTTTCTTTATTCCCTCAATTGCACACAACACTTATTTGTTCTTATCAATGGCTATGCGCTTTGTCAAGCATCAAAATTAAATGCTTGAAAGCACTAATGATGTTACTGTGATTAAGGGTTTTTACCTTCCAGGGTAGATACTAAAAGCCTGCTCCATTATTAATTACTTAAAAAAAAAGAGAGAGAGAAAAAAAAAAAAGAAAACATTTCTGAGACTCTAACATCGAGGAAAAGTCCTCTTAGAAATCAAAGCAAGAAAATAAAAGGTCTTCCATTAAGAAATCTTCTCTTGATTAGGACACAACATATTTACGGGAACCTGGCACATTTCAGGTTTTCTCTTTGACTATTTACCTTGTAACACTGTGGGCGTTTACATGAGATTTTGTAAATTATATTAGTAAATAATCTCACAGCAGGAAAACGATATACAGCACAAAGAATCAAATATAGTTTTAATAATTTCTAAAGGCCCATGCTCTGCGCCAGATTCTGATCATTTTATTCATGTAAGAGGGCATCTTAATTGACTAGCTGTCACACTGACTTCAAGTCGAGGGAAGAGAGAAATGTCCAACCCTCTTTAGTTACATAAATCTATTTACATAGTTTTACATAAAACTATATTTACCAGAATAAATTAAAAAGAAGGCAGCTCTCTTTCACAGAATCACAGAATTGTTAGGGTTGGAAGGGACCTCTGGAGATCATCCAGTCCAATCCCCTGCCAAGGCAGGGTCATCTGGGCAGGTTACACAGAAATGAATCCAAATGGGTTTGGAATGTCTCCAGAAGGGGAGACTCCATGACCTCCCTGGGCGACTGTTCCAGTGCTGTTCTTCCTCATGCTGAGGAACTGCTTATGTTTCAGTTCATGGCCTTTGCTCCTTGTCCCATCACTGGGCACCACTGAAAAGAGCCTGGCACCGTGCTCTTGGCACCCCTTTGAGATGTTTGTATGCATTAATGAGATCTCCTCAGTCTTCTCTTCTCCAGACTAACCAGGCCCAGATCCCGCAGTCTCTCTTCATAAGAGAGATGCTCCAGACCCCTCATCATCTTCATGGCATCCACTGGACTCTCTCCAGTCACTCCTTTTTATTTTTGTGCTGAGGATCCCAGAACTGGACACAGCACTCCAGATGTGGCCTCAAAAGGACCAGAAAACATTTTATCATGACCACAGTTCCAAACTATGCAAAGCATAGGTACGAGCCATGTATGTCCATCAGGATAAGCACAGGAAAGGCTCCTGCACATGTGTGAGGTGAGGTGCACTCCTAGATTAGATGTCTGTGCACGTCTGAAGAGCCAAGCTGGAGTCTGGCATTCCCATTCCTCACTGTCAGCATGACAGCTACGCCTTCTCCCAGGGACCTGCCAGAGTCTGTGGGCTGCCTCTGCACTTTAAAAACTAACCACATGCGTATTTGGGGCTTTTTTCATTATTCCCTCTGTAAAAGTGGAGCAAACATTTGTACTAGTGATGATTGGACCAGGTTAGGACTTGGACAAGGATCTAGAGGCCTGATTGCTCAACCAAGCCATTGGAAGCTTCCCAAGACATTCCCGAGTCCTCCGTCTTCCCACCGTCTGCCTCTCCTTCCCCCAGGAATGACGACGGGCGAGGAACACCTCCCAGCCTGGAGAGTGAGACATGCCAAGATTCAGGGCAGCATTTCCACGCTTTTAGCGTTTAAAGCAAAGACTTTCAATCTCCGCCTGTGGAGTAAAGCGCCCAAGGTTATCCACCCACACACGAAAATCCCGGCCGGCGCAGGGAGAAGCAGTGTGACAGCTGAGCTTGGCCTCCTTCTCCCAATCCCTTTAACCAGCCCTAATGCTGCTTCTTGCTAGAGATTACACTGCTGAGGGAGAGCACCAGCTTGGCCACAGGATATTCTCACAGGACACCTTCATCCCAAAATAGCCGGCACAAGGGATCTTCCCTTGCTTTCCAGGCTCTGCAACTCAGTCACAGACCTCCGAGAAAAACAAGTGACAGGCTCTCAAACCTAGGGACCAGCTCACATCAGTTGTTTGCAATGACGTGTTCATAAAGAAAGGGGCTAGAAAATGAGATTTTAAAGACTGTTAACACAGTATTATTATGTTTTAAACATTTCCTCTGTTTTAAAGTTTTCATTTCTTGCCTCTCCCAAAAGAACCTGTGCTGCAAATCCTGCCAAACCACAAAAGCTGGCTCTGACTTGCATCAAATCAAAAGCTTGAAGGAAAACCCAGGCTCTCAGCAGCAACAAATAGTAGTAGTTGAGGATTATTAGAGTGCTGTACTTTTACCACCTAAGTCCAGCTTCATTTCTTGGCGACTAGCAGTGGCTGCTGAGGAACCACAAAGAGCCTGTGTATTTTCTGGGCTGCACATCCAGTTCTGTGTCACTTTTAGCACAGACTACTTCAACATACCAGAACTGCTCTAATTTAGATCAAAACTATTACAGGAATTGAGATGTGACCAGAGTTCCCTGTGGTTTACATCAGAAAAGAGGGGAGGATGAAGAAGATTTTGCAAGCCCAGGAGATGGCTTGCTCTGGAGATCAGAGGGCCAGCTCTTGACAGCAATACATTATTTTCAGGTACAGGCTCCTCCAATTTTGAACGCCAAATAATGATGTCAGCTTATGCAATACAGGTCTGGAATTACTCCAAAGATCTGAATCTGCAACCTACAATCTCAAAGATTGCCTTAAACCAAAAGATTATAGAATCTACATAGCATTTAGCAAGAGATTTGTATTACAACTCAAGCATGGGGTCTGTTTCATCTGAAAACTGCTTGTTTTCTTTCTGCTAGCTTGCTAAGAAATCCTGTTGGCATGTTCTGACAAGGATAACTTAATAGTTGCCAACAGAAACATGGCAGAATACCGTGTATTTCCTGTATGCACAAATGCCAGTTTAAAACAAACAGGAAAACAAGCCTTTCAGTTGGAAGGCAATTAATAAAAATCTATCTGAACATCACAACCACTTAAAAACCCCAGCACCGAAACACTTCTAAATGCTAGAATGATTAACATGGAAGGGTGAACATACTTTGAGCTGTGAGTTGCTCTAGAAGCTCTAGAGCTATAAGTAATTTGTTAAGATGGGGAATTAGTCAGCAGCTGTCTGACCCGAGCAGGTTTGGAGCCGCTGGTCACAAAACAAGTCACGTTGCAGTTACTCTTCCCTCTAGTTGAGCTTGGAATCTGACCCAGTATAAACAGCAATAAATTTTGTAGCCTAAAGAAGCCAACACTGATGCTCCACTGTATTATACTGGCTTGAGAGAAGCAGAAAAAATGGGCCAGGCAGTTCAGAGAGACTGCTGTGGGCCAGAGCTAGGACCCCAGGACCTGAATTCAGGTGGGACACTTGTGGGAAGGACGTGTTCTAATCATCCTCTTACTGCTCAGATGCTCGTCCAAGCAAGCACAGACCACCAGAAATCCCTGATGGCGTGACACAATGTACAGCACCCCTGAGGACACTGGCTCTGGGGGAGCTAAAAGAAGGAATTAGAGACTATAACCCCTAGTTATTAAAGCAGATAATAATGTTGGAAATGGAGCATCCCCCAACAGTTCAAAATAAGTAGTCTGGAGCAAAATGCTCCCCTTAGCATCTTTCCCTCAGGGCAGCTCTGCCTCACCCACATGCCCTGCTGCTCCTCCCAGGAAGCCAGAAGCAGCCACCAGAGTTAATTCCTGCCCAGAAATAGCCTGTCTTTCACCCTTGCACTGCTGCACAGGAGGAGGATCTGCTGAGCTGCCTTTGCTAAACAAACTCCATTCCCCCCAGCCTCTTCCACCAGGAAATCAAAGCTACCCTTAAAGAAACACCACTTACCCTCAAATGAGACCCTTATCCCATTCTCTAAGCCCTTCCTCAAGTCACACAACCATCCAGCTACTGCTCCTTCATCTTGTCATCCTCCTGCCCACAGCTGACAGGTTTGCACACACGTCATGAGTCAACGCACAAGAGGGGAAGAGCTGTTCCTAAATTGTACAGAACCAACGAAATAACTTACTGTATCTGTGCCCTGCAAACCACTTGTTGTGCACAGCTTTCAAACCTCTTACAACAGTGTTTCAATAATCCATAAAACAACATAAAAAATCCTGACCCTGCTGCTGTAATAGCCCAAAGGGGCAATCCTTTGTCTCACAGGGCACAGGACAGCTCTCACTTGATGCCCCATGTCTGTACCTATTAAGAAAAAGCCTCATTTCTGCTCCCTGGTCCTTTCTTATACTTACCACCAAGTCACCTGAGCATGTGGTTGCCCCAACATGCTCAACAGTTATGGCATAAAGCTTAATCCATTATGGGGCAAATGTGTGATTTGTCACCCAAGGCAACACATCTCCTAACGCTGCTGTCCCTGGTTCTCACACAGTTACTTTTTATTTACTTGAAACATGGATGTCTAGATGATGTATATACATGTGCTGAATAACGTCCTTTGTCACTTATCTTCAGCATTAAGAATATTAGATTTTGTAAAAAGTGCTGCTTAAAAGCCTTTTTAAAATCCAGACAAACAGAAGCCTCTGCCCTATTTGCCACTTAGATGCCTTGGAAATACTGAAGTATCTTCTAAACAAAATAAATAAACAAATAAATGGCATGACTCATTCTGCTAAAGCAGCATTCGCTATTTTAATAAATAGATTTGGCCACATTGCCTCATCCTGGCTTCTGAAGTGCTTCAGTAATAGCAGAGACTTAGACTTTGCCATTTGGGTTTCTCAGATCAATCATCTAAAGTCAGAAATGGCAAGATTCTTGGGGGAAGAAAAAGTAGTAAAATTATAAACATTTTACTTCCACTGTGATCCACAGCTCCAACAGCCACTGCAGGCCGGGTCTGAGCCATGCCCTCCTGAGCCTGCAGCACCCAACAGAATCCAAACCCAGGATTCACTCAACAATAAAAATCACAATTCTCATCTTAACACCTGAGAGCATAAATTGTTTCAAAGCCACCAAATGTAAGGAACTTCAGCCATATTTAGTTTCAGCTCCATCACACAGAAGCAGCTGGTGCAGAAGGTTTGCATTTATGTATTTACATTTCAGCTGAACAAGCTATAAATTTTAATTATAGTTGATATTCAGAGTGTTCAGTTGGAATTCCAGTGAAGTACCTTCTGTACAAATGTTAGATGGATTTGACATGATAGGATCTCTGTGCTGTTGAGAAATGCTTGTGATTGAATCAAGGTTTGGGTTTTCTGGGCTCAGGTTAGTAGCACTTTGTGAAGGACACTGCTCTGACAGCACTTGGAGATCCTCGTTCTTGCAGGATGCTGCAAAACATCTGCCATACTCCCCCATCAAAGTGTCTCTTCTCCGGGGAACAAAGCTACTCTGTGCTTTTGGAAAGTACCACAGAGAATCAGACCACAGCACACTTAACTCACACTTGGAGCTCTCCCACCAGGTCCTTTCACTGGAACTGAATTAAACCCCCTTTCCTTCAGGCACAACGGGCAGATTTGTTCAGGAAATTAAAAATCACTAATAGACCCGATGAGAGAGAAAAAACTCTGCACACAGTATTGCTACAAAAAGCAAAATTACCTATGTTTGCCATTCATTAAAAAAAAAAAAAAAGTGATGAGGTACAAACTGGGGAAGAGTCCTAAGCTTCCTGAAACACATAAACCTTAAAATTAAAATCTTAGTTCATGATGTCAGTAGCCAATTACATCATAGGTGGCACATAATTAAACTTATAAAGGGGTTTCATTATTTTGGTTTTATGCTGGATACTGAAAACCAATGCATTATTTGTTTTAAAATTGTGTCAATTGGAAAAACCCCAAGTGGAATCAGCAATTAAATATTAAAGGTGATTGCCTCAGTGTAAAAGACTCCAAAGAATAATTGGTTTCCTGTGCAATGCAAGTGCCATTACAAAGTCTGAAAAATTTCAATCCTAAAAATAAATAAATAAATA
>VXBC01002135.1:416220-488818 GCA_013399945.1 Ploceus nigricollis | reverse complement strand
AAAGGGCCAGGATGGGGCCCCTGGATACCCCTGCCTCATCCTTGCCCAACTCTTTCCTACCCCCTCCCCAGGAGACAGCTGAGTCCGAGCGCACTCGTGACATCAGATGTGCCGTGCATGCTCTGCTGCGTGCGTGTGCGGCAGGATGAGGATGGCGACGGGGTCCGGAAGGAGGATGGGCGCGTTATGAATTTCCAAAGCAGCAGCTGACTGGCAGCACAGCCTGCTTGGGTCATGCTTTTCATCCACCTTGTGCCCAGGCTGGCTAGCAGTGATGCTGATAGCTTGTCCCTGCATATTCCCAGCCTGGGGTACAGCAGCAGGGTCAGGGACCAGCCCAGACTCTCTGGCTCGTGTTGGAGCTGTGTTGCACAGATACAAATGGCTCAGAGATGTACGTTTTGTGAAACACTGCTGCAGAAATAAGGATTGCATTGCTGCCATCTATAAATAAATGAAGGTGAAAGGGCACATTTCCCCCTCTCGGCTCATCAGAGGCCGGATTAAGATTAAGAGCTGGCTGACTGACAGACAGAGATCTTTCAAATATTAATAGATATTAAATTATAACTTCACTGTGATTAGCACCTAAAGGATCCCATAGCAAACTACACCACTGGGGAATCATAACAGTTGTTATGTCATCATTTATAGTCAATATTATTTTTCTGGCTGCAGATGATGCAAGGGTGAGGGAGTTTCCAAGGGAAAGGGTTCACTTGCATGTTTTGGGCTTTTCTTTTTACATGGTTAGTGGTGTGAGTCAGGGCTTCTAGAGGGCCCACCTCAGTCATCGAGGTCCCTCAAAGCCCCTTATTTCTGCAGTGGAATCTTAAAATTGGTTGATGCTTTTTCCTTTTCAGATCTTAAAAAAAACCCAAAAACATATGGTTTTGTGCTGTTTAGCTTTCAGCGATTCAGTGATCAGTGAGGCATGGACTGCGCTGGATGCAGGTGGGCTGAGCAAAACCCTGGCTTTCTGCAGTTGTGAGCAGCCCAGTTTGAGCAGTTGTGCAGCCCGGTCCCAATGAGCACAGCCCAAGACAGCCTCTGTGCCTGAATGTTGGCAGTGATGGCATACATGTGATTCCTGTTTTGTGAAATCCCTGCCTGGCCTTCCTCAGGGCTGCCCAGTGCATCAGCTGCCAGTTTCCTCTTCCAACCCAAGGGCCTTCTGCCTTGGGGTGGGTTTTGTGCTGCTGCTGCCTCTCTTGTGGGGCTTGGAAAAAAATTAAAGATACATCTGAGCGGCCTCCCTGGAGTGACACACGGAGGTCAAAAGAGGAAAAATACCGTAGTTCCATGGCCTCAGGAATGTCCCCAACATGCTGTCCTCTGTAGTGACCCACAGACCCCTTCCACCCATTGGCCCCTCTCTTTGAGATCCTTGCTTGAATCTGACACAGGGGAGGAAGTTAGCAAACAAATGGAGATATGGAGCCTCCTCTTAGCATCTGTCCTGGGACCATCCCATTACCTGGGGTGCCTTGTTTTGGGGATCCTCCTAGGTGGGATGCAGGCTGTGGTGCTTAGTGCTTGTTGCCAGTATGGGAACCAGTGCTCCTGGTTTGGCATCCCATGCCCTGCCATGTGTTCAGTGTGCTCGGCGTTATCACCGCCATGATCACACATCATTTATCAGAGTTGCCTAATTGATGTTTCCAAGTTAATTTATGAAGTGTGTGGAGATCCTTCTGAGAAGCAGTAGCAACACTTGGGGCCACTTGCTGTGACTCTTGGTCACAGAGCACCTCAGAATGATGGATGAGCTGTGGTATGAAGACTTAAAACTGTTACCAGAGGGCTTGTTTTATTTTTAAACCCACAGCAGCTTAAAAAGCTACTCTCTAGCTGGTAGCAAAGGACTGTGCTGGGGCCTGGGGTGATGGTGCCTGGTCTCAGTGCAGCATGGAGGGTTATCATTCCTGGATGGGCAAAGCACCATCGCAGGGCATTGCCACTGTGGGTGCTCCCACGAGCCGGTGAGACAGTGTCCCTGCAGCACTGATGGGTGCAGGGGTGGCTTTATTGGGCAGCGGGTGCTGGGGACTGTGTTGATGGTGGCTGCCCCTGACTGCATAGCTGAGCCTGCTGACATTCTCCTCCACCGGAGTTAGCCATGGAAATCAGTGACGATGCTCTGACCACGCAGAAGGAGGTTCGGAAGGGCCATGGGGCTGCCCGCGCATCCTGACCCCCCCGGCACCCGTGGCCAGCGGGGCCCTGAGCAGGGCTTGCCGGGTGTGCATGGCCGGCATCGGGCGCCGGGGCTGCCATGGCCCTGCCGAAATGCTCCGGCGGGATGGGGACAGCAGCCCCCGACTGCCCCTGGACCTGCGGCCGTGGCAAGGGGACCTCTCAGGGATTTTCTGGCTTGAAGCAGCCCCCAGAACTCATACCGGTGGCTCCGGTGCACCTGTTGATCGTCCCCCGTGAATTTCACAGCCAAAATCTGCCAGCGAGCTCAGGCCAGCATTTCGCTGCCTCCCGAGTAGTTTCCTGCGGCTGCGCTCCGCTTCAGCGTGTCTCACACAGGGCAGGCCCCGGGGGGGGAGGGGAGGGGCACGGAGAGCGCTTGGAAAATTACCTTTAAGACAAAGAGGAAGGGGATGAGAAGCAGCTTAGCTGGCTTTGTTCTAATAGCAGTAATCACCTGAAGGGCGAGCATGAGCCCGCGGCGCTGGATCCGCGCAGGCCTGCCCGGGGCTGCTGGCTCGGCTCTCCCCGCCGCGCCGCCGCGGCTCTCGCTTCCTCCCCGATGGCAGCTTGCACTTTGCTCCTGCTTGGAACAAGTGCACTCAGCGGGCTTTATTGTACAAAAGACCATATTTACATAAACAGGGGAGAGGTTGGTCAGAAGGTGAATATGAGACATCTTGAAGGGAAGCTGGTGGCTTAACTACCCCAAACTCACCGGGCCGCCGAGCCTGAAGGGAGGAGTGAAAGCAGGACTGCGATTTTGACCTTGTTCCTTTCCTCTTCTGACAGTGTTTTCAGACACTGCCGCTGCCCACAGCGAGCAGGACTTGTGCCGAGAGGAGGAGGGGAACTCTGCAAGGTAAGCCGGACTTTTTAAAGGCTTTCTCCTCGTTTAGCTTTCTAAAAGTGGTGTGGAGCTGGAGGCGGAGGTGGTGATCCCGTGTCACAGGGGCTTCCACCATCCCGCGCTTTCTGCTTCCTGCAGCCTTCCCTCGTTACGGGTCGCCGGTGGGAACAATGGCGATTTCCCGTGCTTAATTTCTGCCCTGTTTTAGTGACACAGCAAAAGGCAGCGAGTGCTCTGGGGTGGGCACCCTCGCAGCCCTGCTCGCATGGATAAGGTTTATCGGTTGCATAAAATGTTTATCTATGAACAAGCCGTGCTGACATCAAGGATCATTCTACAAAATGTAAATTAAATGAATAACGACGCGTTGTTGAGGCTTGAAGACGGAAATGAGGTTTAGCTTTGTTGAGGAGGTGCCTGGTGGAAATATTTACAGTATTCCTCAAATTCTAGTTATTCCTATTTTCCCTGGGGGAAGAGGGCAGATCCGGCTGATGCTTCAGAGGGTCTGTACACCGTTTCTCTGGGCTGTGTGTACCGTGGGGGTCCAGTGGGATCCGGTGTGACGGTGTCTGGGGGCGGGACGCCGTGACTGTGGTGGCTGTGTTTCTGTTTCATGGCATCACATTCCACACACACACCACTGGGAGTCTTGCAGGAAGCTGGAAAAAATCTGACTGTCCTGGCACGGAGGAATGTGGAGGTGGTGATGGGGGGTGAGCGGCTGATGGGAGAGCAGGCATTGAGGATGTTTCGTTTTACAAATGTGGGACAAAAGTGTCGTGCTGAGGAAAGGGGAAGCCATGAGTTGGTTAGCAGGGGGAATTAGAGGAGATGTGTATGTGGCAGCGTTTAATCTCTTAATGAGAAAAATATATCCCAGCTGCCTCCAGTAGGGAGAGTTCAGGGACAAACATGACATTGTGCAAGAGCTTTCCCTTGCTCCGAGTGTCCTCCACCTGCTGTCCCTGAGACTTATCTGAAGGATGCTGGGGAGCAGGGATGGGAACCTGTTATCCACAGGAAGTGCAAAATGTGGGGCAGAAGTGAGGATGTGGGGGTGGGGATAAATTTGTTTCTGATAAGGGCTGGACACTAAAGAGTGCCCTGCCAAGTTGTTTCCTTCTGTTCTCGAGTCCATTAATAGGCTCTGCTTCCTTGATTAGTTGGTGCCTGTGCAGAGCGGTAATGAGAGCTGGGCTCAACCCATCAGTTCTAGGTCAGTGGTTGTGTGCTGGGGATTTGGAATCAGGCAGAGGGAGAGAAGGGAGACAGAGCTGCATGCCTGCCTCCAAAAAGAAGCGTGGAGCCTGCCTGAAGCTGGCTGTGCCTGCATCCATTGGGGGAAAGGCTGCCTGCATGCATGGTGGGGGGAAAAGCTGCCTGCACCCCTCGGGGGGCTGTGCTTCCTGTGTCTGCAGTGTCCCAAGGGCCATGTTGTGCCCTGTCACCCTGGACATGTTCCGTGCCTGTTAGGCTCATTGCCTGTTTGAGATGTGCTCTCCTGAGAGGATAACATTGCAGTGGTTAGATCCATTAAGGAGCCAGAAGAAATTGGTGGGTTTTAAAACTGAAGGAGACTTTGCTGTGCTCCTGAAGGATATCTGCCTCTTGCAGAGCTGCTTTCCTCCTCATCTGGCAGCAGAGTTCTCATTTAGCAATGACTTGTCATAATTTCTAGTGATTAACCTCAGAACTTTCCCTAAATGCAGGCCGGTGAGGCTGAGTAGTGAAGAGCAGTATGGACCTGGATATGCTGAACATGTTTGTCATTGCTGGTGGCACCCTGGCTATCCCCATCCTGGCCTTCGTGGCCTCATTCCTGCTCTGGCCCTCGGCGCTGATCCGCATCTACTACTGGTGAGTGCGTGAGCCCCGCTCCTCTCGGTGTGGCAGGGGTGGCACCTGTACCCAGCAGGGCCCCACTCACACGGGTCACAGAGGTGTGGGCAGAGCTGGGTGCTCCTGCCCCTGAGGCAATAACAGCAGGTGTCCTGAGGTCCTCCAGGGCCATGCCAGCTGTGTGCAGCTTTAAACATGTCTGGGAGAAGAAAATGGCATTTTCCTATTGCATTTTTGCTGTGGAGGCCTATGTCTGTCAGGCCTCTTGCTGTCCCAGGGGTTTGACTGTGCCAAGGGGCAGTTGGCCAGGCTGCCACTGCAGTGCCAGCTTGCAAGATCTCTCCAAACCTCTTTGGGTTGCTTTCACCAAGGACAGGACTGAGACTGGGAAAAGCGCTGCCGTTGCAGCCTCTCCACCAGCCTGGCAGCTGTGGCAGTCTGGTGACCTCCCACCTCATCAATGTGACTGTGGTGTGGGTGTCCTGGGCTCACATGCTCCCTCCTAGCTGACAGCCTGCTCAGCAGGCAAGGACTTTTCCCTCATTAGTAGTTATGGATGAGGCTTTTCTCATGCTCTCTTTTTCTTCTGGAATGGAGCATCAGAGAAGATGGAGGGATGCTTTTCCTTATCCCCTTGAATCTTGTCCTTTCTGATACCAGGAGGCAAGCACTGAATCCTTCAGTCCTTCTTTGTCCCTGGAAGTCAGTGATAAGCCCACTGGCAGCTTTCCTCTCTGGGTTTGTTGCAAGGAAAAGCTGGAGTAACTCCCTTCAGAAGGCAGGGTAGAGTCTAATCCCCCAGGCAGAGCAGGCAGCAGCAGACAGACAGCACAGGCAGAGCAGGCAGCACATCAGGCTGCCCTCACGTGCTGCTGGTAGATGGTGGCTCCTACAGTTCAGCTCAGGGGTGTTTCCAAATCCAGGTGACCTCCTGTGAGAGGAAGCTGTTTGTCCATCGCAGCACTCAGGTGCAGCAATGGGATGAAGCCTATTTCTAAAGGCACTTTAATTAGCAGCCTTTTATTCACAGCATCTGAGAGAGGAGGGAGCATGGGATGAAAACCCCAGTGATGGGATCACCACTCTGCAAAGGAGAGCAGGCAGTGTCACAGCCTTCCATTGCCCCATGGGTGTCTGGGTGGTACTGGGTTTGGCAGTCAAAGTGGTTTATTTCTTTGGATATGTGAGTGGCTGGTGGAAGCCAGGGAGGACCCTGATGGACTGAGGTTCTGAGGAGGATCCCTGGAAAGCACTGCAGGGTGAGTGTGGTCAGGGTGAAACCTTCAGCAGCCACAGGCAGGGGTGGCAGGACAGGGCAAAGGAGGTGCAGGGTCTGTGCCAGGAGCTCGGAGGAGCCAGGCTGAGTGGAAGGTAGAGAATGCCTTGCTGCCTTTGTTCTTTTGGGGTTGCAGATAAGGAGCTGAGTGAAAATGCACTGTGAGCAGGTTGGTCTGTGTTTGGGCGAGGGAGGGAGCATGTAAGCAGGGGTCAGAGGGACTGCTGAAGGACTGTCTTCTTTTGAAGTGTGTGGTCCCCCCATCTCTCTCTTCCAGCATTTCTGGCAGTATGGGCTTCTTGCAGGAGTAATTGTAATGCACTGTATGTCATGGGCACCTCTTTTGTTAGGGACAGTGGATGAGAAGCATGAGTTTGCCCTTACTCTCCCTTTTCTATTGGCTTCTTTCCAAGCTGGAGTTTTTTGAAGGGTGAAATTACTGTGTTTCCCCATCAGCAGAAGCAAGAGAGGTGCAGGAAGCATGCCATGCTGCCCTCCTCTTTCAGCCCCATGCAGCTCCAGCTTTGCAGCACTATTCCTGGGAGGTCCTGGGGGAAGCTTCTCCCTTCTTCCATAATTCCCTGCCCCTTCCTTCTTCTCCCTGCCAGTCTGTGTCCTCATCTGGCACAGTCAAGGGTCATGCTGGGCCCCCTCACCCACGGCCTCACTGCTTTCCCTGCTGCTAATGCGCCTTCCTGCCTGGCAGGATATCCAGGGCTGCCCCGCTGACCCCAGCCCTGGAACCACTCTTCCTGTGCTGCCACAGGGGTTAATCAGTTTAGCTGCTGCCACTAAGTGAGTTAACACCTTGTGAGGGATCAGTTCAGCTTTGCACAGATTATTTTGCCTTCTGCTGAATTGATCCATTAGGATCAGTTGCTAAAAATGTTATCATCTTGCTCATTGGTAGTTCACACCAGTGCCTTTGAGGCAAGGACTCTTAAGACACTTATTAGGGAGAAATTCACCTCTCCTTGTAGGACCAGCACAGAGCTGAGATGCTGATTAAGTCCCACTAACTCCCTCGAAAAAGGGATTATGCTAAAAGAGGATTTCACTATGCATAAGCTTTGAGTGGGCAGAGAGGTAGGACAGCCCAGAAGTGTTGGTGACCTTGCTCTTGTGTCTTAAATAAACTCTGATACGGCATATAAAAGTACTTGCCAGTGTCTTGGCCACCAGGAGTAGCCCAGCAGTTGTCCTGACAAGAGTTGTATCTGAGCACAGGGGAAACGCAGACCAAGTGTCCCCATTCTCTGCCCTGGGCTGCACGTACACATCATGTGTCCGAAGTGTCACCGATAATCTCTGCCCAGGTCCTTCTGGCCAGCAGTTTTGCTGCATCCTCTGAGCAGACTGCAAGCATATGCTGGCAGGAGCTGTCTGCCTCTGCTTTTAGAGGAACAGCCTTGGAGTTAGCCTGCTATCTTCTGCGGTGCTAAACCCAGTGTAAGGATGGTCCACTCCAGTCCTTTGTGTGTGTATAAATACATATTCAGAGGCTGTCTAGCTGGTCCATGGGAATTGGGTGTCTGTGGTGCTCCGGGATGACATGGTTGTTTTGGCTGGGAACTGATGTGCTTGTCTGTGGGGTGATGTACTCCCATTGATGCAGGACTGTGTCCAAATAACCCTGTGACAGATCCACCTCACCCACCTGGGAGAACTGTCTCCCTTGGCCTGCCCATCCTGTACGCTGCCTTGCCATGTGTGCCACCCCCCTCTCTTGAGTCTCTGTCCTCATACCAGCCTTTTGGCATTTTCTCTTTTACCATTGTTATTTTGGGCCATTTCCATTGCTAAGTGAGTTATTTAGGGTATTTGTTTGAAGTTCTTAACAGACAGAGTGTCTCCACAAGCCCTCTGCAGTGCAGCCAGCAGCCAGTACTACACCTGTCCAGGCACCAGATGCACAGGGTTAATTCCAGTAGTCCCATTATGGCACCAGTGAGAGCCCAACCTAGCTGGCCTTAGTAAGCCAACAAATCTGTGGCTGCCTTCAGACTTGTCACCTGGCTTATATCGTGGCTGGGCCCTGGTCTTGTCTTGCTCACTGGTGTTTTCTCCTTGTTTGCAGGTACTGGCGCCGAGCCTTGGGCATGCAGGTTAGATACGCACACTATGATGACTATCAGTTTTGTTATTCCTATAGAGGAAGACCTGGATACCGACCGTCCATCCTGATGTTACATGGGTTCTCAGCCCACAAAGACATGTGGCTGTCCATTGTCAAGGTGGGATTCTGTTTCTGTCATGTTGCTCCTTACTGAGAATTGATGGTCCTGGGCTTGGGGGCAGTGTGGGGGACCCAATAATTGCATGCATGAGATGGGATGACTGCTAACATGTTACATGTGAGGAACACGCTGCTTAGCTCCATGCCCATTTCTTGTTGCATCCCTTCACCCTATAACATGCAGAGCTGCAGGGAAAGAGCAGTACACACCTGCTGCCTCCATGGGAAGCAAGTCTTGGCCATGCTCTCTCATCATGTCATCCTTGGTACACAAGCTGACTTATTCTGGTGCATGAGCAACCAGGGCTGCCAGGAGGAGAGTGACCCCCCCTGCTCCCACCTGGGCTCCCACTTGCCATCCCTGGGCTTTGCAGCAGTTTCCCTGCACTGTAACCACTTCTGGTTTGTTTCTTCAGTTCCTGCCAAAGAACCTGCACTTGGTATGTGTGGACATGCCTGGGCACGAGGGTACAACCCGCTCAGACTTGGATGATTACTCCATTAGTGGGCAAGCTAAGAGAATACACCAGGTAAAGCTCCAGCATCACATCACTTCTGCAGAGGGATGTGGGGACGTGGGGACGTGAGGGATGCTAAGCCCTGTGAGTCTGCCTTGTGTGGCCTCACTCTCTCCCTTCCCAGGCAGCCAGAGCCACCAGCCTCAAGCTTTTGAGTTGAATTTCTCTAATGACCTGACCCCATGCTGTTGTTTCCTCTCTCCTAACAATGCTCCTTCTGCTCCTTGCCAGTTCGTGGAGTGCATCAAGCTGAACAGAAGGCCCTTTCATCTGGTTGGCACTTCCATGGGGGGAAATGTTGCTGGTGTCTATGCTGCTCAGTACCCAGAAGATGTTTGCAGCCTGACCCTCATCTGTCCTGCAGGTGGGCAAGGCAGGGCAGGGGAGACAGAGAGAGGGCAAACAGAAGCCAGTGCAAAAGCCCAGGGCAGTGCTGGAGGCAGCATAGATGTGTAGTGCAAAGCATTTAGAAATAATTTATATTTACATTCTGGAAATCTCTGGCAAGGCACAAGAGAAAATCACAGCTTTTTGCTGACTACTCTTCTCTGGGGGTTTGGCGTTTGCCCCACTGTGCTTTGGTTAGAGTCAGGACTCGGGGAAATGGGACAAGTTCTGCTCTGGAGAAAAATGCCTTTTCCCTTGGGATGACAGGCATTTTACACTGCATGGCTGCAGCCTCTCAGTTCAGGAGAGGGAATCAAGACTGCAACAGGAATGGCCTCCCCATTCTGGCCTCCTGAAAGCCCTAGTGTGCTGAAGGCCTGGGGCTTTGGGAACTGGAGAGCTCTGACCTCCTACGTTTGGGTGCCTGGAGTGGGAAGAGCACTTCAGGGCTGGGCACAGGTCAGCAGGGTGTCCCCTCTATCCCCTCCATCCCCAGCATCCCCTGCCAGGGGGCTCAGGGGAGCCTGGGCATGATATGCTGCAGGAGGCATCACAGCCAGAGAGCTTCTCCGCCGGGGAGGCTTTGCTGCATCCCAGTTGTCATAGCAGCTCCTTTCCCCTCCCACACAAGGAAAGTGACTTCCAAATAAGCACTAAGGAATGAAACAAAGCAAATGTTACCTAGCTACCAGGCTCTGGGGGCGTTGGGTTCCCACTCCCCTCTGGGAGAAGTGTTGACTGCCTCTCTGGATGTGAAACCTCTGTGTGGGGGCTACAGAAAGGTTTAGAATTAAATTGCTGGGGAATTTTTCTTCAGTGGTGCATGCAGAGGGGGCTGCTGAAATTTTCTCTCCAGCCCTGTGCAGTGGCAGCCTGGGCACTAGTGTTTGCATCTGATGACCACATAAAAATAAGCACTACAGCTTTTGCTGAAGTAGTCATGCACATCTACACCTCGTGCCATGCCAGCCTGTGGGGGTGCCAAGCCCTGGAGCAGGAGGGAGGCTGGGTACCTCTGTATGCATATTGAAGTGGCTGTATGTACAGATGTTTTCTTCCCCTCTTTTTATAATTTTTTTTCAAAGAGTGAGCAGGCAGGGATGAGAGATGTCAGTACAAGGATGTTTTTTTTATTTGGGCTGTTTGGGGGGGATCTCATCTGGGTTTCACCCCTTCTCATTTCACCCAGGCCTGCCAAGTACCACTGACAGCAAGTTCATTAAGCAGCTCCGGGAGCTGCAAGAGTCCAAACGCATTGACAGGATCCCTTTAATCCCCTCGACGCCCGAGGAGATGGCAGACATGCTGAAGCTTTGCTCCTACGTTCGCTTCAAGGTGCCGCAGCAGGTGAGAAGCCGACACTGGTTGTGGAGGCTGAGAAAGGGGAGCTTGGAGGTGGTGACAGGGTTTGCTTCTCCCTGAGCCTACATGGTGGCAACTGAGGCAATGCTGGGAGTAGAGCTAGAGCTGCCAACCCTGCCATCACCGAGGTGAGACACACCCAGCCCCACTCCCTGCTTTTTTCCAGCACTTTCCCTTCAAACCCTCTTTTCCAAGCTCCCTCTGGCAGTCCCTGCTGGAATTCCTCCTCCCATGAAGTTTTTGGCAGCAGGCTGGGATGTGGAAGGGTTTTTTAGTAAATATGGCTGGCAGGAAGCATTAAATAACTAAGGCAGCTGTTGTCTGATGTGGAGGGAGATGGTTCGCTGCTTGTTAAGTAAAAGTAATGGAAATGTTAATGGCGTCATTGTCAAGCGAGAGGAACTTGGTGAGGGGCTGGCTATTAAACTAGTTTTCCTTAGGAAGTCTGGAGTGAGTAGATTGGAGAGTAAGAAGAAAATGTAAGGTAGTGCCAAGACCTTTTGTGTTTTTGGCAAAAGAATACAAGAAGGAAGAAAAGTGCAGTCATGGCTGAGGTGGCTGCTGGCCAGGGGCAGAAATTGGGTCTGCATCATAAACGACAATATTACTTGTAGCTGAAATATATGTTGCTTAAGCATGGTTTCAACAGCCCCACATGCTTAGAAAGAAGCTCATGCTGGGGCCAGACTTGCTGGGGAGACAAGGGCTGCTCTTGAGTGCTCTTGGGCACGCTCAGCCCTGTGCAGGGCATGGGTCCCCTCCAGCAGCTCTCCTCTGCTCTCCCTGCAGATCCTCCAGGGCCTTGTTGACGTTCGCATCCCACACAATGAATTTTACCGGAAACGTAAGTGCATGGTGGCACCTCCTCACTGGGCTTTCCAGCAGGATCCCCGGGGCCTGGGGACCAGCTGTTCCCAGCCCCCATGTCCCTGGCACATGGGTGGGCCCCAGCATCTCTGTGCTTTCTTGCTGAGGGTGGGCAATGTCATTAACAGGTTTGGGGACACACCTTGATCACTAGTGTGTCCACTGCCACCCCCACTGGTGACAGGGTTGTTGCTTCACCCTCACCCTTCCATCTGGGTTAACAAGTACCTATGAGGAGATGTTTTGGCTCAGGGCCCCTCTGCAGCTGGGCTTGGTGGCAGGGCAAGGACAGCCCATCATCTCTGCATGGGTTTCCCAGTGAGGGGATACTAGCAGGACTGGCCCACATGGCCCCCTTTGAGACAGGAAGGCAAAATATCTCCCTGTAGGACTGACTCGTCTCTTGCCCCACTAGTGTTTTTAGAAATCGCGGATGAGAAGTCCAGGCACTCTCTCCATGAGAACATGAGCAAGATCAAAGCACCGACACAGGTCATCTGGGGAAAGCAGGACCAGGTAGGCAGCCCCCTGCACATCCCCCACAGACCTGTCTCCTTCTCTGCCTGTGCCCACCCATGGGGGCATGGTGGGGGCTGTGCTGCTGAGCTGTGCACTGCTCTGCGGGGAGCTGGCACATGTGTCTGGGTCCCCAGTGGATTTAGACATAGGAGCTCAGCAGGGTGATGGGCAGAAAGCTGACAGCCAGCTTTGCAGAGGGAGGAGAGGGCAGTGCCAGGGCTGGGGAGTGCTAGGGGGCAGGTGGGGGGTAGGTGCCAGCACTGAAGCAGGCAAGGGCTGGGAAGAAGAATAAAGTGTCAGTGAAGAGAGTTGTCCTGGCAACTGGGAAGAGACGTGATGTTTGTGGGCAGGCTTCGAGACAAAATCTTAGGGTTTGTTTCAGAGGCAGGAGTGGGAGGGAAAGATGTGGGAGGAAGCAGGCTGCAGGCATGCAGAGGGCTCTATAAATGCAAAGATGCAAGTATTTGCATGCAATGATACCTCTGCATTGAGACAGCAGCCGAAAAGCATACAGGAGAGTTCCCTGCTGCATGCTGAGACTGGCACCTTGCAGCCTCCCTGCCCTGTCCCCAGGCAGGGTGCTGACATCACACAGACTGCGTCTGCATCCGTGCTCCACATCTTGGTTGGACCCCAGCAGGGTTTCTGCAGTGTCCAGCAAAACCCATGTCTGGCTGTGGCAGTGACTGTTTTTTCCCCTGCCGTCCAGGTCCTGGATGTTTCTGGTGCCAGTGTTTTAGCAAGCGCTATTCCAGACTGCCACGTGTACATCCTGGAGAACTGTGGGCACTCAGTGGTGGTGGAGCGGCCCCGCAAGACAGCCAACCTCATCCTGGAGTTCCTGGCGCTGCTGCACAGCATAGACAACAACAAGAAGCAGGCGTGAGCGTGGCAGGGAGCCAAGTGCCCATGCCAGGTTAAATTGTAAAGTACTGCAGCTTTGATACGTTCTCAGGGATCTTGTACGAATTGGGGTCAATGTGCCAAAGTCCCTGAGGAAGGCAGAATCACTGATACCTAAACCTATAGCACCACTGGCACAGCAACCTGGGGTCATTGAGCAACCTCCATAGATGCAGGAACAGAAGCAGAGTATCTCCCTTTTCTACTTAGAGGTAAGGTAGAAATGAGCTGAAATCACCCAGTGCTCATCACACAGCCACCCATCTTACCTGGGTTACCAGCACGTAGTTGTTCATGACATTTACCTAAACTATATAGGAAATGTAGGAAGATATCTGGAATCCTGGACTGAGACTGAGACTTAACAATATTTTTACTACTTAGAGTCCATCGTGTTGCATGCTGCTGTGCTGTAAGAGAACCCCCAAGTGCTCCAGGCGTCTGCTTGAGTGCTCTTTGTGTAGCTCCTTATCTCATGATTTATCCAGAAAACAACAGAAAACTTCATGTGTGGAAGTCCAATGACTGTATGTTCAAAAATGTTTACACTCTGAGTGGGTTTTTCTAAATCTCTGAATAGCTCCTGTGTATTTGTAATGCCTTAATGTTGCCCAGGGCGTGGTGTCTGTGCACAGCCCACCTTGCCCAGGGTTGGTTCTACCTGAGGGTGAACACAGCCAGTGACAACGGGGTGCAGGCAGCAGCTTTGCCACTGCTGTGGAGCTGGGGCAATGGGAACCACCCAGGGTGATCCAGCCCCTGAGCCCGAGTCAGCAATAAGCCCATGGCCAGGGTGTGATTCAGCCACCTAGGGTGAACTCTTGTCTCAGCTCCTCTATCACATCGTGCTGCTGAACACCTGGATGTAAATAACGATTTTCTTAATGAATTCTGTGAATTCTGCAAAAGCCAATGCCACCAGGAACAGGCATGAGGGGTGGGAGGGGGCTGTGTGTGACCAGCACAGGGAATGGTGAGGAGGGGTCAGCTCACCCACGAGGTGCTGGGCCGTGGTGGGGAAAGGTACAATGTACTTCTGCATCCTCTCCATGATTGCAACTCCTGACTGAGTGAAGCTATAGGTAGAAACAGGCAATACAGGCGAGCTGCACTTTACAGGCTGCAAGGTGATGTTCAGGGATGGATCCTGCACTTCTCCAGGCGTGGTCCCTCCCTGCCTGTCCCAGGGACAGAGCGCTGGTCTAGGCCTCAGGCAGGACCAGTGGCTGCTGGAGGGCAAGGCAGTGTGTGGTGCCCTCAAAGGCAAAGCAGCAGGTGGCTGTCACCCCTCAGTCACCCCCAGCCCTCCTCAGGGGGTGACAGTGGGTGCTGTTAGAGTGTCCCCCCCCAACTGGGAACACAGGCTTGTGCTGCTGACAGCTTCCTGAGGTACCCAGATCTGTACATACATCTGAAACTCCCTGTCAGCTTCTTGGCTCTTTTTAAGAGAAGAAACATTGTTCTTTTAGAAAAAATAGAAATTTGCTGTTAATTGCTTGGTATTGTTTCTACTACAGGAGATGATTTAAAGAACAAAATTGCTGGTAGTTTTATGTGGTAAAAGCCAGAAAAACTTGTTTAGTATCTATATGGTTTCTCATGCCACAGATTGCTGTATGCAAAGGATTTATATGGCTATTAAAATCTAGTGATTTAAGGAGTCTGTGGTGCAATGACTATTTTTTCCTTTGAAGAAGAAGGTGGCTGTGGTATGGGATGACACAAGGATCTTGCTCTGCTGCTTCTTTCCGCCCCACATTTCTGGGAGATGCAGGTTTTGGCTCAAGGAATATTTCATAATGGAAAGAGAGATGTTGAAGACACAGAAGGCTCAAGTCTCATTTCTTCAATGACAACACACATTTTCCTTTTTTTCATATTATTGGGAGAAGGTGGCACCAAACACTCAAGAAGAAAATAAAACCTCAAGGGGCAAGAGAATTAGGTTTTAAGCACCAAGAGTCCTCTTAAAACCCTTGCAGGCATGTTAAATACCAATTTCATCTATTATTGCAAGTCTTACTGAATTCATACACTGTGCTAGGACTAGCATTACATCAATTTGCAGGCAAAAGTATTTGCATTTCTCCTTTCCCCAGGAGGCTCTTGGGGCTCAGCAACTGCACTGTTTGCCAGAGGAGCTGCAGGGAGGGCTGAGGAGCATCTTCCTGGCTGTGCCCTGCCCCTGCTCCACTGCTGCAGTGATGCATGCAGCAAGGTGACCCTATTAATGATCACAGCACAGAGGTGGGAGGGGGTTTCTCCCCCACAGGTAGGGGCTGAGGTTGGGGTGGTTCAGGGCATCTGCATCATGTGTTGCAGCTTCTTGTAGTTCAGTAATAAAACCTCTCAGGTCTATATTGGAGGGGGCCCAGACTGGCCCCACAGCAGCTGAGCCTACTGGAGAGGCAGGGATGTAAACTGCCTGCATCTGCAAACACACCTGGCTGCTGCTCCCATCAACCCTCATTTCCTGCTGGGAGCCAGAAAAACCCCACACCAAACAAGGCTTACTCCCTTGGTTTTGGCTGCTGTCCCCTTGGCACTGAGCTCCCAGTGAGCCCTCGTCACCATCCAGGTACAGGTGTGGCTCTAGGCTGGTTATGGGGCTTGGGAAGGGGCAGAGGCTTTGGCTGCTCCTGGTGGGTTTTTGTGTCTTGAGGGCAGAACTGATGGAACCATCAGGAAAGTACTGGATCCCAGTTGTGACAAGCCCAGGTACTGGGAACCTGCACATAGCCTGGGCATCCTGGCCTGGCAGGAGGGAGGAGGTGTCCTTTTGGTCTGTTGCCCCACGTAAAAGTATTGCTTTCCTTGTAACCATGGGCTAAACCAGGTCTGTACTGGGGCGGGGCTGGGTCATGAGGCTCATGGAGGTACAGGTTCACACAAAAGCAAAGTGAGGAGTAGGCCCTTGGTCGTTGTGGGTCTTGGTAAGGCTGTTGCACTGTATCCTGAAAAGAGGCTCCAAAACACAACAGGGCTGGCTTGAAATAAATCTAATACTGCCTCTGAGCAAGCTCTTTTGCTGCTGAGCATCCAAGGCTGTGGTGGTACCTGCTCTTGGAGTGTCACTGGGAGCAGGACGGACAGAGCTGGAGGCAGCCAAGTACCTGGGCACTTGGTGTGTGCCCAGTTGATGCTGAAAGGGAAAATGTGATGGCCTTGAAACATGGACCTTCAGGGAACCCTGGGCTGGGTCCTGTTCCACATAGCTGCAGACAGATGCTTGTCTGCAGTAGAAAAGCATCTTTTTCCCTTTTTTCCCCCAGCAAAGGAGATTAATTAACATTTGCTGCCTTGTGGGAGGGTTTCACCAGCACATGTCTGCACAGAGCACCCTCTGAAGGGCAGAGTGATGCTCAGGGGGTCTGGCACTATGGTTTGGCTGCTGCCGTGGGCGTTGCCCACTCTGCAGGCCACCATTCAGCCGACCTTCCCCTGACCCAATGCGTGTCACAGTCCTCTTAGACACATTATTGTTCCCATGGAAGCCTGGATGGGAGTGCCCTGGAGCATGGCTCCCCTCACCCACTGTAGAGGGGGCACCGCAGCCCCAAACCCCTGTCCCTGTAGTGGTGGAGGCACGTGTTCCCTGCGCTGCCTTGTGACATGACGAGGGTCCCCTGCCAGGACCCTCCAGCTGAGACTTGCAGCCAGTACAAGAAAAAACATACCGGATCTGGCAGGGGGTTCAGGTGTGGTTGTTTTTCCTTCTGGGAGGCCGTTTTCCGAACAGGAGCCTCTTGGGGGCGGTTTGGGATTGTTGATCAAACACTCGCTGAGCCGCCAGCAGCCGGTGACTTCTCCCTGCCCGACAGCGCTGCCTGTCTGCTGCCTCTGCCCGCAGCTCCGGACATGGAGAGCAAACCTCCGTTTTCCTTTCATACAAAGACAGGCTCCTAGGTTGATATGAATCTTGCTAAGGCTGTTTCACTATATCCTGGGGAGAGTTTCCCAAACACAACAGGGCTGGCTCGAAAAAAAATCTAATACTGCCTCTGGGCAAGCTGTGTTGCTGCTGAGCGTCCAGGTCTGTGCAGGGACAGAGATGGTGGGAGCAAATAGCCACGAGCAGGGGGCTCTGACGAGGTGACAAGGGCTCCGGCGGTTGCCAGGAGTCGGGCACACAGCAGCCAGTGCCACCTCACCATCTCAGAACCCCAGTCTTTCCCAGAAACCTCCGTTTCGCTCCGGAGAGCCCTGGTGTGCTGCCCCGCTGATTTTGTTTGTTCGGTTGTGTTCCGGGAAAGCGGCACGGGAGCGCTGGGTGAGCGGGCAGTTTCTGGTAACTGCGCTGGGATTTGTGCTTCCCCGAGGGGGTGCAGAGCGTTCCTTGGCCCGGGCTCTGGCTCGCCTCTGTTCAGGTGACCTGCACTCCTGGGTGGGTAACGCCAAGTCCTCTCAAGGGACAGGCACGTTCACCTGCAGGGGAGGCTTCGCTCAGGTCTGCCGTGGCCTCTGCCTTTGCCACCCAAGCATTGGGAATGCCCAGGACAGCCTGAGTACCAGGTCAGTGTCTGTCTGTGCACTGAAGGAGCAGCCCATGCTGCTCCAAAGCCATTTCATGGGATAGTAGTAATGTAGAGCTGGGAGAAATCTTCACAAGACCATCCAGGCCATCCCTAGATCATCTCCTGCATGAGCCCTGAATGTTCCCACTGGTCTTGGACACTCCACCACAGTTCCCCAGGAGCTGATGGGTTCAGAGGGCATCCTAATGAATAGCCTGAAACTGTGTTGAAATTTAAGCTTATTACTTCTCCTGTTCCCATCAGATGCTGGCAGAGTGTTAACAGCTCCCTGCAGCTGCCTCTTTCATGTTCACAGATCTCCTGTGCCCAAAATAAAGTCCTGCAGGCTTTGCCAGCTGCTGCTGTACCTGGAGGGACAATGCAGGAGGCTGGGCACAAGATCTGGGCTTACACTTTGCTGGCTTCAAACAACGGGTATCTTGCGACAGTGTTTCAAGGGCAAACATCCCAATCAGTTTGGTTTAAAATAAATAAATAGTAACAATAACAACCCCTCCACCACCTCAGATGAGGTGGCTCAGCCTATGAGTCACCCTTTCCTGCAACCTTGATCCCCGGCCTGCTTTTGCACACGGATAATTCATACCTGGAAGCAGAATACTGCATAAGTCTTTCCAAAACTACATCCTCCTTTGGCCACCCCCTTTTTTGGTCCATTTGCCAAGATCATCTGTATTCTACCACAGCCCTCCAGTACATCCCCTTGGGGCAGTCTCAGCTGAGCCGCTGATGGAGCTGTGGAGAATCTCCCACTGTCTCCTCCTCCTTCCACAGGGAACCACGGATAACCAATGAAAAGAATTTTGCTGCATGTTGTGCAGCCATCTTGCAGGTTGAGTTAATCTTGAGCTTCTTTATTTTCCCAGTGGGAATGACAGAGTCTTGCTGAGCAAAAACCCTGCTAAAGAAATACAGTCCTTGCTGCTCTCTCTGCTTCCGGGACCTGTTGTCGTATTGCAAAAGAAAATTGATTTGGAGTAGCATGACTAATTCTTACTGACCACCCTGACCATTTCTAGGTGCTCTGTACTTCCGTTCCCAAGCTGTTCGGGGATGCCATGGGACCAGATCCAACGCCTACAACATATTTGCCTTAGCGTAAATAACCCTTGGTGGTGCCCATGAGGTTGGGAAATATTTGGAGTCCTGCCTTTGACCCTGTAGGCAGGAGAGGTCGTTGGCTTGTTTGCAGATCCAGGTGAAGGCTGGAGGACATGGGGCTGCTTGGGACCATGGGTGTTGAGAATGGGGACCTCGCAGGTGCTTTTGTGCCCAGGGGCTTCCCATCCTCGATGCCCGTGGCATCCCAAATTTCAACATCCCAGCTCCCCAGCAGTTGTGGCGAGGTGGCACCAGGTGGCAGCAAGGGACCAGCGTGGGGAGCTGCTGCGGCACTGAGGGGAGCCGAGGGAGCCGTAATGCTGCACCCCCTGCTCCAAACTGCACCCACATGGGGGCCAGCTTGTCGCTTTGGGCTGATGTCCGGGCAGGGGCTGGTCTCTCTCTGTAGGAGCTGGGTCCTGTATGTGTCCCCAAGCCGTGTGTGACCCGTCCATAGGGCAAAGCCCAGCATTCCTGTCTCATGCTTGGAACTGGGTGCTCTTGGGGCCAAATTCTCTCCTTCCATAAGAGGACCAGACTTTGGAGTTTAAGGGCAAGTCACCCCTGCAAGGAGTTAAATAATTAACCTGTTTTGCAAGAGCTTCAATTTGGCCTGCAAGCAAACCCCTCTGTGCTCCTGGGGATGCTGTCACCAGCTCACAAATGTTGGTCTTGGGTTCTGGCTCAGAGGGAGGTGATGTGAGAGATGTGAAAGAAAAATCGAGGTGGTTCTGGGCCAGGCCACCACTGCTGCAAGTAGTGTCAGTTCATGCATCCCATTGTAGGGGTGCTGGAGGAGGTGGGGGTGATGTATCTACTCCCTTTGTCCCTGGAGAAATGATGTCAGGCCTCCCATCCTACACGGCTCAGGAGAGCCCCTGCAGCATTCTCCTCTCCTCTCTGCATCTCTCTTCAGAATCCACTCCCCTGCCAGCAGTTCCTATCTGAGCAAGCAGAGAACTGTGGTCAGAAGGGCTCCTGCAGTTTTCCCTGCAGTGCTCAAGAGCTACCGACCTGGATTCAGTCAGTGGGAGACACACCTGGCCACAGGTTACCTGGCACTGCCTGTGCCTGGCTTTGGTTTAGCTGTGTTTGAACCCGAGCAGGCGGCTCTGGGTGGAGGCCAGTGCGGCGCCAGCACACAGAAATGGGATCAACAGCTTCTTCCTGTTGTGCAACTGCTGCACAGCCCACGTAGGGAATTTTTGAGAGATTTGTCAGGGCTTTTGTTTTTTCAGTTAATATTTATTTGCTTGTTTTGGGTCTTGCTTTCACAAACAAGGAATTTAAATAGTACAGGCTGAGAGGGGGCATGAACCTTGCCTAGCCTGCCCTGAAGTGCTGTGTCCTGCTCCAGAAACTCCCTGCCCACCCCGGCTGCCCTCACCTGACCAGCCCTGGCTTCTCCTGAGCACAACTTCTGAGTCCCACTGGCTCTGAAGCTGGGATTCTGGCACAAACATCATTTACAGTTTTGCCTGGCAGCCCTCACGTGTTTCAGCTCTTATGTAATAGTTCAGCCCAGGGTATGAGCTCACTGCATCCATCCCCTACACACACAGGGCCCTGGGCTTTGGGTACCAACACCCCTGCTCCAGACCTTGTGCTGGAGGCAAGGGACAGCTGATCTCATTCCACCTGTGTAGAGCTGCACGTGAGCCCTGCCCGTGTGGCTTCAGGCTCCTGGCCAGACAGAACTGAGATGTGAGCTCCACTCTGCTCTGAAACCTGCCAAATGCCACTTCCCTACTCCCCACTTCCAGTTTGGACCTCTCCTCGCTGGTCCTGGGGTGAAGCTGGGGACAGGAGTAAGGCACAACACTGTGCTCTAACCAGCATCTTTCTATCAAGACCCATATTTACTGGATTTCAGGCATTTTCTCTGTGTGCACCCCTGATTTCACTGTGTTTCTGCTTGTGGTTCCCAGAGCAGGCACAGGGATGTAGGGCGTGGCCTTTGAGCTCCCGAGGTGAAGCTGTTTGTGATGTGTAGGGGGAAAGCAGGGAAAAGTTGCAAAACCCGGGGGCCAGAGCAAGAGATCTGTGGCTGACATGCTGTCCATGGTTCAGAGGGCATCAGGGCATGGGCAGCATTTGGGAAAACAACCCCTGTAGAGGCTGCTAATGCTGGCAGGAGCCTGGCATCCTGGCCTTGAGGGATGAAGCCCACATGCTCCTGGTGCCATTGGCACATGTGCCATCCCTGGGCTGGGCTGCTCTGTCACCAGTGGGGTGTAGGGCAACCCCCTCCCCATCTCCATGTGCTGGGCACCAAGAGCTGGTGGCATCATCAGCTGCAGAGAGTGACCTGTGTGTGGCTGGCACTGAGGGGCTGGGAGATGGGGCAGGTGCTCTCCTCGGCCTCCTGCTCTTGGGTGGGTGCCACGGGGAAGGAGTGCTCCCCTGTCACTGCCTCCAGCCCTGCCCACCATGCCAGTGGCCCACCCTGCAAGGCAGCTCCTGGGAGGTGTCCGTGGCTGGGTTGGGAATGGTGGATCAGATGAGGCAGGGAGTAGCTGCCTGCAGAAAGCTTTTCCAGGCTGTTATTTAGGTCATCCCTAGAATCCCCAAGAGCCAGGTGACCGTGTCCTCATGCGCTGGGCATGCCACAAACCAAACACTTGTCACTTGACTTCACCACCGCCCTGGGACACTGCTCTCTCTGGGTTTGCCTTTAATTGGGTGAGCAGAGTGCCTGCCAATGGTCAGCTCAGGGTCAGTTCCAGATCTCCTGGGTGCAATCCTATGCCAGGCAGGGAAGCAGGGAGCCTGATATCTTGCCCTGATGACCGAGGGAGGCTGGTGTACAAAAGGCCACCAAGAGTTGACAGGCAGTGTGCCCAGGCACCACCCTCTTGCCTGCTCAGGGCTGCACAGGAGAGACCACGTATTTAAAACTCTGTGTGTCAGCACTGGGGCTGTGAGTGGCTCCTACACCCAGGAAGGTTATTGACTGTGCCAGTGGGTTCAGCTGGAATTATTCACGTTGCTTCAAGAAACTGAGGGATCCCCAGGAAAGGGAGCAAACTACTGCAGTGGCCTCAGCCAGCTCCTGGGATGGGAACATCACACTGCTCTGGAGAGCACAAACCCTTAGGGAAACGAGTGTGAGAGTAGCCCTGGAAAGTGCCAGCCTCTCAGTGGTGGTGCTGGGAGGGACTGAAAGAGTGGCAGAAACCTTTGTACAGTCCTATCTGTGTCTTCCCCATTCTAAAGAGCACAGCAAGCTTTCTTGATAAGAGCTGCCATAAATCAAAAGCTGAACCACAATGAGGATCTCTCCTGGGCTGAGCCCTTAAGTCCCAGGCTGCAGGGATGGGATGTGACACTGGTGTTCCTCTGCAGCATGTTTGTGGTCAAAGCTTGGTCCCACCATACACACACTGTATGGTGTGCACTGTCCCTGTGCTGAGGACAGCTGGTGTCCTGTCCCCTTCCCTTTGTGAGGGATAAAGGTTGGTGGCTTGAGAGTGGGGTCTCCCTGTTTCTCTCCCAGGTATCAGCAGCAATGAGGTTCTCAGAGTTCTTTTGGGGAAAACAGAAGCAGTTTGTGTAAGATTTAGTCATTGAGGGTGGGGACCAGACTCCTGGGACCATTCCTGCAGCTGGAGTGACTCTTCCAGCTTTGTCACCAGTGGGAGCTGGTTCCCCATTTCCAGGCTCTGCGCCGCCTCCCATCCTCAATGATCACCATGTCCTTCAGAAATCTGCCCCAAAGTAATTCCAGGTCCCATGCCAGAGCTGACAACACTCGGTGCTGGACACCCATCCCCCTGCAGCCCTGCCAGTGTGCCTTCAGCATGACCAAATTCTGACCATTAAACCTCTCCAAGCACTTGCAAAGCAATCCTGTTGCCACAGGCTGGGCTGACTGGCACCATGTGGTGTTACAATGGCCCAGAAATTGCCTTTTTGAAACTTTATTTGCAACTGCCCGTTGCTTTTCCATCTCAGCTGTAGGGCTGGCAGCGTATGAGACAGGTCACTGCCTGAGGCAGTTGTTGCTGAAATCATTTTAGATGTGGCCAAACCCAGTCACATCATCACCTCTGCATAATCAGAAAGGAAATATAAAATCTAAAAGGAAATATAAGATATTATGGCATTACTGGTACCCTGTGGGATGAGTCTGGCCTGACCTGTGGCATCCTCTTGCTTCTCCCAGACCCTGTCCAGCTGGGACCCTGTGCCCCCAGGGTTCATGCAGGGAGCTGAAGCAGAGGGAATATGCAGCCATAGAGAAGTTGTCTGCCCCCCCTCCAAAGCTGTGGTTTCACTGGAGCATTTTAGAGGAGAACATGGTGACTCCATGAGCTTTCCCAATGGAAAAAGCCTCCCTTGCTGTTGCTTTGTTTTTTTCTGGTGGCTCTCTCTGCTAAATGCTGCCTTACAGGGTGAGTTAGTATTTTTTGATATTTTTAGGTGCCTCTCAGCCTGGTGTCAGGACTCTGTAATTAAAGGAACTGTTTTGGCAGTTGGATGTTGCCAAGCTGGAGCTCTTGGTTTGAAACCGCCTTCCCAGAAGTATGTGCAGTGCCAGCGTCCTGTCCCAGCGAGGGGATGGCCGTGCTGGGAGGGACAGGATCCCCTTGGGCACCTGCCCACCCTGTCAGGAGGGATGGAGGGGCTTGAAGGGCACAGACATGGTGGGCTCTGGTTTTTCTGGACCAGAGATTCTGGGGCTGTGGGGTCCTTGTGCTGCTGCTCCCTCGATGCAGGAGGCAGGCAGGGTGGCACGATGGCACCAGTGCATCAAGGCCTCTTCTCCTGTGTGCTCTGTGCCCTCACTGTATCTGGAGCGTGTCCCTTCTCCAACCCCGACACTGGGGTCACTTGTCCCAGAACCTGACTGTGCCTTGACAGGTTGGGCAGCGCCTGTCTGAGCCAGCAAAGCCTATTTCCCTTCACAAGCTGAGAGATAAAACTAAAAATAACCTTGTTATCTTCCACTTGATCCAAATCAACACCAGTCCCAGCTATAAATAGCCATGCACATGTCGAGGGGGGTTGCAGGGTGTGGAGCACGGTGGGGTCACTGTCCCCTGTCAGGGCTGACCCCGCTGCAAGGGGGGGGTCTCTGCACCAGGCTGCAAAGCTGCTGCTTTGGCCCCCCCATGCTGGCCATGCTCAGAAGTGCTGTGCCCCCAAGATAGCTGCATGCCAATGGCTGCAGAGGCTCTGTCCCATTGCAAAACAGGTCCCAGAAATAGCTGGATAAACACTACGCCATGCACTCTCTCTGACATGGGGCCTGCTCAATGTGCTACCCAAAAATCCTCTGGCACTGTTTCAGCTGCAGGGCCTGGCCCGGAGGGGTTGCTGTGTGGGTCCTACCCGGCCTCCTCCTGCCCATGGTCTCACCCACACTGATGTGCTGTGCCATGCTGTGCCATCCAGGGCTTGCTGCAGCCCCTGCAGTGCTCCACAGTCACCAAGGGTGGGCTCCTGGCACCCTACAATTTAATACTTTCACCCCAGAATTTGCTGCTCCCCTGTGCCAACCTTCCCCCTCCCCAGGGAGTTGTGCGTTCTCCCGGCTGCAAATGCAGAGGATTTTTGGGATGGAGACAGCAAAAAAAACTGCCTGAGGGGCACATGGTAGGGCTGGGTGGGTCAGTGAAGAAGGTGAGCAACTAATTGGGCATTTGGAGTAGGAACTTGTGCTGTTCCCTCCAGGTTAGGAAGAAATTGTTACACTGGTTAATCTCCTGGTTTAGCCAATTGGAACAGCCAAACTGGGACAAATCCCTTCTTTTGCAACTGTATGTACCTGCTGGGAATGGGTGCTGTCCCCTCACAGCATGGCCATCTGTCCTCATACACATCACCAGGCAGTGATGTCAAGCTGGCACATTTTACACCAGCTCCAAGGTGTGGTTTCCTCTGGCCTGCCTGGGTGATGCCTGATGGCAGTGGCGGCAAGATGTCAGCCCACCTGTCTCTCTCCCTGGCTGCTCCAGACTGTGGAGTGCCTGTGGTGGCATGCCGGGGGAGGGAAATGATGCAGTGATCTGCAGTGTGCCAGTGGAGAGCCTGGCCCTTGCCCTGGCACCAGCAGGCACATGCAGCAGCAGTGCTGGAGGGACAGAGCAGGCTGGCACTGCACCAGCTGCTGTGCCACTGGCCAGTAGGTTTGGAAACCAGAGGTGTAGGTGCTGCTGTTGGAGGGATACCACAGCTTGGGGCTGTTTTGGGGCTTGGGGTCACAAGACCTTTGCAGAAGGGCTGGGCCTTTGCTGGCTTTGCAGAAGTGGCAGGGCAGGGAGCCCACGGTGTCCCCAGTGCCTCATGCTGGGCCTCCGCCAGGGCCCTTGTGCTTCTCTCTGAGCACTGAAATTAACCACCGACATCAAAGAGGACGGGGGTTAAAAAAAGAGAGGAGAGGTTTTGTTTACTTGAATCAAAAGTAATTTGTGGCAACGCATCTTCTTCCAAGGCAAACAGTGCAGGACCCTGTCCGTGCTAATTTGGGAAGCTGAAAGGGAGTTAAATAAAAACATGAACATGAAACAACTGGTCTCGTGCACTAAAATAGAGCCAGGAACACCAGTGAGCTGGAGCTGGAGGAGCTGTGGCAGGCCTGGGAGGGAGGGGTGAAATCCAGGGCAGCAGGAGGGAGGAAACCCGCTGTGCTCCAACATTGTGTAATAATTCACTCCGTGCTGAGCCCAGTGCCAGCAGCCAGGTCCAACCTGCATCCTGGGTGGGCACGGCTGCAGTGCTTGCAGGGAGGGATCTGCTTGTGTGCTATACAGGGGGTTTGTATGTCTGTGTGTCTGCCCACTGTGCTCAAGACTGAAGGCTGGGACCCAAATAGGCCATGTGGGGAGACACACAGACCCCCCCAAAACTGATGTGTGTGGCCAGAACTGCTGGAAGAGAAATGCCTCCTCCCGCCTTTCTCATGATACCACCCTAAATGGCTGTTGCCCCCAGCATGGATGTTGGCACTGGTAGTGTGTCACCACCCTCGGCAGCGTAACCTGGGGGTCAGCACAGCCTGGGAAGCCCCTTGCCAAGGCTGTAGACGGATGTGGGGTGGTGATGCCCCTGGCCTGGCAGCAGACATGCTGCAGGAAGGGGTCCAGGTGCTGCCACTGCAGGACATCCCCTTCAAGAGTGTTTCTGCTGCAGGTCCGTGGTGTGCCCCGGGCAGGCAGGGAAGCGCTGAGCGGGGCAATGCTGCTGCGAGGTTCAGCGCAGGCAGCCGAGCTGCAGCGGAGCTGGCTCCAGCTGCCCGTGCTGCCAGGTGAGCTGGCAGAAAGTGCCACCTCCGATTGATGCTGAGCGTCACCACACGGCTGCTGAAAGGCCTCCGGCGGGTCACCGTGCCACTGGCACCCGCCCACGGAGGTGTGACCACAGGGAGCCGGATACGAAACCAGCTGCTTTAATGAGCGCGGTGATGTGTTTGGGCAGCGGGGAGGAGCGTGCCGCATCCGTATCTGCTGTGGGAACAGCACGGGCTGTCCTGGGCTGCAAACCTGTTCTGGCAAGTTTCTGTATGCTCTGAGGGGCGCCTGGGAAATGCCCCCAGCGTCAACTCTACCAGGAGAGACTCCCCAGTGCTGCAAAACACTGACAGAAGCCCCCGCAGCGTGTTGGAGAGGATGGAACCCAATCGAGCCTGCTGGGGCAGGACAGGGATGGGGAACCAGGCAGCAGGTTTTCTGGGGCTGCTGCTGAGGTATTCTCCATTAGGTATGGTGCTTGATCTTGCTCAGCTCCAGCCCCATTGCAGCTTTCCTGTGGTCAAAAGCAACTGAAATTTTGCCTCTGGGGTCAGCACTTAATAACACGATGGTCAGCAGGACAAAGTAACTTTGCATGGTGGGACACCAGGGTACCAGCACCAAGGGCCACAGAAGCCCCATGTCATCAAGCACTAGAAACTGCTGTTTCTGACTTAATGCTGGAGCTGAGCCTTGGCTGTGCAGGGACAGGGGTCCATCTGCTGAAAGGGTTTTGAGCTACAGAGGACTTGTCTTGAGAAGGGGTGAACTTCAGCCCTGTGTTTACCAGCAGAAATGTGCCAGTCAGGACCTGTCAGACCTTACTTGCTCAGGATTTTTTATGTTGGCAGGGTTTGGCTTCACATCCTCACCTGTTTTCTGCAGAGTGGGGAATGTCCCACCTCTCAGAAAGGGATTAATTGCTTGTCTATATTTTTAGCCAATGTAGTCTGAAATTATCTGAAACTGGAGCAAAGGGAATGTCAGAACCTCAGGGGTAGCTGGTGGAGCTGCACCCTGGTAAGCGTCCAGCTGGAGCTGCAGGAACAGATACCAAGGAATACAGGAGCATGTACAACACCCAAAGCTAACAGAGCTACCCACAACTCCCAGATCTGCACCTCTGCTAATGACAGGGCTGGATGGCTCTGGGGGCAGCTGGCACAGGTCAGTACTTCAAAGAAAGCACATGTACATCTGGCCATGCCAGCTTCTTAAAATAACCAGATAACAAGTCTCTTTAATGCAAGGAGAGTAAAACCAAGGCAGTTTCTCACTTTCTCTCTGGCACAGTCCTGAAGTAGAGGACTACAGGAGAGCTGTGCAGACATACCCCCCAAGCTGCAGCAGTGCCCCTCACCAGTCTCATCATAGACAGACATTTTTCAAGGCTGAACTGCATACACTGCTCTGATGGCTGTCCCTGCCTGTGTCACGCCAGCCTACTCCTCTGGGGTGAAAACAGGCTGACGTCATTGTTAGTAATACAACACATGGGCATTTTCCCCAAGGGCATTTCTTTGAGAAATTGGACTGAGGAATGACCTTCCACTAAGTACAGTTAATTGCTAACAGGAGCAGGGAGTTGAGAGGTGCCAGCCCTGATGCATAGAGGAGGGGCAGGGGGAAGGAGGGAGCCAGGGTAATTTGGCATTCCCTTCCCATCCAGGTAAATTTGCAACATTTTCCGAAAATAAGTGACTCAGCCCTATCTGGCTGCCCAGGACAGAGGACCCTGGAGCAGGTGAGTTCCTGTGAGAAGCCATTGGCTGGCTCCAACATCAGATGGCTGTGGAGGGGGAGCATTGCAGGGATTTTTCCTGGAAAATCATTACATGTTTGACTCAAGTTGCCCTGAGAGAAGCAAGCAAAGCCTGGTCCCCACTGAGCTGCACAGCAGGGAGGTAATATCACATCTGTTGGGATCACGAGCCTGTGTGGGACACCATTGCTTCCCTCTGCATCAGCACAGTGGGATGTCTCACAAACCACAATTAAATGGTCCCTGCTTAGCCTGCTTAGCTCGGGGCATGCAGGACCCCACGCCGGGTGGAGCTGTGAGTGTGCGGGGACAGCGGGTTTGGGTTTCACTCTGTGCGTCACCAGCCCAGGGGGGTGACTTCTCTGTGGTTTCTCCCCAGAACATTGGCAGTTGACAGCCAATTTTCTCTGTTCCCCCTCCCTGCTGTGTCCTGGGTGCTGTGAGGGTGGTGGTATATGTCCTGGGGGCCCAGGCAGTGGGCCTTGCTTCTCTAGGGATTTCTTCCCCTGTGTTTTCTGCAGAGGGCTGAAGGCTTTGAATTGCTGAAAACCAGCACAGTTGAACCCAGAACTTGCTCCTGCCCAGCTGTGTATACATGAGAATACTGGTGTGGGGACATGGGCAGTTGCCTCCTCTCCCCTGCAAGAGCCCTTGCCACTGGACTGGGAAAGGTATATTTCCTCAGGCATATTATAACCCATTAATTAGGTAATGGACACTGTGGGTCGAGGTTTTGGTTTCACCCACTGTGATATCAAATGGAGATCAAGCTCTTGGCTCATGCCCTGCCCTCATTTAAGGGCTGTGCTGCCTGTGGCTGTTACGAGGGCAGAAGGGCATCTCTGCTGCCTGCCCTGTGCTTGGCATGGGCAGGTGTCGGGGTGTGGGACTGGCATGCATGGTATGGTTGTTTGTGGTGCAGCAGCTGCTCCTGGGGTCTCAAGGATTCCCCTGGCATTCCAGTTCAAGGCATGGGGGACTGTACAGAGGTTGGGGTGACCCCAGTAGCAGCCCATGCTTGGGGTGTTCCCATTTTTGCCAGCTGAGGGAGGTGGCACATGCTGTTAGCTGAGACAGCAGCACTGGCTGCAGCCCCTCCCTGATCCCAGCATGCCTACAGCTGGTTTTGCAGCCCAGAAACATTGCATTCCCAATGCCATGCGTTAGCAAAAGTCCTGGCATTAACTAGAGCATTTTCCTCATGACCTGGAAAGGTGCAAGGAGCCAAGGGCTGGTGCTCATTAGTTCTTGGGGACCCAGAGTGGGGGTGATGTGCAGCCAGACTTTACCCTGGGATGCAACCTGGTGAAATCCATGCATAGCCACCCCATCCTGGGTGGAGGAGATCCATCTGCCCTGTGAAGGCTCATTGCGTTGCTGCCAGTGTATCCGCTCATCCTGCAGCTCTCCTCCCTCATTTTAACGTGCTTTTCTCACTTGCTACACTGTTATTTTGTTCTGAGAGAACTTCAGGAGATTGCTTTGTGTCCATCCTGCTGGGAAGAAGCAGAGCCACCCCTCTGCTCTCCTTGCTCCCTGGTGTAAGGAGGCCTTTCTTATTTTATTTTAGCACTTTGATGTCATCATAATTTATTTTTGCAGCAGAGTTGTTTTCATGATAAAATGGAAATGTTTCTCATGGGTGGCTTTAGAATGAAAGGCTGAGTGAGAAGGCTAAAAATAGTATCTTGTGAGCCTCTAGCTGCGTGAGTGACTAGGCTGGGCAGGGGCTGCTTGCTGAGCTGGCGAGGGGACTTGGTGGTCCCCGGGGCTGTGTTCAAGGAGACCCTTGCCAGTGGTTAACCCTTGCTTCACTGCAGCACATGGCTGGTTCACCAGCCAAGCTCAGGATTGCTTTTCTCTGGAGCTAACCGTGGTTATGCTGCGTTAGGGGCAGACATCCCCTCTCCTGAAATGTGGTCCTCCTGAGATGTCCCCTCTCCTTGTGTGAGCTCCTGATGGCTGGATGAGGACACAGGATCCCCACAGGAACATTGCAAATGGCATGGGTGCACAAGGCAGGGCTAATCAGGGGATGCTGAAGCCCCCACCTTCTCCCTACCTCCAGAAAGGAGGAGCTGATGAGCAGGATGAGCCAAAGGGCCATAACTGAATAGCTGGGTCTTCCCAGCCCCTGCCTCTCTCCCCAGGGGTGTATTGAGGGCTGCCTCTGTGGGAGTTGGATGTGTCCTGAGCAGGATGTTGCTGTCAGCCTTTATCCACTGGAAGTAATGCTGCTGGGGAGAGCTCTCCCAGTAATGTCTCTCATTACATGATCTGACTGCCCCGCTAGGAGGAAAGTTCATTCCTGTTTACCCTGTTGACTCATCTTCCCTTTCATCCTCTCTCTCAGATGCAGCTTATTATATGGCACTATAAATAGGGCTTGCTCCTGATTACATGTGCCCAGCTCTTACCATTTCTTGCCCAGGTGTGACGTCAGCAGAGAGCCTCCCAGCATGGTTGTGTAACATTTCGTTATGGTTCTGGGAATGGGAGTGGGTGGGTGATCTTGTCTGGGGCTGTCTCCTCCTTTTATTTTTGATGGCAATAGCTCTGAGGGTGCCTCTGACCAAATCTCATCACAGCATCCCTTTCTGCTGCTCACATCTCTTCTGACCTCCAAGTGCTGACCCCAAAATCCTGCTGCTGTGTGCCAGGCCCCACTGCCTGGCTCCCACTGTCCTGGAACTGCAGAGCAGAGCCATTCTCAGCTACTGCTCCACAGTAGCTGAGAGCAGCTGGGCAGCATGGCAGATCCCTGTCCCAGTGGACAGAGACAATGCAGTCACTTGGTGTCCCACACTTCACTTGCATATTAGCAGAATCCAGCATATTTCCCAAGTGTGGCTTCAGAGCCTTGTAAGCGTGTCATGGGTGGCAGGAAGACCATCACAGGAGCTTTTTTTTCTGTGTAGGTGCACCGAGTCACCCTGCAGCCATCTCTGACGAGGAGGTGCCAGGCTGGCTGGCCTGGCACAGCAACACTCCCAGGAAGCGTCAGCACATTGCTCAAAGGCGTTTGATATAAATAGATGGGCGGCTCAAAGTGAAAGCTGCAATCACGTATGTGCCAGCACGAGACGGGAGTGGGTAAACACAGGTGCCTGCTGTGTCCGCCAAACACAGCTCAATGACACCACCAGCATCTCACAAGTGTGGCCCAGTGACATAAATATCCTCAGCATGGCTGCGAGGTGGGGAGCAGGATGAGCAAAGCCCACAGCTCTGATAGGATGGCAGAGTCAGCAGAGGTTATGGGGCCTTTGGTCTCCTTGTCCTCCATACAAATCCACACCTGGGAAGTTAAGGACCTTGAAAATGATGGCAGGGATTGAGCTGACCTTGAGAGTGAGCACTGTGCTGCCAGGGATATCTGCTTGGTAGCAGTCTCTGCAGAGTTTGGGGGCTGGTGGTGCAGCTCCCAGCCTGAGGCACAGTGAAGTCACTTTTTTACTGAGAAATTACTTTCAGCTGCATGCAGGCGGGGTTAAATTGCAGATGAAAGTCAAAGATTTACAGCATTCACATTAGCACAGTGATCTTCTGGGTTGGGAAACCTTGAGCACCGATTCCTATGTTGAACAGAAATGTTGGCAAGCTGGTGGCTTTGCCCTGCTCTGATCTTGCCACGGAGAGCGTGGACCAGCTAGCTTTGTTTCCCAGTGCTGTCCTTGAGGGATACCAGTTCCCTGTGGGTTTTTGATGCCAGTCTCAGTGGGTGAAAGTTCTGGGGTGAGCTGCCAGGTTTTTAAGGCCAGGAAGAACAATGATCTCCGTTAAGTGGATGAGTTCCATAATGGGACTATTGTGACTCTCGCATTCCTTGGTCACCATTTGGATGGTTAATTACCCTTGCTCTTAAGTAAACAGATAATTGTGCCTTATTGAAGGGAGGATGTTGAAGAGACAAAAGATGGGGTATGGGCTCTGCTTATCTCAACTGCAGTAGCTCATTATGGACCTGCCATGCATAAGGGCAGATGGCTGATATACCAAGAACGGTGCTGCATCTCCAGGCCATGGGCCACCACTGAAGCTCTGCCTTGAACCTCCCACGACACTTTGAGGAGCCTGTCTCTATGGATCTGGGGTGATTTTTGACGAATTTGCATGACTCAGTGAATAGGGGATTGATCACTTGCCAGCAGGGCTGGCGTCACCAGCCAGTGTGAGAGAAATTTGATGGGAACAACCAGTATTCATTGAGGTGCTGGCACTGGAAGCACCCTGGTGAGAGCCCTGGGGAAGAGGCTGGGACCGGAGAGCCTGGGTTTCCCAGGAGATTTAGGCAGCAGGATCTGGGCAGCCTCAAGCTGGTGGAAGCAGAAAACCTTATTGCCCTTATGACTGCTGTGCCATTGTTCCTAGTTTTGCTTTGCATTGATGGTCACAGACGTACTGGTTTTAATTGAGATGCCGGAAACTGCTCCAGTGATAAGGAGTCTGTCAGGGCAGAGATGTGTAAGCTCATGCTGTGATGTCCCCACTTCCCCATTTCCAAAGCCCTCAGTGATAAGAAAGGTAGGAAAATTAATTACCACAAATTCACACTTGGAAGAACTTTTGTGTTCACCTAAAATAAGAGGCAAAAAAGCCTGAGTGTGTTTTCCCATCCTCCCCAGGGCAGCCCACAAGAGTGAGGCTGCCTTGAAGCTGCCCCAGTAGAGATGCAGGATTTGGGACTCTTCAGGAGGTTAAGGAAAACTCTCCTGGATGGGTACCTGCACGTGACACAGGTGTTCTGTCTGTGATGTTGATTGGCTGTGGATTGCTTCTGTGGCACCAGCCATGGCAGGATGGCACAAGCTGTGCTCTAAAATCCTGGGGCTAGGGCAAATAGGACTGGAGCTGCTCCAGGAGGGTTGCAGCCCTGGCTGAGCCACACAAACTGTGTCCCTGTGGGGTGATTGTGATAACAGGTGACAACAATCCCTGCCAGTTGTCAGCAGAGGTGTACCACAGGCTTCACAAGCAATCATGAAGTGAGCCTCTTGTCAACTTCCCAAGGATGGGAAAGCCAGTGCCAGCCCCTTCGCTCCCTGTGGCTCCCAGCACGTGTGCACACCACCAGCCTTGTGCCTCCCCGCTGGCACAGAGCCAAGCTGCTTGCAATGAGGGAACCAAAACACAGCAGCCAGGAGGATTTTGCAGGCTCTTTCATTAACCTTGGCCCAGATAGAGTTTGGTTTAATAATCCCTGCACAGATTGCCCAGATCAGGGCAGCATTTGCCTCATCTCTGACATGAGAGACAGAGAAAATCATCAGGAATATTTTTTCGGAAAACTTCATCATCTCCATGACCCACCCGACAGATTGGCCTAGGAAGGGGGGCAGCTGCCTTGCTCCATGCCAGACACAGCTCACATTCCTCCCATCTCCAGCACAGCTGCTGAGCTCACTCAGCTTATGAAGCCTGTCCTACTTTGGATCAGCCCACAGCATCTTTGATTTTGAGGTCAGTGACAGCTGCTGGCTAGCCTGCACGCCCTTACGCCGTGTTTACTTTTTAAGCAGCTCAATGTAAATTCAGAACTAGCAGCTTCCTTGGGCTGCTTTAACTGTTTCAGTATTCCTGCAGAGGAACTCAGTATGAATTGGGGTGGAGTTCAAGCCTTCATATAGCTGTGGTTTTGCACTGAATGAGGCTTCAGTTCTTCTGCTTAATTCAGAGTTTGATTATTGATCCCTCACTAATAACTGAAGAGGAGACGGGGGGGACTTCATCACGATCTACAGCTTCCTCTCGAGGGGAAGCAGAGGGGCAGGCACTGATCCCTTCTCTATGATGACCAGTGACAGAACCCAAGGGAATGGCATGGAACTGTGTCAGGTGAGGTTTAGGCTGGATATTAGGAAAAGGTTCTTCACCCAGAGGGTGGTTGGGGACTGGAACAGGCTCCCCAGGGAAGTGGTAATGGCACCAAAGCTGCCAGAGATCACAAAGTTCCCAATGCTCTCAGGCACATGGTGTGACTTTCTGGAGTTGTCCTGTGCAGGATCAGGAGTTGGAGTCAATGATCCTTGCGGGTCCACTCCTCAGGGATATTCTATTATTCTATGAATTTGTGATAATTGCTTTATGTTGGGCTCACACATAATCTGTAATCTCCTGTTGTGCCTTTTCCTTTGGGAGATGGAGAGGATCTTTGCAATTCTCTGATGACCTTCTATAGCCTCTCCCCTTTGGGGGATGCTGAGCTTTTCTGGTGAGGTGTTTGCCCCATGCCGCCAACAATGCACCCCCTGCAAGCCCTCCCCTGGGCAGAGGCACCGTGATACACCCTCCAGTCCTTCTCCATTGGCCAACCCCTCCTGCTGCCTCACTGGGAGAGCCTTAGCCCCGTGGTGACAGGCAGCTGGAGAGCAGCAGGAGGCCAGCAAGTTGTCATCTTTGTTCTGGGAGAACATGCTGTTCCTTTCTGCGAATGACTCGGGAGGAAGGAATTTAACTCAGAATTTCCTCCTTAAGAGCTCAGCCCTTGTTCTGGCCAGATGCTTCTGGGAAAGGGATTTTGGCCAGCTGGGATGCAGGAGGAGGGCAGACGGGGTGTCCCTGGGTGAGGGTGCTGAGAGCTTGGATCCCCTTTTTTCCTAATTTCTGCTAATGGCTCTGGCACAGATTTCTGTACCTGGCTACCGGGGAAGTTCTGAGATGGAGAGGTGGGGAGCAGAGAGGTTAAAACCTGTTGTGGTTCAGGCAGCCCCTGCAGGGCCCCAGAGGTGCTGGTACACACGGTGACAGCGTCAGCATGCCTGGGAAGGCACGCCAAGCATTTGCAGCCTCTCTGGCATGCCGAGGGCTCACGGAGATCCCCTGCCCCCCCCATGCCGGCCCAGGCCTGTATCACTTGCCCTGGGCAAGCTGCCCACAGCTGTCCACCCAGGGGCTGCAGGGACCTCCATGTCCTTTTTGCAAAGAGGTGTCAGCTGAAGCTTCCTCTCTGCCACGTGGCTGCTTGTGCCACCTTACAAGCTGAGCCACCCTTCCACGTGGCCCGTCAGCACGTGAACTGCTCTTGCCCAAAAGCACGAGCCAGCTGCCAGGCTGGAAATCATGACTTCCCTGCCGTAGCAGCTCTCTCTTTTACTTGCTCCAGAGCCCTGATGTTCTTGTTTTGGCTCAGCAGTGGTCTGGGTTCTGTGAACAGCTGGCATAATTAGCGCTTTTGGTGCCACTTGCTCATCATGGGCATTGAAACCCTTTGCAAATTTCTCTATAAGAAGTAGGTCAACATAAACACTGTCTTTGGAAAGAGGAGAAGCACAGAGGATTAATTAACTTGCTTGGTGTTGCAGAGCTAGGCAATGGCAGTGCTGTCAGAAAGCATCCCCCGGTCCTGAGGGAAGCAGGGGCTCTTGCGGCAGGGTGCTCCTCCTCCCTGCTGGACACGACTGAGAGGCTCCATCCAGCAGCTGGCTGGTGCAGCCTGGTTGTCTGCTGGCTGAGTGATAAAGCTCCCATCCTTACAACCTTACAGCTCATGGTTGCTGATGCCTGGATGTTTGCAGCCACTGGCTGTTTCAAAACAGCAGATGCTGGCAGTGATGTAACCAGGTACTAAAAATAACCTGAGGAAGAGTTCCTGAAGCAGCATGAGAAACTGCAGGGAAGGGATAGATGGGAGGACTGAATTCACAAGAAATTACATTCCCAATCAGTGCTGATTCAGTCTATCCACTTGGCATTGCCTGGAGTGCTGCTGCTGCAGGGGCGATGGGCCAGGAGCACTTGCTGCTGCCAGCTCCCTGGGTCCTGCAGACCTGATGGAGCTTGTTCATCCCAGTTGAGAGACAGCTCTGCTCATCCCCATCCTTCCCAACTCTCATGTGGGTCTTCTGGCTTGCATTCTTATCCATGGAGAGCTGGTGGGGAAAGCTGGTGGAGAAAACCATAGCTGGATGGTAGAGAAGGACTGAGAGTCTTCAGCAGGGGACGGGAAGTTGCGAGTCACAGCCATGGACACACGCATTACAGCATTTTTTTGGGACTGGTCTGCTAGCGAGTGAAGCAATCTGCTTGGGAAGCCCCCGTGAGCTAACTGTGGAACCTGCAGTAGCTCAGCCCATTCTTCCATGGTGCCCACCACATGAGGCTGAGCTTCCCTCCATGGCCACGGCCCCAAGGGGACTCAATGTTGGAGCTCACAGCCACTGCCAGCCTGCCCTGCAGTGGTGTGGGCTCTGCCTTTGGCACCATCAGCTCTTCAGGGGGAACAAATCCATTGAAGGGAAGGATTTTGCTCTTCCATGACTAAAGAGATTTAGTTGTATTTTTTTAATATGAGCTAAACCTCCTTGTTTTGGACGTCCTGACAGAGTTTTCCCCTTCAAGGTGGGATGAAAATGCTTATCTGCAAAGCTAAAAGGCACATGGGGTTATGTTCTGACTTCAACAGCATCCTCTCCTTGATGGCTGCAGTAACATGCATGACTGCTCAGGGGGAAACCAACAGGAGAAGCAGGCAAGGGGAAGGAACAGGAGGAAACCCACATCCAAGCTCCTCCACAGGAGATAAAATGCGAGAGCAATGTGGGGAGTGCCTCTGGGGGCACACTGAGGGGTGGAAGGGAAAAGGAGGGAGGCTTTGGTTCCTGCAGTGGGGCATTAGTGCCAGAGTGTCTGCAGCCTGAGCCTGCGGTTATTTGGTTTCTGCGGACTTGGTGGGCAGGGGACAGAGCTGCTGGTGAGCCTGTGCTGTCACAAGCTGGAGCCACACTTGATTTCTGTGAGGAAGGAGGTACTGCAGACAACACCTGGCCCACCTGCAGCAAGATAGATTGTGGTGAGTGAGGCGTCAGAAGCACTTTCCTTCCTGCACAAAAGGCGCCCTGTGATGTGTGAAATACAGACAGTCCCCTCTCAATTGCTATTTCTGCCAGCTTTTATTTCTCTCATTTGACGTACTGGTGTAAAATGTTGCAAGCATTAAGTCTGTTGAATGGGGATGAGAAGTTTTAACTAGTTCTTTACCTGAGGGACTTAATGAGGGATGTCTGCAGCTGCTGAGACAAAACTTTTGATATTCTCCTGCCTGCAGACACCTCCCAAAAGGTCTGCTGAGACTGGCCCTGATCCCACAAAAGTGGCAGCAGGATTTGTGGTGTATCTCTGGACAAGCCAGGCTGTGCAAAGTGGCTGCAGAAGTGAAAATGGCATTCAAAGGCCAGGGGTGGCAGGTTTAAAGCAGCTGAAAGACAAGCTTATCTTGATTGATGTTTATATCTGAACTAACTTACCCCTGCCCTAAACAGTCTGCACTGCTGTGCTGCACTGAGCAGTGCTGGTGACATTTTGGCAGTACCAGGTGGGTAGGCGTGGTGGGGCGTGTGTCTGCGGGACACCAGCCAAAGCCCAGTATCACCCAGCCTGGGAAGTTCCCAAAATGTTCACTGGAGGAGTTTCAGCTCTTAGTCATGTTACTGTGCATGCTGGGGAGGTGGGCCTGTTTTGCTAAAGGCAAAATCATGAAATTGTGACTATATAGAAGGCAGAGAGCAGTGTTGTGGGGTGAAGTCTGGGTGCCCCAACCAAGATTGAGGTCTCTGGCCAAAGCCTGTAGCAGAAAGTGCAATCCCAGACACAGGGATCTGGCCTTAAGCACCCCCATGATAAACATTAGTATTCCACAAATAATAATACAAATGGAGGTAATTAGTGTGGCCTGCTGGAACAGCCCTTGTACCACTGCCTGGCCCTGTGGGATGGAGAAAGGAGCAGAGGGACTTATTCACCAAGGAGTGCCTAAGGGAGGCTCAGAAGGAGAATCAGCCAGTGAAGCTGCAGGAGATCAGGCACTGGGGGACGGGGCTGCTGCAGCCTACGAGCACAAGAGGAAACTGAAACTGCAAGCTCCTTCTGGCTTCAGCTGCAGCTGAGTTGGTCACCCACAGAGCACCACAGCACTGACATGGGAGGCAGGAGTAAGGAGCTGACCCAAATCTTTGTGTATTTGGGTTTTCACTCTGGCTGCAGTCTGCTGCCCCAAACACAGCCCACCAGCCTGACAGATTGCCAGTACAGCCTCCCATAGTGCTGGAAGACCATGTGTGGGTGATGTCACTGTGCCAGGGTGGCCATGGCTGTGTACCTCCAGTGTTACCAGTGCCCACCAGGAGCTGGGGTCCTGTCTGTGCATTTAAAGGCTTTGCCTTGCCCAACAGGAAAACTTAGAAAAGATTGTATGGAAAAAACCCTCTGCCCTCTCCTAACCTTTGGGAACTTGCTATCTCTGTATTGTTCTTTTCATGTGTTTTTTGGCAAGTTGTTTTATCCTACAACAGCACATGAATTCTGCTGTGACAGCAGATCACTAGGTAGGAGTCCCACTGGAGAGTTACAGCCTGGGCAGACAGGGCTGGTGAAGGGAGGGCAGTGAGGGGACACAGCTGTAACTGGCATTTTGTTGTCAGGAGACCAAGACAGATCTCTGTTAGCAGCCCATGGACACAGTTTCCAGAGTGCTGTATGGCAGATGAGCAAGACAAGCTTTCTGAGGCTAGGGATCTCATCTGAAACCCACAGGAGTGGATTTGGGAGTGGGTCTGTCAAGAGTCCTTGTTCTCTGAAGAGGCTGAAGATCCCCTGTGTCAGGCCAGGTAGTGGTTTGCATGTGTCGCTGGCTCAAAGGCAGCTCTTTGTTGCTGCCCTCTTTCTTGATTGCACTCCTTCCTCTTCCCCAGGCAGCAGAGCAGGCTGCAGCAAGACGTGGGCACAAACAGCCAGTTCAGACTCCTGCAGAAACCCAACAAGCACAGGCACCTGGGCTGTTACACTCAGTCCCTTCCCAGCAGTGCACTGCTGCTGGCCCCATTACCAACACAGGTGGCTCACAGGTGCTCCCTGCTTGCCTGATGCACAGCCAACAAATTAAACCTTAAACCATAAATTACGGATGGTTTTTGCCTGTGGTTCCTGGGTCTGGTCAGATCAGCTGAAAGGAACTCGGGGTGGAGAAAACCCTTTGCATTAATCATAGCTTTTTACAGGAAAGCACTGATCCTTCACCTGCAATCCCTCACACCTTGCCTGGTGGAGCAGACCTGTCAGCTCTCTGTCCCTGTAGCTCTTGAGAAATTGCAGAGCTGTGCTTCTATCCAGTAAACAAAGTCCAGTTGTGTTTTTCTTATGTGACTCATCCATCAAAATGTAACTGCTCAGGAGTAACAGAAAGTGGCTGGCAAGGGACAGGGTTGCCCAAAGGACGACTGAACTGCTGTGGCTTTGCTGGCTTTGCTGCTGCCCCATGCCAAAAAAACCCAATCCATTGCTATCCTTCTTCTCCTAGCTCCATACTCATAATTACTATTTTTGACCTTGGGAGGACTGAGGATAGAGCATGGAATCTATTTCCGTGCAAGACACCTTTAATGCATGACGTTTCCCTGCTACTTCATTAAGCACTGTCCTCCTTTAGTGGCCTGGCTTTTTCAGTCCTGAATCAGACACATCCTCTGATGAAATGTTTTGCAAGTAAATAATAACTAGAACCATGTGCATTAATTTGAGCTACCACAGGCACGTAAAAATGGCACAGACCATACCATGCAGACAAAGCACGGGATTAAGATTGTTGGTGAGGAATATGCAGTTAGAACATTGTATTGGGTTGAAACCGGGTTGGTAAGAGGTGGTTGAATTTTGGGAGGTTTATAATTATTTGATTCAGGGTCTTGGTTTTCATATAAATGAAATTTTGCAACCCTCAAATGGTAAGAATAATACTGAATTAGGGAATTTTACACCAGTCAACTGCTCTCTGTAAAAGGTTCAATTCTTAGATCCTTAGCAAGGGAGATGAAAAAAAAAAGCATTAATTTTATGCTTGAAGGTGTGTCCTCTGGATTGTGAATTTGACAGGCCAAGAGGGAGAAGCTTACTCTGCTGCTTCCTGTATTGTACTAGTTCGGTAAACAACAGGAAGTGCTTGTTCTTTTAAACTGTCTGTCTGGCACCTAATTGTACATATGTGTGTATATATATACAGTGTACACAAGGGAGACGAAGGTGTTTGTGGAATGGGAACATTTGTTGCCTATTTGTTTTGTGAATGCTTTAGGCAGTGGGAGAAACTGCCTGCATGAGCAGATCCTCACAGGCTTAAATGCATCTCCTTTGTCCTGGATGAGGAGAGTTGAGTTGCATTGCTATTGCAGTGACTCCTGCAGCTAAACCTCCTTACCTGGCCTCACGCCATTGCTCAGGGGAAAATACTTCAAGAAGTGTTGTGGGGTCACCTGGACTGCAGGGTCACTGGCCATTCAGCCAAAGGATCAGCCTTCCTTGTGTGTCTAGGAGCACAGCTAGCTGGAGGCTCATCCTGGACCTGATGATGGGGGGGCTGGAAGTTTAGGAAGTGACTCTAGGACGTGTGCAGGCAAGAGCAGTGTGGGAACAAAAGGCTTGCCAAGCTAAACTCAATGCTGACATCTTATTACAGGCATGAACTGTATCAGGAAAGCTGATCATGGAGGAGGTAGGAGATGCCAAGTAACTCGAATAGCCTGGAATTACTCCCCCGCTAATTAAGAGGAACGCAAAGAAGTGCAGCGAGGAGTGAGGCTTGAGGAAACCTATTGCTGCTGTGAGCATGGGGGAGTATTCCCAGCCTCTGGAGGGCTCACGCAGCCACCCACTGGGGAAGGGTCCCACGGTCACCTCAGATCCCCTCTCCCTGTGGCAAGGGAACGTAAATCAGATGTGAGCCCTGGGCTAGCTCTGGACTTGCAAACACAGATTAAAACTAGTAGCATTTGTCACTAACCTCCAGTCATAACTGCCAGTCAGATTTCTTCAGCAAATTACAGACTTGCCTTCTCAAAACCAGCTTCAGCCCAAAGAGGCATAGATTTGAAACAAAGTTTTTAAATAGCCAAGGGAAGTCATCAGGTTTAAATGGTGAGAGACACACACAAAACCAGATTTTTATATTAAGGTAATCATGATGGTACCAGCCAGATAAATGAGAACACTGTCACCAAGCAGGCCTGCTTGGCTTTGACTGTCAGCCTGATGAAAAAGAGGCATATTTTATGCAGTGAGAACCATGGGGTGTAATTGTCTCTTACACAAGACTCTAGTCATGCTTTTACTTTAGAACAATTAGAAACCAGAGATCTCTTGCCCTCCAAACCTCTTTGGTGAACCAGTGCTCACCTCTCCAAACCAAGGAGCCATTCCTGAGCCAGAGAAGCCCGAGGCCCACACACAGGCAGGCAGTTGGGAAGCAGAAGTGGGAGGTTTGAGCAAGATGCTCTATGCAGCCCTGCCTTGGCAGCTCAGAGCCAGAAAGGCTGGGTCCCATCTAGAAAAAAAGGATGCCTGTTGCTGGGTGTGTTGTGCAGCGGAAGTGTGGTGGCTTGTGTGGCTTTTAGCTCTCTGACCTTTATTTAAATGAAACGCAGAGTAATTTGTATCTAAGTGGAGTTGTTCTGTCTCATTAGTGTGATTAAATAGATGGCAGAGCGTTACTAAGTTCATTGTCAGAGAGACTGTTGCTTAGTAATTTAAACTGTAATTATCTCATTATTCTTTTTTCCTTACAATGATGGTGGCTGTTGTTACCCGCAGTTCACCCTTTGCATTCAAACCTTGACGACTGTGATTGCATTTTGAGCATCAGCCACTGGCCTGAAAAAGTCATCCAGGGTAAAGCTGAGTACGGGGAGCCTCCAGGACCTTCAGCTGCGTTTGCCTGAGATTTGTGGCGTACAGAAACAGAAGCACAGGATGTGGAGTGAGTTTAAGCACACAGCCGTAGGAGCCTCCTCTGCCTCAAGGGCCCTGCAGCTATTCCGCCTCCTCAGCGGGCGAGCTGTGACGGAGCCCTGCAGCCATGCCCTGGGCCCGTCCCAACTACGGACACCAGGGGACAAATGGTTTTCAAGCAGGCACTGAGGGCAAGTTACGGAGAGCCCTGTCCATGGCTGCTGCGGCCTGCGGAGGTGGAATCGACAGGTCAGGGAGGTGAAGGGACAGGCCCCAGCTTGTGCGTGCCTGGGTGGTGCCTCCAAGCTCGGGGCCACGGCCGGCTGCCCAGTACTGCCCGCTCGGGCAGTGTCTGCCTCGCGGAGTCTTGGCAGGGCCCACTGGCAGACCCGGAGGGGTCGCTTGTCCCGTGGCCCCGCTCCCTCGCTGCCCGTGTTTCCCCTGGAAGGGCACGCAGCCGGGCCGGGACGCGGAGGAAAGCCAGAGCCAAAACCGAGGCCGAGGCCAAAGCCGCCCCTGCCTCAACNTCCCCCCGCCGCTGCACCTGCCCGGGGGGCGGTCGCCGCTGAGGGAACAGCTTCAGTTCCGCCCGCCCGCAGATCGGTGCCTGGCCCGGCGAGGTGGGGATGGGCGGCTGCCCGGGGGGGATGCTCGGTGGCGGCCTCGGGGCATTGCCGGGCTCAGCGGGCAGGGAGGGGGGGCGCTGGCCTGGAGTCACCCCGGGGATGCGGGTATGGCCGGGGTGGGGGGCAGCGGTGACAGCGTTCGCGGAGCATCCCCGTCCGCTCAGCGCTTCCTGCGCTCCCCGCGGGGCTTGCGGTGCGGGGGCTGCGGCCGCGCTGGCCCGGGCTCGGCGCGGGGGGGCCGCAGTTGTATCTTCCGTGGCTGCTGACCCCGGGCTGGTGGTCGCCTCACGCTGTTACTCAGCAGTTCTGTGAATCGGCAGACGTTGTCTGTCCGTTTTGCCCGGGTGATGGGTGTGCTGCTGCTCTGACGGCTGCTTGGTACGCTCGGTAATAGTTCTAAATGAAAAACGGGTGCTGCGGGATGTGTTGCATAAGTGGATGTGATGCTCAAGAATACCCTTTTTCTCTGTAAACTGGAAGTTCTGGGTGATGCCTTGTTAAGAACCGTTTTGAGGATCACGGTTTTGTAATACCTTTTTAACGTGGCTTGGGAGCTGCAGACGGTTTAATTAAAAACCCTTACGGTTGAGGCTTTGGAAATAGGCATCCAGCTTAAAAAATAAATGTTATCGTTGTTGATAGAATAACAACTTCTTGGTATGCCCTGATATGCCCTTGGCCTTAATTTCACTGTGAAAAGTACGCATGTTTAACACTGATATCTTTCCTGATATATGCTGGCATTTAATTGCCCTCTAGTTCTAGGCTGTCTTTTTTTTTCCCTTTTTTTTTTTTTTTTTGACACAATGCCTTATGTGTCCCATATACTCAGGTGTTTTAGAAATGCATCCAGTGCTCCTGTGCTTTTTGTGAACATTGAAGGGGACAGTTTTGTTTCAAATTCTGTAATTAGAATTTTGCTTTAATACTTGGTTCTGGAATATTAATGTTTGGTTTAACTTCTTAGGTGATGTATTATTGGTCATTGCTCAACATGCAGCACTGAAATGGTAGTAGAACAGTTCAGATCTGACACTTGGGGATAACAAGGTCAGGGTTGTTTTGGCCAAGAATTGGCCTCTTGGCTCATAATTTTTCTCATATACAAGACAAAACCGACTTGTAAAGTTTTCCTTAAGTTGAATTAATTTGTTTTCAGGACTTACTGGTAAAATTAAGGAATGAAAACTGGGTTTATGTACACATGCATCCACACATAAGTATGTGTGGTTTAGAAATGAACTGATTAATTTGTTTACTGTTGCTGATTTAACATCTTCCAGATTGCTGTTATATTTTTTTCTTTAATAAATAAGGAAGAACCCAGTGATTTAACTGCCAGAATTCAGGAAAATTTCTTTTTAAAAAATAGTCTTAAGTGTTCAGAAGTGTCTCCTGGTTAAGGATCATGGGAAGGATTACAGCCATTCACATCTACTTGTTTGTAAGAAATTCCAGACATATAACTTGGCCGTGTATCTTTTCATAAATTTACATTCATTTCATTGAAAAACTGTTTTTCTGCCTTTTATGTCTTTGATGTTTATACCTTTCTGAAGTAACAGTCTGTTATCTTGTCTATGGTACTTCGGTTATACAAGCAACACAAGCTTTATGTTGCTGTTTCCTTTGGAGGAAAGGTAGATCAGAGCTGTCACAACCATGTGGTGGTAGTTTGGAAGCAGCTGGAAAACTGGACAGTGGTCAGTCATATGAATCCTGGGCTTTGTACTAACAAAAATTCTTTCCCTACCAGTTGCTTTGAAGGAAGATGTAACGTTTGTCAGTCATGAGGTTTTGAAAAACCAGGATGAGAAAAGATGTTAAAGAACCTCTTTGCTGCCTGTCAGTGGTTAGGCTTCCATCCAGATCAGTGGTATTGGTGTTGCTTTAGTTGTTCTCCAGTCAGCTGGGGAGTGTGAGGGTATTTTGGGATGTTTTTTCTTTTGAAGGGTAGAGTAAGGGTGCAAACCTCGAGGCACTGGAGGTGTCTGTCTGTCAGCAGTGGTGACACACAAATGTCTGCCCTTCTGGGTTAGCTGGAGGCAAGGAAATGTGTGCTGTCAGGTTGGCGGTGAAAGACCTACTTCACTAGTGATGTGGAATATCTTTGTGGAATTTACCTACAGGGATAAATTAAATAGAAACCATTCTTTAGAAATCTCTAATTTTTTACTGTCTGAGTATTTTGAGTGAATTGAACTAGATAAGATCTAGGGAAATTCTGGAGTAACTGGTATTAAATGTCAGTTATTTTCAATGGTTCTTAATTTGATGGTCTTTAGAAATTGGGAGATAGCTGGGGTGTTTCTGAGGTCAGGAGTGTAGCTCCTGCAGCTGGGTTAACACCTGCCTGAGCTTAAGAGCAGGTCCAGGACCAGAATAGGCAAAACAAGTGTCTCCTCTCTAACATCCATGATTCTGGCCTTCCTGGGGAGCTGGGGGCAAAGGCTGGTTTTAGTAGTGAACCAAAATTTGACGTGGTTTTTGATGCTAAGCCAAGGTATAGGTTCTTCATTTTTGATGAAATTTACTGGTTTTCTTAATGTTTCTGCGCCCTTGCTTAAACACAGAACTTGTTTAATGGGTAGGAACATATTCCAAAAGTTCAAGTACCGCATCCAAAGATTGAAAGGGCAGAAACTTGAGGTCCAGCTAAAATTTTTATCTTGTGTGTGGTATTTACTGCTCTAGGTGTACCCAAAATGTGGGGGTAAGAGCCAAATATAGAGCAGTTTGAAGTTTTCTTAAGCTGACATTTTACATTCATAATAATTCTTATTTATCTGGTGAGCATGGGCTAGAACCATTAGCTGAAAGCTGTCAGGTTTTTACAATGACGTGTGGAAAAACCTTGCCGCCTCTCATTCACTTCATCCACTTATCAGCTGTTGAATTTGCTGATGCTTAGCTCCTCCCTGTTGGCGAGAAGCTGCCGTTGGTCTCCAGGCAACGCAGGTCCGGCTGAGCATCTCTGCCTTGCTTGAAGAGATGAAAATTTTCCATTGCAGGGAGAGGATTTTTCCTCTTGCTAATTCTTTTATGTGGCTTCCTCTCTTACCCAAGGTCGTTGCATCTTTGAAACAATACAGGGATAGTTCACAAATACCAAGAGGTTATATTTTAAGAGTTTTAAGGTATAGCTGCAGGTATGTGTCTCTGTAACTTTTGTTAGAAATTTCTCATTAGAATGTTAATATTGGGCCTTTCATAGTAACTTACTTTATTGCAAAATAGTTCTTTCTTTCCCACTTCTGTAAAAAGCTGTGTGACATTGTATCACTTGCTGCAAGCAACTAGAAATTTCTCCTGCAAAATCTGAAATACTGGAAGGCATGATGGAAACAAAATTGTTTGTTCAAATGAAGGTCTGTCATTGGTTGTGTTTAATCAGGTGTTCAGAGCTTGAAATCGGAAATCTTCTGCAAATTCTTGGCTTGCGTGGCACAAAGCCATTGCAGCCCTGACTGTGTCTCTGAAAGACGGGCTGTGTCAGAATAAGGGAATGATAATCTTCATAATAGGTACAGAATGTACCACTCTGCTGTTATCAGCTATCAGCATGCAGCCTTTGACCCTCTGCCTGGATTGCTCCTGCATGTGGAGGATTCTGTATTGGAGACAGCTGGAACCAGTTACTGCCCACTTTTGCATTTTTACTGGAAAAAGAAAGGCTTGCTCATAAAATGGTTTTGACCACTGAGAGTATTGCTTTGTGTGTGTGCCATGATGGATGGTAGGGCAAGAAGTGGCACAGGCAGTGCCTGGTTTGGAGCTGAGCACATGCTCATCAGCCAGTTAAGAGCCCAGACAGACCAGGGAACTACTGAATTCACGCAGCAGCCATTCAGCTGTACTGCCTCTCTTGGTCCCTGTCTTCTGTCCTGCTGTGCTGGCATCCAGAAGGTTGGAAGGAAGGGGAAAAAAAATTCATTTGGATGACTTGCTTAAGCTGGTTAATAGCGCCTCAGGTTGTTGAGACTTAAAATGAACAGACTCAGGGACAGAAGATACAATTATTGAGGTTATTTTTCATTAGAAAAAGCAAGGGTTTGGGGGGTTTATGCCAAAGTCTGTATTAGAATGAGCACAGCAAAAATGGTTTTACTTTCTTGAAGCACAGAGGGCTTTAAGCATACCCAAAAAGCTGTGCAGTGCTGTGATGCAGAAATTTTCTGCACTGCCTGAAACCTTATCAGGAATTTTGGATGCTGCTTAATTCCATGCTTATTGAAGGTGACCTCTTTTCTTTTTTCATATCTTTTTCCAGAAAAATGGCAATTTATTTGCCTTATGCTTTGGATATATGGAGACAGTGTGATGGCAATTTTTTTTTTTATGACATAGTTTAGTTTAATGACATTACAGAAGGAAGTGAAACTGCCTGACATGATAGGCAGCATCTTTATCTTCTGAAGGTGTTACCACTTTCAGAAGGTTGATTCAATTTAAGGGAAGATACAAGGTTAAATTGATGGGTAGGTGTGTTCCTACTAATATAACTGTCATTGCAACTGGGAATCTGTTCAAGATACCTTAGGAAAATTGGTTCTGGCTTAATAGAACCAGTCAGTTTTCTGAAGAGACATTTGTGACTATTGGAGTTGAGGGTATCGTTCTGGATAACCCTGACCAAAGTTACATAAGAAAAATTTAAAAGTTGTGTCATTTCCAACAAGGAGGGAACAAAAGGTTGGGGGTGTCATTTGGAATTTGTGGAGATAGATAAGTAGTCTCTTGAGTATGAAGGTAGATGAAGTAAATGCTGATGGAGCTGCAATGAATTGCCTGGTGAGAGGATGACTGACTTCAAGTTGTTCCATTTAAACAAAGCTTTTGACATATTTAAACCTAAGTGCTGAATCGTGATTATGTCTTAAAGTGTAAATAATGTTTTAACACCACTATGTGCAATGTTTGCTTTCAAAAAATAAAGTGCTTTTTTCATAAGCTTGAAATATTTTTTCCCCCTCATAGTGTGCTGTTTTTTGGAAATGCAGAATTGGAACATTGGCACACTGTGGATGGTGGTGCTATGTTGTGGAATTTTGAAGAGAAAATAGGTTTTTAGCAATCATCCAGTCTGCTTCTTCCCTTTTTGGTGAGTGATGGTTTCTCTTTGAAGACAGTTGTGCAGTGCACACTTGGTGGCTGCTATAAAAATTGCCTCTAAAGCAACAGATATTTTTAAGGGAGTAAGACATACTCCAGCTGTATCCCATTGCCTGGGCTATTTAAACTAGCTAGTTCTTCTGTATCAATAGATGTATTTCAGCCTGCTGCGAGGATAAGAGCAATACAGCCAAGCTCCTGATGAAGCTTCCTTTTCTAGATTACTGAAATTGATAAGATTTTTTTCAAGTGGTTTTGTATTGCTGTTTGAATATGTAAACTGTATGAGATTAAAATTGATTAATTCTTTGTCAGTGACAATTATGCTAAGCCTGTAATTGGCCCCAGGTGGTTTAAGAGGAGATTACTGAACAATGAAACATGAAATACATAAATAATTTTTTAAGCATTATTTAAGTACTGTGCAGGTGTACTTGCAGAAGAGGTCCTTTTCATGGAAGAAACTGTTCTTGAAGTGAGTTGCATTTACCAGGGGAAACAGTCTAGATTTTTCCCTTGGCTTTGTTGTGCCACGTGAGAGTCTGTCTTGTAAGACTTCTCTCCTGTCCTTACTTGCTCTTATCCAATCTGCTGCAGTTAAACAAGAAGCACATGGAAATTATTCTACTGTATCTTTTGCATTTGAACTTCTGTAATTGCACTGGCTACCCTGCAGGGAGCTATGTGTTCAAGGTCTTAGGTCCCAGTTACTTTCAGCTCTTTAGGGAAAGAGCCTGTAGAGGTCACTGAATCATACAAACTCTTCCCTTTAATATGCAAATCTGGGTTGTGTTATCTGAATTGAGATGTGTTTGCAGTAGTTTGAGATGTTTTGAAATGTAAATACAGTTCTAAAATATATATTAAATGCATCTCATTAATGTGAGCTGTTCTGGAGCAAAAACTCCATTTATTTTAGTCATCAGAAGTATTCTTAGAACCTACATTTGTAGAACTACAGTTAAAAATGGGGATGGGCATTCCAAAACATGGTGACTATCTCCTTCTGGGCTACTTTTCAATCCTTTTTCCACATAAAGGGACTAAACTTGTTTTGAGGGGTATTGATGGTATAGATGAATATACACATAAATGAGAAGCATGAAATAGGTCACTGTGCATTTAGCATACCATTCTTCATATAATAATGTATTTGTTAATGATCTTTGCTGTGCATTCCTTTGGAAATTTTTGCTCAAGGAGTTAGCTTGGATTGTAGGATTTAGGCATCAAAGCTTTAATTTAACAGTCTTGTCTTTTGGGCCCCTAGTGCTTATGGTATAAAAAGCATTAGAGGTTGGGATTTTTAAAGGAATTACACAGAGAGAAAATCTTTCTGTAATTAAATGAGGGTGGACTTTGAAAGGGACTTGACACTTGTCCTAGATTAACATTATTTTTCTTATCATATTTGGCAAATGGGTCACAACTGAAGGGCTGGTCACAAAGATTCCATGTTCTTTCATGGAGTGACTCAAAATAAAGTTCCCAGACTGCTAAATTCACAGTAATGAGAAAGGCATAGCCTTGGATTTATTTAATCTTAATGCTGCAATTTCTTCAGGGTGTTGGTGTCTTGAATAATGCTTTCATGTGTGTAATCCACACTATTTAGCTCTTGCTGTCATATTTTCAGAAGATTAAAGGCTGAGTGCTATTTTGGTTTCTCCATGACAAAGGGCAGTACTGTCTTTTTGTAGCAACTGGTGATTTTGGCCGCTGATGCCAGAATACCATTTTAAGATGGATCAGTTTCTAAATAGGAAGTTTAAGTAGCTTAGTTTTGGTGGTTCAGGTTTCTTAGTTTCCATGGTATTTTTACTTGGAAAAGAGACTGGTTCTTAAATTACACAATCCCTGAAAAAACGACATGGATCAGAATTGCATGCTCTTTTCTGTCTGAATATGCTTAGTAACTTGTAACTTGGCTTTATTTTAGTTCCAGGGAGATGAAATAGCTTTACTTGAGAGGTAAAACTGGCATTTTTCCAGAACTTTGTATATGTAGGAGTTAAGATTACAGATTACAAATGGTGTAGGGAAAGCTGCTGCTTTTTTTAGATGTTGAAATATCAATTGCACAGGGCATATAACCTCCTTGCTGAATTTTAAGAAATTGCAGCTGAGGGCTGCTGTGCACACTTACGTGAAAAAGCTAGAAGTTCTTGGAAATGGCCTTGGTGACTTGTCTTGCTTTCCTAGACAAAAGGATTGGGGAACTGAATTTCTCCTAATAATGTAGACCTGGTTTAAGGAAGATAGGAATAACAATTGTGCATGAGGAATAATAGTCATAGAACATTATGCAACTTCAGATTGGTTTGTGTTTAGTTTGCTCCCTCAATATGTTATGCCTAATGTTTCATAATTCTTAAGTTTTATCTGTTAAAGCTGTATTCAGAAGTCTTTTTGGTATAGGAGGTGGCTCTGCTGCTATGGTGTAAAATATACAGGTAAAAATACATGTCTTAACCTCTGTGGCAGTATTTTTCTGTGTTTGGGTTATATTTAAAGGAAGACAAAACTAGAACTCCATGTTTAGGGACTAAAAGGAGATAGGATAAACATGTTGCTAGTTAAAAAAATGTGTTGCATTGAAGAGTGCCTCTTTATACATTTTTTAACATCTCAGTGCGTGGTCTTTTGTTTCTGTACTACGGACAAAATTCTTAGTGACTAGAAAAGTCTTGATGCTCTGGTTACAAGAAAGGATATCTCTGGGTGCTGTCTTACACTCCTGAGAAACAACAGAACACGACATTGTAGCACCTGCAAGTCCTTTGCCATTGCAGCTACTATTGGACTGTCCCTTTCCTTCCAGAGTGGAAGAAATATCTAGGAGTAGTACCTTTAGATGTGACATCCTTAGAAGAAGCTAGGGCATTTCAAGGTATTTTTTGGCAGTTTGAAAGAAGAAAAATGTGCTCTTCCTTGGTGGGAATCTTCTGTTTGCTAATGTTAAATGTTTGATAGTGTTTTTAAAGCTAATGTTAAAAACAGGTTTAGCTTTCTACCTTGATGGGCCAAGACTACTGTGGAGTCATCATGTTCCCAAAGGGTTTTGCAAATGTTTTTTGTAGGAATTTTGTGCACAAGTTCATGTATAATTCTGAATTTCTAGATTCCATCTGTTATGCATGATTAAGTAAATTATGATCCTTGTGGGTCTCTCCCAACTTAGAATTTTCTGTGGACAACCAGAAAGTTGCAGTACATAGGCCTTAATTTGTGAAATTAATCCAAGGCACTTGTTTCCTTATTTATCTGGAGATGTTACTTAACTTTTCTGAACTGCAGCAATGTAATGCTGCAGTTACCAGCCATTTAGTAAAGATAAGTTTAAAAAAAAAGACATTATATCAGTATTTTTAAGAAGCAGGTGGCTTCTTTTATTGGTCTCGCCCGAGCGCATGGCATGCAATAAGAATTTGCTCTTTCTTGGCTTTTTGTGACTGTAGGTGGTGATGATAGATGTGCCACTACAGTGTCTGACTCCCAGCACTCATGACTTACCATGAAAAGCTATAGGAAAAGTGTTTCTGCTTCCAAAGGGAATGCACGCATAGACTGAATATGTAGGTCTGAAGGAGCTGGTTACTCTTGAGTTTCAAGTGTTCTGCTGAGTCTTTTTACAAAACATCATGCTTACTCATCCCTGGGTACAAGTCGTGTAACTTAATGATCATTATATTGATTGATTTGCTGCAAAAGAGCTTAAATAACCTTGACTTGCATAGAAAGTTACAGCTCAGCATAATTTCGTCATCACAACCACCTGTTTCAAGTAATACTTAATGAGAAAGAAGGGGGCTTTCCTCCCCCAGTCTTTCTTTTAAAGAAAGACTCTAGTATTTCCTCCCCCTTGATGCTATGACACTGTCCCTCTACTCCTCATGGTGTTAAAGACTATTGACTGCTTTATTAAATTTGAATTGTTTGCTCCTTATAATACTTTTGGTTCTGTTTATAAATAAAAAAAAATCTGAGAACTGACAATGTCAGTGCACTTTTCTACCAAAGATAGACTTTCCCCTCCAAATTAGTTACCAGAATAAATGTTTGCTTTTTGTAATCATGCAGAATTTAGGGCTGCTCCTAAAACTGTTGACAAAACTGTAGGATTAATACAAGCACATTATTATGTGGGCTCTGCATTTCTGTCTCAAGGAGTTAAAAATTATAAACTATAGCTTTTACTACTTAGTTATATTAATTCTATTGCAGATACAGAAGGCTTCCAAAAGTATCCTAATGTGGGATTTGCATTATATGTAAGCGTATAATGCATCCTCAAAATCAGGAATTGGTTAAAATAATTGTGATAAATTAATGCAGAGCTCATTTATCACAATTCTTTTAATTGTGACAAATTTGTGTCCAGCTGACTGGACACTAGAGACTATGAGTATCTACATTCTAATCTTAAGAACTTCTGAAAACAGTAACTTTGGTTTCTGAGCCAAGCAGAAACTAGCCAAGCTAGAGTGAATGTTAGAAGCAAATCATTACTAATGTTACTCTGGGCATATTTGCTAATAAAATAGTGTTTTGTGTGGAGGAATGGCATTGATTTTCATAAAAATTAATCACAGGCTATGCAAGACCTTTGAACCTGAGCATGTTTAACATATCTAATGCTTTTAATACTCCAAAGTTGCATCCTCTGCTTTCTTTGATTCAAGGAATGTACCTTGCTATTTGTAAAGTACCACATTATTAGTAACGGAACGTGTAGTTCAATCGTATGAGGACTTGTAAAATTCCTGTAACCATTCTTGGCTTAGAGGTGTATTATTGTAGGCTCATAAAATGTGTTTATCCTGCTTCAGCTGTGAAAAGTCATTCTCTTTGAGCAATGTATGACTTACCAGCTCAGACCTCAAGTAACTTTTCAGTGTTGTGCATGAAACAAGTGGAGGGGTGGTCTCTCAAAAACATACCATGTGTTTTCTGCCTTGGCATTTGCATCTTCCTGTGTCCATTCTCAGCTTTGTTGTTTCTTCCTGAATATTCTTTGTGCTGAAGCAGCTTTCTCTTTGGCTGATCTAATAGGTCACTGATACTCTTCTCTCCTGTTGGCTGACTGTGCCATTCCTCTGTTTTCTTGTGCATTGGTTTTGCATGGCCTGGTTTTTGGTAGCAGGGGGACCACAAAGATTGCGCCTGTTGGAGCAATTGGAGGAGCTGTTGGAAGCTTCCACCAGGTCCAGCAGAGCCAATCTCCGATGGCTTTGAAGATGGACATGTTGCTGGCCAAAATTGGGCCAATGAGAGAGGTTGATAATGCCTCTGTGATGACATATTTAAGTAGGAAATCAAAACAAAAGTTAGAGTTTTGCTTCTAGTCAGAGAAGAGGAGGAAGGAGGTGAGGACGTGTGAGGGAAACAACATGGCAACCCCAAGGTCAGTGAAGAAGGAAGGGGAGGAGGTGCTGGAGCTGAGATTTCTCTGCAGGCTATGGTGAAGCAGGTTGTCCCCCTGCAGCCCATGGAGATCGACGGGGGATCCAGAGATCCGCCCACAGGGGAGTTTCCCATGGTGGAGCAGGCGGATGCCTGGAGGAGGCTGTGATCCAGTGGAAGACCCAGTGGAGGGAGAGGGCCCTGCTTCCNAGGCCTGTCCTTGCAGGACTGCACCCTGTGGGAAGAGAGACCCACGTCATGGCAGTTTTGGGAGGACTGTGTGCCCGTGGGGGGAATTCACGTTGCAGCAGGTGCTGTACACCAACTGCTTCTGAGAGTGGACCCAGGCCAGAGAAGTTCACAGAGAACTGTCTCTGTGCTAGGGACCCCACAGCCTCACAGGGGAAGGACTCCTCTCCCAGAGCAGCGGAAGACAATCTCTGATGAGCTGACACAAACGCCTGTGCCCTGTCTCCCTGTGCTCTTGGTGGGAAGGAGGGAGGAGCTGGGGGGAGAAGGTGTTTTAAGGGCTTATTTTACTTCTCATTATCCTCCTCTGGTTCTGTTAGTAATAAATTCACTTTGCAACTTTATGGTGAGCCTGTTTTGCCCTTGAAGTGTTTCTCCCGGTCCTTATCTCAACTTATGAACCCTTTGTTAATTTTTGTTTTCTCTCCTCTGCCAGGGCAGGGTGAGTGAGTGACTCTTGTGGGTGCCTGGTGTTGTGCCAGTGTCAAACCACGACACGTTGGAACCTTGGGAAGGGGCTTTGCTTTGTCTGCTTCAGCAGCCTGCAGCAGCTCTGCTCTGCAGATCTCTACCCTGTCAGCTTCCTCTGCACTCCCCAGTGAACTGAGAAAAAAGGACAGGCAGAAAGCTTTGCTGCCTTGCTATTTCTGTCCCTCTAAAGCTGCTTTATGGCTGTGTGGAGTTGAAGATGCTAACCATCCAAAGCAAAAAGCCTGCACTAGAGAGAAGCCAGTTTTAACAGATTTAACAGAAGGGCAGCTCTGCATCAGTAGTTCTATCATGACAAAGTTTTGGCAGGAGGTGTATTATTTTTGAGATTGTTATGAAGGAAGAAGCTGCTGCTTAATTGAGACCTGTGCTCTCCAGAGGATGTGTTCATTAATGCAATTACGTGTGGGACTAAGTCGAGAATCTGTAATGACATGAAGTACCTTCCAAAGAATGCTGTCACCTGAGATTAATATTAAGAGCCTGAAAGCATGAATTCAGTGCGGTATTCTTTTGATGGTCATTGTCACACGTGATGGGTATAAGATGTCTATAAATGTCATTCCTGGTTTGCAGGTTTGGGTTTTAAACATCTTTTGCTGCTTACTGTAGGAATGACATTGCTCAAGCAAATGTTGCTGTGTCTAGGCACATGTTTATTTGCTCCTTCAAGTTATGTCAGATTTTTTTCTTAAAATGCTTGACATGTGGAAGATTAGTAAATCTGCTTTTTTGGCTGATGTGTTTGAACAAAAACTAGTCAAAGGCACTTAAAAGCATGTGGGAGGAAAAGGGCAGGGTACAGTGAGCCTGCATTTGCTCTCTGGGAAGATTGCCTAAAAGCAGCTGTTCTGGGCTCTTTCTTTCCCAAAGAGCATTGAGAACAAGCTGGGTGTAGAATCAGAGGAAAGGCAGTGAAGAACTGCATTGTGCTTGTGCTGGTCAACGTCAATGCCACTTGAAACTGTTGGTCTTAGGTCAAAGCTCTTATTTGTAAGGAACTGCAACGAGTTTGGCATATTGTGAGGCTGTTTATGGAATTAAAGTATTTATAAATGAAACAGTGCAAAGCATTTCTGATGGGCATTACAGCTGTGCTCCAGGCCCTGTTAATCTGAATGGCAAAATTCCAAATATTAAGGAGAGCCAAAATGATAAACAAATCCTGATTGTTAGTAATGGTGATGTTAAGGCATGCAGCAGAAAAAAATCTAAGATCTTACTCAAAACCTTTTTTCAAGTGAGAAGAATTTCATTGGGTGAAAAGAGACTGAATTTATTAGGTAAACAGTGCTTCTTGAATGGCTAAAATATATTAATTGATCAAAGTGAAAACTAAGACCTCATTGAAACCTAAATTGTTGACAAGATTACGTGGTCTTGCTGCTGTCTTCTTGAGCACCGTTACTATGTTCACATTGATGTGGTTTAGGTTCATAAAAAGGCAGGCACTAAGTTGCCTTGCACAAATAAGGAGCTCTGGTAAAGGCTTTATAGCAAGGAACTCCTTGCTGATGCTCTGTTCAGCAGTCCTTGCACACAGTTTCTGCTGCAGAGCTGTATTAATAGAGCTTTTTCAGCAGGGATATGTACTACAAAAATTCAGTCATAGAAACGGAACATGGGGGAGTTTTTGGAAGATAAAAACAGAAGGAGAGCTTACTAATACAGGCACAGTAAACTCGTCTTCATTTGTGTGAGCCTTCCCCTTTATTTCTGGTAGTTTCACATTTGTCTTGTGGTAGTGCCGAGTGGGTACACTGTGTTTGACTACCTACAAAAGTTTCTAACGTTTCTCTCAAAAAAACCCCACCCCTCTCTAAATAGTGCATAACTTATAATAACCTCGAATGGGAAGTTACACTGTGTGATGTGCTGCCAGATCTTACTTGTTCAGGAAAGGGTGAAGTAGAATGAGTAGTCCTGTCCAATTGTGCTTGGCAGTTCCATTGCTGAGTGCAATCTGCATACCGGTATTGCCCAGATCACTTGGGCATCCGTGGAAGCAAACAAGTTGAGCTGCTGCTAATGAGCTCCCTGAAGATGTGTTGGGTAAACAAGGTGTACATTATCTGTGCTGGAGATGATGTTTGCTAGAGTCATTCCTATGGCATAAATATCTTCAAGACTTAACTCCTGATGCAACTGTAATGCAGGAGGACTGGGACAGATTTAAGTGTTTGAGGTTGAAGGATGTTGCAAGGTACTTTCTCGGTCTGAATCACTGCAGTTGGCAATCAGTGTTTCTGTATCAGGGGTAATTAGGAAGGCAGCCATTGAGTGGTGATGATGACTTGAAAAAGTGGCTCTTGTACTGCTGCTGTTCTGCAAGGCTGTTAAATGTGGCTGTACCACTGTAAAGCTCTGGCACTGCAAGATGATGTACGTGTGAAACGCACCTCCAGTGAAACCTGGCACACTTCTGGCTTTCCCTCAGAAATTCCAGAGGACTGGAGGCATTATTGGCTCTAGAAAATCCTAGCGAAAACTCAAGAGTTGTAAAATTACTGGTGCAGTATACAGACTGATGCTCATAATTTCTGTAAGAGAAGATGGAAACAATTCTCAGAGTTTACTCAGGAGGTAATGTGGCTTTGTCAAGGGTGTGTTTGGAGGCAGCTCCAAGTGTGTTACATATGTGCTGGTAAGTCAGCTTGCAGGTGAGCCTTAGTGAAGAGCAGTGTGGCTCTGCATGGAGTGGGTGCTACTTTGGGGAGCCATGGAGAAATAAATCTGTGACTCTGGAGCAGTAAGAGTGCTCCCTTCTGACTGTGGCAGCTGAAGAGATACATTGGACTGCCCAGGACCTGGGGACAGGCCATGGTTACCTGGCTTTTCTGCACTGTCAGGGCACTCCAGGGTTGCTCAGCTTGGTGCAGTTGGGTAGGGTTTTTTTTGAAGTGGTTTGTGTTTGGGGTGTAATGGAGAGTGTTTTATATGTGTCTCTGAGTTGTCGAATTGTTGATGCTGAGGTAGGTTAGAAAATTCTGTGGTGATGTAGTAGCTGCATTAGAAAAAGCATACTAGGAAATTAAATGTAGTACAAAGAGAAATGAAAGTTTATTGAAATTGCTCTAATCTTAATAATATGGGTTATCAGAAGACAGTATTGTTTCTGGGGAGTTCCAGATTGAAGGGGGAAAAAAACCCAAAACAACAACCTGATAATGTTCTGTCAAATAAAACGCTTGGAAGAAAGGAGGAAAAAAAAAACCACACCAAAAAGCCCCACCAAAAAAAACATGTTCAGCTCTTATTGACCTGTTATCCTTAGGCGCAGGTAAACATTCCAGGACCTGGAGTTCATTCAGTTGATCGATCTGTTGTTTCTCTAAGCAGTTTAGTTGTTTAATTCAATTAATGCTCTTATGTCCAGGACATGCTGTAGGCGTCTGTAGTTCTGGTAGCGCCGCTGCTTTAAGCCTGCAGGTCTCTGCTTTTCCAGTTAATGTAAAGCTGTTAAATATCTAAGGAGGACAAATAAAAATAGACCTGTGACCTAGAACACTTTGTAGTCTCTTTGAATTAAGTGCATTATTGTTCGTGTAACTATCTTCAGGCAAAATGAGTATGAGGTTGTTTTTAGCCACAAAAAGTTAATCATTAAAGCTTTGGTCTAAAATTAGAGTAACTCGACTTAAAAATTTACTGGAAGGCAGAGAACAAGACAGTCATGTTTTAGTTTTTAGCGTCGCTCCTTTAATTGCTTTCTGAAGTGCAGGTTGCATGAAACTGGTGTCTGGCCAGAGCCGAGCAGCGTGCGGTCACAGGGTACAGAAGCAGATCTTTTGGATGCAGCTGGCACAGACCACTGCCTTCTGCTGAATGTAGGGGAAAAAAAGCGTTCTTGGAAAATGGCACGTTAGCATTATGGCTGGCCCGTGAAGAGCTTGCATCTGTGTAATATTTTCGGTATCTGACATGTTGTTGTGAATGAACCGGTGAAATAAACGTCCCACCCTGGACGTCGGTTGGTTGCTGTCCTTGCCTGGAAGGGAGGAATTGTACGCTCGGTGTTAATTCCCGGTTTCTCGGGCTGTCTCCGCGCTGGAGTGCGGCAGGCGTGGCTGGCGGCGGGGCCCGCCGGGGTGGCCGCGGGTGGCTGCGGGTGGCTTTCCTCGCGTTCCTTTGCGGGAGGCGCCTTCGGCTGCTCCGCGCGTGCGCGTCGCCCGCTGACCGCTCCGCCCCGCGAAGGCTCCCATTGGCTGCGGCTCGGCGGGGGCGTGTCCGCCATGGCCTCTGTGGCTGCGCCCCGCGCTCGGCCTCAGTCGGCCGCGTCCGGAGCGAGAGCTGCGCGCGCTCGGCTGTGCTCGGCCCCGCTTCGCTCTCGCCGCGCTGCCCGGGGCACAGCGCGCGGACACTGACGGCCGCCGCTCTCTTGTGTTTGCCTTAACAGACTTTTGAATCCGAGTAAACACCTGCGGCTTCTGGCTCTGAACTGCCTTCACTACTGCCGCCGTCCTCTGTCTAATGTACTACAAGGATGAGCCCAGCATTTGGAGCAATGGAAGTGGAGCACTATTCCAAGGGAGTCTTACTCGAGCCTTTTGTCCACCAAGTTGGAGGACACTCCTGTGTCCTCCGGTTTAATGACAAGACCATCTGTAAACCTCTTATTCAGAGAGAGCACCAGTTCTATGAGACTCTCCCAACAGAAATGCGTAAATTCACTCCACAATATGAGGGTAAGTTACCAAACCTTTGAATGGGGTTGGGCTTTTCGTTTCTTTTAATGCGAGTGTGCTGTGCTCTCTGTTCTCTCTGAAATCTCTTCTGTGTGGAAGAGATTTTAGGGTTTTTTTTTTTTCATGTATTTTGATGTTGTCTGAGGCAGGCTGTGGAGATGCAGGGTGGAAATGCTTTCCAAGTTGGTGTTTGGGCTGACTAACAGCATTAGAGTAGAGCAACTCTGCTGGTGATAGCCCATATATCTCCCTTAGGCACAGGTAAGTAGCTAACAACTTGAGAACATTTTCAGTAATTATCTGCCTTTTTTTTGGTGGATTTTAAATTTTTTTGCCACTTGTTTAATGTTTGTTTACAAAGGATTTGGTGAGGATGGATAATAGTGTTTTGTGTAAGCTTAGTTGTGGTCTCTTTTGTGCTTTGATTTCTCCTCTGACTTTCATTTTGATTGCAATAAGTACATGCCACTAAGGTGTCTTGTTGAATACTTGCAGTGTTATTTCTGCCATTAAGGAAATGAAAATTCATGGCGTTTAGGTAGGCAAGGATCAAGTAGCTGTGATGAGGCTGAGTCAGAAGTTATGTAGGAGTGGAAATTCCAGTTCTCCTAAGAATTGAACTAATTAACAGGAATACTTTTTTTTCTTTCTCCTATTCCATCAACTGCTGCCTGATGATTAATAAATAATATGTTTGAAGCACTTTTTTTAAAATGCAATTGCTTTTTAAAGCACGTTGATTTTAACAACCATGATGGTGATGCAGTTTTGTGTTCTGTTTGTGAAAGTGATGGAAGACTTCAGTGATGTTTCAGAGTTAATAATCTCTGCTCATTTACAGAGACTTTCTGCCATGTCTAATTACAAGTTCTGTTGGACTGGAAGAAAATCTGATATTTGAATGAAACTTTTCAAAACGTAATAGAACAATTGTACTAGTGTATGTGGCTTTCTGGGAAGTATGGGGAGGGATTTAGAGGGAAGGGGCCTCTCTTGGTCCACCTCTGTTTTTTTTTTCCAGAGTAAAGGCAAAGAAGCTAGCTGCCCCCCCACCCTTTTCCCCATTGTCCTTTCCTTTGTGACAGCGGGACAGAGTTCCTGTACTCCCTGCCCCAGCCACTGCAGGTCTGGGAGCTGCCTGCCCAGCTTGGGAATTCCAGTCTCTCACCGAGACCTCTCCCCCCAGCTAGTGATGAGCTGCAAGAGCTGTGCAGACTGATTGATCTGAAATAGAGGACTGGAAAACAAAATAAAAAACAATTCAGATAATTGTTATGGCTTCTCCATTAACCCCTGAGACTTATTCATGTGGTACTGGGCACATCTGTCAGTGCTCCACTACGACTCTTAAAATACAATGCGGTGCTTTAGAGACTCCTGAGGGGAGGATATGGAGAAAAAATGCTTTTGAGGTTCACCATGTTTCTGTACCACAAACAGATTTGCTTTGTATTGCATTTTTGTTACTTATTCCACAAGATTGCTGCATAACCAGTATCAATAAAATACATTCAAAAAAATAGAAGAAAATGTACAATTAAACATGGTGATTTTAAGTGGAAGCTTTTGGACTAGTTTCTGTTGTAATGTGACATTTCCCTTGTTTTGCTCTCCTTGCACATCTTTCTTTTCCCTTGGGATCTGTTAACCAAGTATTGTTTGGAGAAGTGCTTTTTGCTTTGCTGTCATGCAAAATTTAAAAAGTTTTTAGTGTGAATTTTTATTTTGTGCAAGTCACTTTTCACTGCAAGATGTTAACAAATGTTTTACATCTCACTTAGAATCAGACCAGTCAGATTTTTTTTAAATTAATAAAAACTTTTATTAATTGAAATTGTGTCCTGTTATTATTTGATTGTTACTTGACTGCCTCAGAGAGAGAAAATGACCTTTTGTATCATTGTTGTGCCAATATGATAAATTGTCTTTTGTGAGGTGTCATCTTTGTCTAGCTCTTTTGATATTTGTTAGGTTGGCAGATGAGGTTTGGCCTGTGGCAAGATAGAAACTAAGGACTGGGGTAAGAGAAAAAATAAAGTTGCTGTATTCTTAGTGTAAAACAACATGTTCTAAAAGGCTTGCTTGTTGCTTGAGCAATTTATAACTGTCTGCATCCTTTTTCTCTTCAGGTGTGGTATCAGTGAGCTTTGAAGAGGATGAAGATGGAAACTTATGTCTAATAGCATATCCATTGAATGGGGACCACGATAACTTAGAAAACTTAGATAACTCTGACTGTGAACCCAAAAGTAAGCTATTGCGGTGGACTAACAAAAAGACTGTGCTGTTAGAAAATGAGAAGATATCGAAGGAATGGGTCCGGCAGCACAGGAAAGAGGAAAAAATGAAAAGGTAGGTTTCACTTACAGCTGTCAAATTCTCTTCTCCAGAATTCCCTAGAACTCTTTTTGCTTTCTCTTTCTTTTTTTTTTTTTTTTTCGTCTCTTGTTTCTTTTGTTTTTCCTGACCTCTTCAGTGCCGACAGGTTCACTAGTGAAACTAGTATGTCCTTTGCCCTCAGTAAAGGCTAAGTTGAGTCTTTTCATTTTTTTTCCACTGTGGTCAGTTGAAAGAGGTTTTCCAAAGTTATTTTTGAAGCTTCAGAAAGAGAAAAAAAAAACACTAACCAAAGAAACCCGGCCACAAAAAAGCACCTCCACAAACAAACAAAAAACATTCACCCACCTGCAAAAAAACAATAGTTAAAAATAAACCAACCCCAAATATATTTAAGTGCTACTATGTATGGCATACTTTGTTAGGAATCCTGCTTTATCCGTGCTAGTGACATTTTCCCTCTTGTTCATTCCTGTTCATTGTGCCCACCATAAACTGTGAGCTGTGATGTGTTGTGCTAAAAACAGTGACCTTAGCAAAGGATAAACCTTAAAGTGCATCACTACCTCTTGCATTACTTCATAGAAGCCATGCAGACAGGTAAAGGATATATAAATAGAATTACTATGTGTTTTGTAACATTTGGCTGTGTGCTCATTTATATTAGTATGGAAGTGGCTTTGTAATGGTTGAAACACTACTCATGGGCATCTTGTTCACATGTGCAGAGAGGAAAATAAAGATTTTGCTTGCTGTTACTGAAATTGAGCAAAATAGGTTGTAAAGTTAAATCCGTTGACAACCCCTCTTCAAGAGCTTATTTTTCCTCTTGATCTGTAATTTGCTACTTTGTTCTATTCTTCTAGTCACAAACTGGAGGAAGAATTTGAGTGGCTGAAGAAATCTGAAGTCTTGTATTACACTGTAGAGAAAAAAGGAAATGTCAGTTCTCAGTTTAAACACCATAATCCTTGGAGCATGAAATGTCACCAGCAACAGTTACAGCGGATGAAGGAAAACGCAAAGCACCGAAATCAATATAGTATCCTTTCCTGAAAGTACCTCATAACAATGGAATGAGTAGGGCTCTGCCTCTTATTTCTTGAACATTCCAGATAAGAGTAGAGAGCAGGCTTAACTGCAGTCCCAAGAAACTCTCTGAAGCTGTGATTTATTTGGCATCTTTGAAGGGTTTGCCAGCACTTTCTAGAAATGCACTTTTCCAGCACGTAACAAGCTACCTAAGCTAGGAAATTCAGAGAACTCAATTAAAATCTTCACATTGTGGCTTAGTGGACATGTTTTACAGCACAGTGTTTGGTGTCTTCACAAAAACAGTTTCTAGTGGGAGTTTTCAAAGTAGATGAGTTCTGTCACTTTTTATTACCATTTTGATATGGGTGATCTTAAAAACCAGTGTCTTCTTCCTCTTTTCATCAGTTTCTTAAACAGAGAGGAAGTTCCAGTGCCTGGAGTTTCTGCTTCTAGTAGCCTCTTTTTGCTAAGCTTTAAGAAAAGTTGAATATGAACAGTCATGTAGGATTGGAGTATGAGAAGCAAAAAACTGACTGAATCCATGAAGGCTGAAGCACATGGGTTTTGTGCTGTGGATTCACAGGCAAACATCTCCACCCTGAACATTCTATAAAAAAAGATCTTGCTGTAGGCTTGGATGCAACTGATACATCCTGCAAAAGTAGTAGTATCTAAATATTGAGGTAAAAAAATTTCTCAGTGTGAGGAGTTTCAGTGATGGATTACTGAAACATCTATGACTAATAAATGATCAAATTGATAGGATTTTCTGGCTGGTACTTTCACCATTTTACTGTAGATTATTATTCAGTTGCCTAAGAAGTGTGTGATATCTCTGGAACAGTAATAATACAGATATTTTAAAGTTGTAATGATGGTATGAAAATGCTTCACTGGTTTCGAATGGTAATACAAACACACAAAATCTTCACTTCCCACAGGAAAAAAAAGTCTTGCTAGACAGGAAATACGTCATTATTCAAAGTTAGCTGCCACGTTATATTTCTGTATAACCCTGATTGCTTTTGGTTTTCACTTAACGTGAAAACTCACTAGTCTCTCCAGACTGGTAAAACTGGAACTGGCTTAAAACAGAGAGGGCATCTTAAGTTTATGTAACTGTAATTTTTCTAGATTACTTTATACTAGGCATGTTTTGGATATCCTTAAAATTAAGAGCGAGGCACTGTAAAATCTGTGGTAATGTTTTTAAAACCTGTATTCCTCATTGTGAGGCTTGTTCCTTAACTGATCAGAATTCATTTTGCTGGAGAACCTGACGTCTCGCTACGAGGTTCCGTGTGTGCTGGACCTGAAGATGGGGACCCGGCAGCACGGCGACGACGCATCCGAGGAGAAGAAGGCGAATCAGATCCGCAAGTGCCAGCAGAGCACCTCGGCCGTGATCGGAGTGCGAGTCTGTGGCATGCAGGTGAGAGGAGAGCTCATCATGTGTGGCCAACAGTCTTGCACCTATTTCTGTTACTGGAGTTTAGGGTTTATGTAGTCATCTCACAAGCTGTTACCCTTGAGCTGCTGTGCTTGGTTTCCTTCAGAGGTGAGTGAGGATTTTGAGTATCGTTGATCAGTTGGAGGTGGCAGCATGTGCAAGAGCAGCCTGCAGCCCATGCTCTGCATCAATGACTGCAGGCTCTGAACACACAAACAGCCTCCTGCACCATATCAGCAGTTCAAAACTGTTAAAACTACTGATACAATTAACATTGCAGGAGAGCATAGGGAACGGTTACAGGAGGGGCTGGTTATATGCATTTTGAATTAAGCATGTAGAAGTTTGTCAAAATATTAAGAAGCAGTCAGTTCTGTTCTGTAACTTTGAAAAGCCACAAATCTTTCACTGCTTGAAGTAGACTTGTTACAAAGTGCGGGCAAGAAGTGCTTGGTAAATGTGATAAGACTTGTTGCCAGATGAGGAGACGTGTGGACTTTCACCTGAATTTTTTGTTTACTTGTTTCTGTATTCCTAGAGTGACAAATGGGAAACAACATGTTTGTGTTGGAGTTTTTTCCTGAAACTTCTCTCCTCCTATCCAATAGATTCCGGGAATGCTAGCAGTGTTTGCTAGGACTTGTTCCATAGCAGGACTGTTGGCATATGTGGTGTTCAGCTCACTTTCAAATTCAGAGAAAAACATGAGGCAGAAATGAAAGTGTGGGAGCTGCATTTCTAACCACAGTGTACTGGGATTTGAGCAGGGCATTGCCACTGTTCACTTTCCAGTGTTGACCTGTGCTGGAAAACAAAGAGGAACTTCGGAAGCACTTGCAATCCTTTCTTGACCCAGATGTTTAGGCATTATTGAACTATCAGTTGTATAGACCACTCTCCTTTGCCTTCCTGCAGGAAGGCATTTTTTCTGCAGGAGCACCTCTGGCTTCTTCAAATACAGATGATTGTGGGGTACACCTTAGTTTTGTATAGGAATGTTTGCTGTCACTCAGATCTCAGCATGCCGAGAATCAACTGGTACATCCTAGAGCAGAGGCAGGTAATGAGCTGAATGAGTGGCTGTGGTACAAGTTGTAGCTTGACTTTGGAGATCTTGGCTGCAGCTTTCCTAATTTCATTTAAAGAAGTCCTTGTTCTTACAAGGATGAGCTGGATGGAAAAGCTCAAATCTAAACTGAAGGAATTTTCCATTTCCTCTGAGTTGCACAGGCGCTGCTGGATCAGTTGGATAGCAATTTCTATAATTGTGCAAGAGCAGTTTTAGAGATTAGTATGTCATCTTGTAAAAGCTTTAAGGAGCATGCTTTTTTAGTTTTTAATTTTTTTTTGTGTCCCCTCAAGGCTTTGATGTCAATGTACCAGCAATTTTAACTATTCCTTTTTTCTTGTCTTGTGTTTGTGTGTGCAGGTCTACCAGGCAGGCACTGGCCAGCTGATGTTCATGAATAAATACCACGGAAGAAAACTCTCAGTCCAGGGATTCAAAGAAGCACTTTACCAGTTCTTTCATAACGGCAAATACCTGCGCAGGGAACTCTTTGAGTCCGTTATTAAAAAACTTACTGAACTCAAGTCTGTGCTGGAGAAACAGGAGTCCTATCGCTTCTATTCAAGCTCCTTGCTGATCATCTATGATGGAAAGGAAAGGCAGGAAGTTGCCGTTGACTCGGATCCAGAGGACCTAGAGGACCTTTCAGAGGAATCTTCAGATGAATCAGCAGGAGCCTATGCCTACAAACCAACTGCCAGTACTGTCGATGTCCGCATGATAGACTTTGCCCACACAACCTGCAAGTACTATGGAGAAGATAGTGTGGTGCATGAGGGCCAAGACACGGGTTACGTTTTTGGACTCCAGAATTTAATAGATATTATTAAAGAAATAAGAGACGAAAGTAGTGAATAAACAGTGTGAATGCACATCAGTAGAAAGCACTATTGTGACTCTTTGTATTCCAAAATTATTGGCCACTTTCTGGTGGTAGGAATCTTTACAGGCTCTGCAGGGATAATCCTGTCAGAGTCAGACTTGTTCAGAGGGCATTTACTTACATTGGTGCTGGACCTAGCACTGGCAAAACTTGGTATCCTTATTTATTTTAACTTTCTTAAACATTCCATATTTGATTACTCAGATACCTCTGTTATCCCTGTGTGTATATGTTCCAATAAAATTCTTTTTGTTCGTTGTAAGCGATGCTTCCGTTGTTGCTGGTGACTGAGGAGATGAAGCTCGGGTCTCTGGTGTAATGCAGAAGCATCATATGAACAGCAAGGCCTCATGAGACCACGTGTGGGATAGCATGTCTGTCTTGGGCCTCCTGTCAAGAGTGATGAGCAAGCCCGGCAGGGCCCAGCACCTGCCCTTTGAGGAGAGGCTGGAACAAAAGAGCCTGCGTAATGGGGTAAAGACAGCTTCTGAGAGGCCTCCAGAGGTCCCTTCCAGCCAGAATGAGGACTGATCAGTGAGAACTCGCTCTTGAAATCAACAGCCTATTTCTTGTTCCGTAGTCTTGTAACTAGGTCTTATGTATCTAGAAAGAGGCTGTGTAACCTCTTTCTAGAGAGCTGTAGATGTTGTTGAACCTAAGCTGAGGCAGAACGTGTAAAACTTGTACAGGAATAGCTGCAACAGCAGCAACCAGGGCAGAGCTGCCAGGCCTGAAAAGAACCTTAAGCAGCTTAAAATCTTAGCTTGGAACAAACTGACAGGAAGGAAGCATCAGAAAGTGAGAGGGTAGTGAGCAACTGAAATAACAGAGTAACTAAACCAACGGTTCTGTTAGAAGGAGCATTTATCTAACCATTTATAGATACAGAACTTCTCCCCTTGAGAGGTTTGTACGTCATCATGATAGTGCAAGAGAAAAATGGGTGTGGAAGTGCTGAGGTAAGTTCTTGTTACAGATAATCAGAATGAAGTAGTCAGTTTGTGCAGAAGAGGCAGGTGAATCATCTCTCTGGCCCATACTTTGCCTGCAGGCTTGCTTAGGAAGGGAGAGGTGGGATGTAACAGGAAGGCTGCAGATCTGTGTATGGAAGGTCATCCCCTTCAGTTGGCTGTAGCCCTGTAGCTTCAGTTTCATATTCCCCAGCAATTGCTATCAAGTTCTCCTTGATCAAAGTCTGTCGGATGGTTCTCCTGTGCTCCTTTGTACTTTTTAAGGACGTTTTTAACCTTTCCTTGTACATGAGTTTGTGGGTGGACTTCTAGTGTTTGGTTTTTGTTCAGGTTTGTGTTCCACAGTGTTCAGGCACTGACTGATGTTGGTTTTAAACAGGTATTTTTAGATCTTGCAGTCACCTCAGTATTTAATGCCAGTACATGGGCTGTTGTCTCTGTAGATGGGCTTGTCCAGCATGAACAGGCCATATGTTGCTTCTGGGTGAGGCTCCAGTGGTGAGTGCAGCTGACAGGGCCCTGTGAACCACTCCTGACACTGGCTACAAAAACCCTTGGGCAAGGGGAGGATGGGGCTACTTATTCTTGGCATCTGAACTGCAAAATGCCTTCAGCATTGATGAGCAGCACTCCTGCCTGTTGTTCCCAAGATGCGCCCAGCACAAGGAGAGGGGCCATGGCTGCAAGGTGATGTTTCCTTTTCAGTTCTCCAGTTTAGGATGTGATGTCCTCTGCTAATGAGCTAATGACGAGTCTCTTGGCAGGCACTGTAGTCCCCTGTCATTGCTGCTACTTATGAATAAGCCTCTCTGTGCAGATTCATCTGATACATGGTTTGACTTTGTCATCTGAAATTAGCAGGGATAAAGTGCCCTAATGTACTTGTGTTACGTAGGAACTCTGGAGGGAATTCATAAAATCCGATGAGAACAATCGCATTTGCTCTGATGCAAGCTGCAGAACAAGCCTGCAGACACGGCCCTGGGTACAGGCAGGGAGCTGCAGAAGCACTGCCAGCGGGGTAAGCTCAGCTAGACACGGTTTCAGCAGACCTGGAGCACTGGGGGGTCCATACAGAATAACAGCAAACCCTCAGGTGCAATTGGTGCTGCTGCAGGAAGGTGGAGGGACCTGCCCCTGTGGGCTCAGGCCAGCACTGCTAAAATCCTTTTGCCAATATTGTCTGAGGATTAAGAGATGCTGTGCCAGGGCTCCAAAAGCAACAAGGTGGTTGGGAGTTTCCTGGGCTGCAGCAGCTGGGAGGGAGGGAGCAGGAACAGAGAGGACCTTTTTCATTAGTTACTTTGAGTTACATAACAGCAAAACGTCAGGAGGAAAAATCCCTTCCTTGCACCACATCCTTGAAGGTTAAAAAAGGGGCAACCCCTGTGCAAGTACCTCTAAATCGGATACTATCTTGCAAACTTCAAGAGCAGGTTTCTTTCCCTTCCATGCAGTTGTGCCCACATGCCTCCGAGCAACTCCTTATTTGTGGAAAGGCAATTTTGTAATTGCCAATGTGCTGGGGTGGGAATGGGGTTCCCACAATCCCTGTAAATGGCTCCCCAGCCCTGTGCCTGGGCTTCTTGGAGGGCAGAAATGGGATGAGTAGGGGTTGGGGTTGGGGAGGCTGTTTTTGGTCATCTGCCTGTTGGACCATGGCAAAGGACAGAAGTGATGGAATAATGGGAGAGCAGCAGTTGTGCTCAGGAATAGACTCGAGGGCTTTTTTTTTTGTTTGTGTGCATGTTCTGAGCATGACTCCCCACAGCTCTGGTCCTCCCTGAACTGTGAGCTTCCCTCCGTGCTGGTTGTGCCAGCAAGACCACTGGGAAGGGGCAGCTGTGCTGGTTGCCTCGTGTGTCCTGGGGAGCTCTGCAGTGTGGGAGGGGCAGCTCCACAGAGCAGCCCTGCTGCTGGGATGGGGGACAGGAGCTGGAACAGCCTGTGCCCTGGCAGGGAGCCCCCATTCTGTAGTTTCTGCAGCCTCTGCTCCATGGAGGACAGTGCTGAGCGCACGTCCCTGTTCCTCAAGGCTCCCCTGTGTCTGGTCTCCTCCCTGTCTGCTTCCTGATGCTTGGAGAAGACCCACCTTTTCCTGCCAGCCCTGCCCTAGCAGGACCATTGACCAGGGTGGCTGCAGTGTGCTGGGCCTGACCCTGCACTAGTGGCTTTGCAGAGGCTGGGAGAGAGACAGCATATGGTCCAGGCCCCTAGGTACCTGCTCCTGCTTTCCTATGGCTGCCCCTGGAGGATGCTGCATCTGCCCCAGGCTTGTGGAGAGCTTGCCTTACATAAATAGGTCACTTCTAGCCCAAAACTAGGGTGGCTGATGGGAATTGCCATGCATCAGCTGGCTAAAGATGAAACACATTCTGCAGCTGGCACCGGTTTCTCCAGTGAATTGAGCTCTGCTTTGCTGGCAGGGCACTGGGGACTGAGGTGGGGGATGAGTGGTGCTCTGTGGACCTGCCAGGATCTTTTGGTAGGTAGCCTCCCTGGCAATGGGGCTGGGCAGGGCAGAAGCAAGAAAAGGCAGGGGAGAGCCCCTGGCCTTGCTGGAGGAGAGGGCACCTTTGTCCCTGCACTGTCCCCATCCTGTGCTGCTGCCTCTTGAGTAGCTGCTGGACTTCTTCCCCTGAGCTGGCTCTGTGCCAGTGGGGAGGGACACACAAATGCCTTTTATGGAGCGAGAACAAAGTATTTCCTTGTTGCCAAGCAGTGACATCTCACAGGGCAGCAGCCCGGAGTTGCTATTCTCCCTGCCCAGGGAAGAATGGTTGACTCTGTGACTCTGGGTCTGCAAAGGGCTCAAACCCGAGCCACTGGGGACACGGTGGTTCTCAGCACACAGGGGCAGAGGGACCCTGCACCCTGGTGCCTCTGGGGCACTCACTGCTGGAGACAGTGGGTGCTGTGTGGTCCAGCAGCTGTGCCTTCCCTGTTTCTAATGGTGGTGGGCTTAACTTTGTTTAACTGGAGGCTAACAAAACTGGTGATGCTGTAGTGGGCTGGGGGCCACTGTCTGTCCATCCTGTGCATGGATCCATCCTTGGCACAGGGTGAGGTTCCTGCACTGCCCTGTGGCCATCTCCAATGGTGCCCAAGCCTTGAAGTCATGTAGGGCAGGGCAGAGGAGGCAGGGAATCAATGGCTTGTGTCCCTGTCTGGGAGCAAAGCCATCTTCCTTCAATGGTATGGAAATGAGGGTTGGCTAAGGGGCCTCCCCCAGCCCTCTGTTGCCTGGCCTTTGTTCAAAGCTTGTAACTCAGACACCTGAATGAAAGCAGAGCAAACCCTGGAGACAGCCCCCACCAGGCAGAGCACCATATTCCATTAGTGGGGATCACCATCCCAGCATTCCTCACCTGCTCACCAGGGCCTGCTGCACCCATCCACCAGCCCGGGGCTCCTCTTCATGGAAAGGATGTAAGCAGGGCTATGGTCCCTTCCCCTCCCTGCCCCACAAACCATATGGGCAGCAAAGGGTAACCCTTGGAAACACCTCACATGGTGGAGGTTGCTGCCTGCCATGCTGGCCTGCCAGCTCTAGACGAGGTGATGGGCTCTGTCTTCTCTTTCTTGGGTTTGCACCATAGCAGTGTCCCCACTAGCTGAGCTGTGACAGGCTGCATTGGGCCCGTGAAGTCTTTTCAATTTCTCTTTGAAAGAGAAGCAGAGGAGCTCCTGCAGCCCACAGAGGCAGGATCCACTGCTGCATCCCAGGCAACCCCGTGTTTTGCAGCTCTTCCCACATGCAATGAGAAAAGGACGTGAGCAGGGTGGTGTTGGGCAAGGCAGCATTGGCCTGCTTGGAGATAGATGTGAAGCCAGGAGTGTCCTTCACCCAGCAGCCCTGCAGCTGGAAGGACAGCCTGGGGAGCCCAGGGAGTGGTGTTCTTGCTGCCAAGCACCTTACCCCTGTGCCCAGCTTCCCTCACCCTCCAAATGCCTTCTATCTGGCTGTTGGGTTGGTGGCAGAGAAAGTGGCATTGTCCTGAGCCACTTGTTTCCACAGCATGGCATTGGAGCCTGCAGAGCTGCCCCCGCAGGGAGAGCTGGGAAGGAGCAGTGCCGGCCCACAGAGTGCGTGGGTTGGCAAGGGGCTCATCAGGTCTGGACACGAGCAGAGTTTAACAAAGAACAGGGAGCTGTTGTGTGAAGCCAAAGAGCTTGTTTTCCTTAAGAGAAGCTACACAGCAGGCTAGGCTGTGTGCTGCTCGCCTTGCAACCTGCAGCGCCTCAATCCTTCCCGCAGCATCCCCCGGCCCCCCCTCCACCATCCCTCAACTCTCCCGACCTTCTGTCTTCTTCGTTTCTAGGAAGTGCAGCTGTTGGCAGGCACTGGCTGCTCCTTCCTCCGGCCACAGGAGGGGTCTGGGCCCCAGCCAGCCCCGGCTTTGTGCAGAACGCATTGCGCAAGGAGCCCTGCGGGCACCTCGGCCCGGCAGGCAGGCGGAACAGAGCGGTCCCAGAGCCACCCACTGCCCCGGCAGCTTCGGCTTCTCCACGTGGTGTGCTCTACGGGGAAGCGGCCGTCAAAAGAGCAGCGCCTCGCGGTTGTTTTCGGGCTCAGCACGGATCACCGTGTTCCTTGCAAGAGGCAGGAGCAGGGCTTGCTCTTGCCCGGTGGAGGACCCTTCCCAGCTTGCTGGCAGGCAGCACGGGTTTGGGGGCTTCTCCCGTGAGGGAGCCGATGTAGGTGGAGAGGTGAGATCTTCTGGAAGTGATACTGATGTATGCAATTGGGGGGTCCTATCTACAGCCTTTCAGTGAGGTTTTCCAGGAGGTAAGGCCATCAAGACACTGGGAAATAAGGACATGCCTGGCCATCCTGGCCTTGGACACCCCCATCCCCTGCAGGACACACTGAAGACACTGTCCCTGGAGCTGTGGGCCTGGGGTCCTCACAACACCTCACATCCCTGTGACTTTTCACCCAGAGAGGGCTGGTGGGAGTGCAATAATATTTATATACCTAAAAGTAGAGCGATTGATCCCGCTGCTGTTTTGCAACGTGTTGACGAGCAGACGGTGCAGAATTATATAAGTGTATGTGGAGCTGGCAAGTTTGTGTTCCAATCATATGAATACTGTTGTGCAACACTTCCCCTCCACAGCTCTGGAGGAAAACACGAGTATGGGGGCTGCCACGCATGCACTGAGCCCTTCACGGCTTACAGTGATCCAAGTCCCCCAAGGCTCTGAGGGCAAGGGATGCAAGTATTATTTTCCTGAGGTCTCAAGCTTAAAAGGTCTTCAGCTTTAAAAGTCACAGCAAGTGACGCAGGTCACTTGTTCGTTGCCCCTCCCTGTCCAATATAAATCACCTGGCACTTACAATTCAGAGCTGATTCCTCAGCAGCAGGAATTTGTCCTGGGCTCTGCATTCTACCCAGATGCAGAAGAAGGGGGCCTTTACAGAGGAAATCCTTCCCAGTCGCTGTCTGGGAGAGCTGGGATGCTGTGCTGAGCACAGGAAGAGACTGGGGTGCTGCTGCTGCTGCTGTGCACGTGGGAGGTGGTTGGTGGGTGCCTGCATCCCCCTCAGCTGCCTCTGCCTGCCAGCACAGCCTGTGCTGCCGACTTCGTGGAAACAAAGGGCCGTTATTCCAGCACAAACAGCTGGGCTTGTGCCAGGGAATGGCCAGGGCTCACCTGGAGTGGGGACACAGTGGCAGGGTGAACATTGCAGCCAAACAGGGCAGGGGACAGGCAAGCAGAGAATCCTGTTCCCGGGGATACGGATGACTCCACAAATGGGAATATTTTCTTTCCTGCAGTGGCGATCCCCGGCTGCCCAGCCCTTGCCCACCGTCATGCTGCTCCCTGTTGGGCATCTGGAAGGGACTATGACCAGGCAGGAAGTCCAGACCTGAAGGGCTCCTGAAGGATTCAGCCCTGATTACATCCCACAGTTCTCAGTTAAAGCACCCCGCTGTTTTTTCAGCCTGAGTGTGCCCAACTTCATCTCACCGCAGTGATTCCCGGTACCCGCTGCAGTGGGGGAGTCTAGGCAACCGCTCACTCCCACTCCATCCTCCATCCCTGTGTAACCAGGATCAGAATGAATTATCTCACTGCCAGTGCTGGGAAAAGTGAGGGCCTGGGTGGGCTGTGCTGGGAGCAGGCAGGGGGTTGTGGCTGCTGCAAGCCTGGTTTTTACTGTATTACCACTGGTTGGATTGGGTTGTAAATGGTTTCTGGATGAGTTAAACCCCCCTGTAACTGTGAGGGAGGATCTGTGGACTGTTCCATCTCTGCATCTCTGCATCCCGGCAGGATGGCAGGGGTGGGCAGGGTGGGTGAGGGGTGTCTTTGTGGTGGGCTTGGCTGCAGGAGTGTGTACTAGTCCCACTGGGGTGCTGTAATCAGGTCCCCACCCACCCTGCTCCTAGGCTGTCTGTGCTGGCTTTGTCAGGTGGAACATTTGTCTTGTTCCTAGGGCAGCAAGGAGAAAGCCCGGTATGGGGAAGAGGGAGGGGGGACCATGCCCTGCAGGGCTGCCACCCACTTCCTCAGGACAGTGAGAAGGGCTCAGATCCCTGGGCAGCAGGGATCAAGGGAAGCTGCTGATGTCTTGGGGAGGTGGGGCGGCTTGTAGGGGTCTTGAGCTACTTGGGGTAGTGTCCCAAAGGGTTGTTCTCCTGGAATGGGGCAAGGCGATGAATGGGGCTGGGGGCTGCTGTGTCTTCATGGAGAGCTCCAGGCCTGACGGGCTGTGTCCCACGTCCCCACGGCCACGTGCCAGGTCACTGTGTCCGCTGAGGTTCAGAGCCAGCCCTGGTCGTGCCCCGATCCATGCTGGGGGAGTGGTGGGGAACGGGACCGGCCCAGGGGAGCTCGCTGGGGGAAGCCCTCGTGGCACCCAGGGTGGGGCTGGCGGGCACACAAGGACGTCGGGGACTCAGTGGTACCGGGTGCTCCGATACGGCATTCCCAGAGGAGGGGCTGCTCGGGGACACTCGCCGGGACGGGCGGATTTAGTGGGGA
>VXBC01002135.1:357859-405861 GCA_013399945.1 Ploceus nigricollis | reverse complement strand
AAAAAAAAAAACCAAAAAAAACCACAAAGGAGGAGAGATTTGTATTGAAAGAAATATGAAACCAATAAACCAGAAAGTTCATGGAAATTGATTTTCTTGTGATTGTTCCTCTGTGTGAAGCACAGAGGGAGCAAGACACTGAAGAGAAGGGAGGAATTAATGTTGCTTGTCCTTGGAGAAAAATGGGCTCTGTTAGTGATGATGGCAAAACAATATCAAGAGTCCTCCTCCTTGGAAGAGAAGAGTAACCTCCATGCTTGGGGCAGCTTCTAAACGAGGAAAGGCTTTGACAAAAGCAGACTATATCATGGTCACTGGCTGACCTAAGAAGATCCCTTGCAAGGCCTTGGGCATGTTAATGCCCATGGAGGAGGTCAAATCCCACGGTGTAAAGTGGGTGTTTACATCTGTCAGTGGTTGAAACATGAAAAACAGCTGAACCTGTCTGTTGAGGAGAGCTCTGGTTCTGGAGCAGAAGCAGCCTCCTTTCTATTCTGTTCCTTTTGTATTTCAGATGTACATAAAAACAAACAGAGTTTATAAGAGCATCCCAGATTTACTCCCTCATGAACAATTTAAACTTTGTCGTTCCTAGACAGGATTATGTATTCAGAGTGTGAGCTGTCAGCCTGGGTATTGGAAGAAGTATGAATTCCAGAAGGGTTTTATAAGGAGGGAAATACAAGCAGCCTTAGTATGCAATTATAGTATTAGATGGTCTGCAAGAAATTTAGACTTCACAGATACTAACATTCTACATGGCCACTGCCATAACCAAAATTTTTCAAGCCACAGGCTCTAACAGAGAACTTCTCAGTGTGCTGAGATTTTTTAATTAAAATGCATGTGCATTTTCTTTCTTCCTGAGACAAAACTTAAATTCAGGCTTTCATCTTGGCCATATCAGTAAGAGTTGACTCAATTTATTTCACTGAAGAAGTATATTTCTGTGCAGGCTTGCAGGGGCTGTGAGGGCTGGAAGTGTTTGATGTTGGACTGGGGAATCAGCTGGTCCTGCAGCGCTGGTGATCTCTGCCTCCCAGAGTTGCTGTAGCTGTGTGTGCAGACTGCTGTGTGATGGGTGCCAGCTTCTAGTGGGAAGGAGGTCTTGTTTCCAGGGCTGACACTCTCCAGAGGGAAGTGGGTACTGGCATTCCTGGAGGACCCCAGTTTGTGCTTTTTCTTTGAGTTGGCACCTGAATCTGAAAAATCCTTGTTGTATTTAGAGGAAAAATTCTCATTTGAAATGGCAGTTCACTGGAAATTCTTTCTGTGGACCCTGATTGACCTCATTGCCTCAGGTCTGAGTCGCAGCAGGAATTGTGGGTCCTGGTCCTGCTTCTAGACGAGCATCACTTTGCTTCCCCAGCCAGTGGCTCACAAATCAAATTTTGACCTTTAAAAGAGGGTCTAGTCAAACCTAATTTGTCTTGACTTTTTATCACATGGCAAAACCTTTGATTTTCAAAACCAGAGATTTGAAGCTTGTCATGTGAGAAGCGGAACAGAGGACACAATTCATGACTGCATCTGTTTGTCTTTGCTCCCCTTCAGCCCCCATCGATGGCATTCTCACCACAGGGATATTGAGCACTGTTCCTGGGAATCTCTGTCAATGCTAATGGGCAAATAGAGTTGTCCAAAAGACAAGACCCACCACCTTGGGAGAGGAGGCTCAGCTTCATGTGGGATCTTCTGTGTTCACACCCTGCAGTGCAGAGCTTGTGTGGCAGAGCTGTTTGCTTCCCTTTCAAGGGAGCAAAGAAGTGAAACTTGTCCTGTTTTAGCATGAGGCTTAGGCAAGAAGGGGAAGTAAGATTTTGTCAGCTTTTCAGAATGAGGTGGGAAGTCCATGGGTTTGTTTTCCCTGGTTATTTGCTTGCCTGTTGAAGTTGTTTAGAAGAAGTTGTCACTCCTGTCCTCCTTGGAAGCTGCTTGCTTCTTGTGAAGCCTGTGTCCTTCCTCTTGTCCATCTGGACCAGCTAAAAAGGCAGTGTCACCCAGCTGCAAGTGCAGTGAGCCCATTCTTCTGACTCAGGCTGCCTTTCATGCTAGTGGGATGTGCTTTTGAAAGGGATCTCCTGTCATGCCACTGGGGGGTGGGGGGGTGGGGGAACATCTGTGCTGCTTTGTCTCCCTTTGCTGCTCAGGCTGGGGTGGTGTGTGTGAAAGTGGTCTGCAAGGTGTTGATTTTTTCTGTGATTTGGAAATGCCACCATAGACTGGTATTTTAGGTTGTTCAGCTGCTCAAGAGTTATAATTCATTTTTTTTTTAAAAAATCAAGCTGTTGGCATGCTAGATAATTCCAGGCTGTGGGTCATTTCTAACTAAATCACAGGTTTCAAGTTCAGATTAGATATTTTCTAAGTAAAACTATTAATTATTTCTTGGGTTTTTTTGTAGTACAAGTAGGGACAGTGCCTTGTAGTATGAAAACCTTAGGGCAGGCCTCAATGCAAAACTTCTATTTTATTGAACAAAAACCAAAGGGTTGAGGGAGAAGATGGGGCAAAAGCTGCAGAGATAGACACTCACCCATAAGGAGGCAGGAATTGCTGGGATGATGTCTTCCTGAAAAGGTCTTTGAATGTTATCCATGAGGTTTGTGCCTGAGGCCATACCTCCTCAGCTGCTGATGTAGCTGGGATCTCCCACTGTTCCTGCTGCCTGCTCCCCCTCCACTGTCCTTGAGCTTACTGGCTGGGAGGCTGAGCTCAGCCTCTGAGATTCGTCCTCTTTGTCTGGAGGTGGGAAGAAAGCCTTGATGGACCACACAGGTGCCTTTCACCCACTTGCACCTGGGGGATGGAAGTGGTTGGACATTTCTTTGGGATGGAGGGCGCTTTGTTAGCAGAGTTCAGTCAATGTCTGTGTGCTGCAATAAGAACCAGGGCAGCTCCTGTGGAAACCAGATGGCCGCCAAGAGACATCAAGTTGAAGCTTTCCACTGAGCAGACAAATGCAAACCTCCGTGGCCTCTGAATCTGATGTGGTGACAATTCCTTTTTGTGTAAACTCGGTGAATTCTGTGCCTTTCCAGACTGTTGCTGATGTTGGAGACAGGCACACGACAGAACACACTGAAGTCCATGCGACGACAGCCAAATTTTATTGTTGGGCGCCCCTTTTATAGGGGCTCTGTGCAGGTGACCAGGAAGCCTCTGCAGGACCCACGTCCTGCATGACTGCATGGCTTGGCATGACTGCATGGCTTGGCAGGACTGCATGACTTGGCAGGACTGCAGGGCGCTCCAGCGGCAGAACGTCCCGGCACGGGGCGGTGTTGTGGCCTGGCGCAGTTTTGTGGCTCAACGCGGCTGTCTCGCCTGTCCTCCTCTCCCAGGTGCCCGGTGCAGCGCCCGTGCCTCCTGGATAGAGAGAGAAAACATGCACGTGAATTGTGCAAACCACACAGCTTCAGAGTTACTGTCACCCTTTGCTTGCTGTTAGGCAGCTCCAGACCTGCATGCAGGAGGTGAGCTGAGTCCTGGCCATTTCTGTTCCTGCAGATTTGTCCCACACAATATGGGCTGGGAAGATTTCCTGAAATACGGTGGTTTGCTCTTGCTGATGCCTCTGAGTGAGATGGATGATGATACAGGTGAATGTGGCACAAGAAGAAGCAGATGCAGGAAATCAATCCTGTAATGAGCCATGGGAGCTGGGAGCAACTTTTGCACATGGGAAATGAACAGTCTAACAAAGGCAGGTTTTTTTGTTCACTGCCTCGGGAAGTGAGGAAAACAGGATTATGGCTGTTTTGCTGCCTGAAGCACATTGTCCTATGAGGACATTCTCTTGTCCCCATTTCTTTGTGTTTTCTGAGGAGCCTGTGCTACTCTAAGCTGCAAAAGGAGATGGGATTATAAATTGCAGCTAAAGCAGAGGCTGATTTTCTCCTGAAGATAGTGTGGGACACTAATGAATTGCTTTACTTCTGTGACTCACCTCTTACTTCCTTATAGGTGAAATGTCAGCAAATCCAGTTGAACCCTTTAATTTTTTTTAAGGTAAAAAAGCCCACTGAACAAACCCCAGAATTTGTTCTAGAATTGAATCTGGAGATAGCAGCAAGTTAGCCTCATTCCTTTGGTAAACAGAGCTAAACTTGCAATTCTCAAGCTACTTTTGTAGGTCAATGGAAACTGTCAGTCTGTTGAAGTTTTGCAGCACAGAAAAATAGTGTTCTGCTGTCTGCCAGTCAAAAACAACTGTAGGATCTTTAGTTCAAAATTTTCTGGGGTTTATTTTGGCTTGTGCTGTTGTTTTAATGATCACACATGTAACGGTGTAAGACACTGCTGCAGATCTCAGTGGTATCTTCATTGTTTTTGGGGTATGAATTAGTTTTAGTTTTATCACCATCCCCATAAAGCATGATTGCATTGACTTGCTGGATTTGGTGAGAGTCAGGAACAGAAACATCAGCAGAAACCCACTTTACCAAGAATAAATGTGCGTGCAGAAGCACATTTAGCTCTCAGCTAACAAGGATGTGTGCACACTTGGGTATTTTGTCTGTGACCAATTAGCATGATCTCCCTCTTGACAGTGCAACGTGTATGGAGTATTTCAGCCCCTCTGACACCTCCTCCCTTTGCTGCCCTACACTTGCACCCTCAACAGTCTTTAAATGGCTTTGCTATAATTAGCTGGCACACCTAACTTAATGTAATTCTTGTGTATAGCACTGATAAGCCAAAAGCACGAATAACATCCCCTGTCCCATAGCGCTACTCTGGACGTGTTAAAATACATAGCTACCAAAACCCAGGGCACAGGATCCTCTTTTGGAGGATATTCCTTCTTGCCGTAGCTTTACTGTGGCCCACCTGAAAGCAAATGAGCGTGTGAGGGTTATCTTTTACAGGGAGTCTGGTTGTTACATTGTTTAAATCCCAGAATAAGTAATTTGTACCAGTCTGAAATCATGAACGATCCTAGCGGCTGGAAGAAGCCTGCTGGGTCTGGACATGGTGTTTTGCATAGGTGGAGGACTTGTTTGGGATTCCCATGTTGGGAAATATGTCCCCACCAAAGAGGAGATGTGTTTCTTCCACACTGGTGGGAGCTGTTCAGTACAGCTTGAAAATATTGGGGAGAAGCTGGTTGGGTATCCTGGGGTTTCCCAATACTGATGTTTCAAATCTTTGTTCCTGTGACCCAGAGGGGGCTGTGGAGAGAAGTAAAGTTGCTTGTGAGATCCATATTGTGGGAGCATTATATGGGCACCTGCTTTGGAGAAACCTTGTAACTATGTTTGCTGTCTTGAGTCCCTGGCCTGAAACACCATTAGCGGGAGAAGTCCTCAAGGACCTTGGTTTATCTTTTGTGCTTAGGAGTTGTGTGAAGGGATGATAGTAGAAGTACTGTTGTCAAGTGATCCCTCCACCTTCGAATGAGTTTTGCTCCATGAGAATGTGGAACTGTTGTCTTTGAACAGAGGGGCAGCATAAACCCAGCCATTCTGTTTTTGCTTGGAGCAATTTTACTCCTGGTAAAAAATGCTCAGATTTTTCCATATGGTGATCTGAGGGTCACTTTATTTCAGAGGAGGTCACACATGTGATCTGATCACACAACATGGTAAGTTGAGTTTCAGGTAGGATGCACCAGTAATTTGAGGAAGGGAAATGCTCATTACAGAGGAAAATGCTGGGTTTTCTCTATAAATTAGTGTGTTCTGATCCTGCCCTGCTGGCTTTCTCTTTATTTTGGGTGTGTGTTATGAATGGATGGGGTTAAGTCCTTGCCTTTTGCCCAGGCCTCTGGCAGCAGGCAGTAGCTTTACTGAGGTGGCCAGCACCCCAAAACCCACTCTCATTCGCAAGTTCTTTAATAATGGGTGATTCAGACTATTATAGAATGAATTATTTATTTAATAGACACAAAACTAACAGACATAAGAGTTAAACTAATACTACACAGGAATAAGAACAAAAAGAGACTACTAGTAGATATGTACAGCGTGGGATTAAAGCTACCTATTAATGTTACAGCTAGCGAAGAAAGAATGTAACTTAGGATTCAATGTATCTTACCATCCAGTTGTTGGTGGGGCACACACCGAGATCCTTCCTCTCAATTCCCAGGAAAGTAACCACGGAATCTGCATCCAAACTCTGGGGAGAAGTCTTGAACGCTTGTCAGGGTGTGCGTGAGAGGCTTCTGCCTCTGTGATAACTCATGTGTCTTTTATATTTGTAAAACAGTGTCTCTCAGTCAAGAATATTTCTTTTATCTCTTCCCACATCTGCTCTCCAGACTAAGATGTTGATTCTTAGCTGAGGCCTGAGCTTTTTTGGAGCCAGAGATGATCCCTTGTTGGATCTTTCAGCCAGGTTATCTCTTTATGCACCAGCTATCTGTGGTAGAGGAGGGGAGGGGTAGATGTCCTGCCACAGTGTGCAGGGGAGCTGTGTCCCTTCATGGCAGAGGAAGCAATGCTTATTCTGCATGTAGAGTCCAAAACACAGAAAAATTCTTTTCTATCCAGACTGTTAATTGATCCTGCAGCAGCAGGCTGCCTTTGATCCTCCTGACTAGAATGATCTTTGGGGAGAACTTTCCAGGGCCTCTCTCAGGTTTGCTCACAGTAATGCAAGGCAGGTTTTCATCTCACAGTGACAACTTAGCAGGAAAGAGCCTAGGCTGTGCCAGGTCTGCCAGCTCTGATCCTGGTGCTACTCAAAAGATCCTGGGGATTCATGTCTGGTTTACTATTTTGTGCAATTTACAACTGTCCAGGACTAAAACTAGCTGATGACTTTTCTGTGGTTGCCTCTTAAGGATGGAATCTCTTTTCCCTCATTCATGGCTTTAATGAAGTACATGTATACATACGAGTTCATCCAGTGGATACCAGAAAGCAGCACTTGTTCTCCACGTGGCAGACTCAAATCATTCATGCCAAGCCCACAGGCTGTGCACTTCCTTGGATGGTGACCTGTGCACCCTCCTTGCCCCTTCTCCTTCTTGCCTGGCCAATGTTCCTGGGTTGTACACCTGTGCACCTGTCTTCTATGTTCACTGGGACTGACACAGCAGGTCCGATTAGTTTTGTATTTCCCCATTTTCTGTCTGCATAAGAGACACTGTTTAATTTGCCCATGGTTTTAGGTTTGGGCAACACAGTTATTATGCCCAAAGCACATCACAACTCCAGTTTGCTGCCTTCTGACTCTTGCCAGAGAGTCATGGGACAGGGAGGATTTGGGAAGAAAAGCTGATAAATCATAAATTCCTGTGCAAGATGAATCACGAGTTATTACCTCTTTCTTAAACATGTAACTGCAAGCTGTTACATCAGTACCAGTCTGTGGCATGCAGGAGCAAAATCCCTTTTGGTTAACATGTACATATGGGCTCTTCTGCATCTGTCTTTGGGCATCAGTTGAATTGACAACGTAATTGCATATTTTTCTGCTTGATCTCTGGAGACTTTACTTACTTGATCCTCATGTACTGGCATGTGCTCCAAGGCAGGGGTGAATGGGAAGGGAAAGAGTTCTCTTGATCATGGTAGAAATTTGAATTTTTTCATCTTACGTTTTATATAACTGTCACCTTTCTGGCATTTTGCTACAATCTCTGCTATGGAAATAAATTGTGAGGGGAAACTGAGCCTTCCTCTTTGAATGCCAGAAGAAGAGCCAGGACTTGCAGAGTCTTCCAGTCTTGTTCTTTCCTCTGGGCTCTGACCTTGCTCCTTGTTCTGGCAGCTCTTGACAAATCTGATTAACTGCAAAGAGTTTCTGTGGTTGGATCTTCATCCCACATCCATGTTTTTGCCAACTCAATCAAAACAAAGATGGGCTGAGATTAGCACCTTGCACTCTTCCCAGCACTCTGGGAACTTAGAAATTAGTTGCATTTTTGATCATAATTAATATAGGGGTTGTTTTATAGACTTGTGCTAATTGTGTGCAAGTGATCTTGGAGCTGTGCTGAATCTCAGTGAGCAAACAATGTCTGTAGCAGTTTTTTGGGCTACCAAACTGAACACTGCACAAAGTCTGGCAGAACCCCTTCTGCTGGGCTTTTTTTCAGCTTCGAATGCTAATATGTCAAAAGTCTCAGTATACTTCTGGTGCTGCCCTTATGTTTCCTTTCACCTTGATACATCCCGGTTCATAATCCTGAGTTTTCATCAAAGCAGAGGCTATCTACTGTTTTCTTTTTCAGTGCAGATGACATTTTATATACATTTTATGTTTATGTATGTGTCAGTAGAAATGTAAGTTTTCCTGCACAGATGCCACATTGATCATGTCAGATACTGACTTGACTGGACAATTGTGTGCAAAATTATGCTGAACGGGTGATCCTAAAGAGAGGGGCAGCTCTGTTGTCTGGCAGCTGTTCACCTGGGGCAGGCTGAGCCAGGGAAGTCCCTGAAGCATTGAGAGCAGTAACAATTAAGGCAGCAGGGAACAGCAAGATATATAAGTATGTGTTGATTGCTTTATTTTAAACATTTCTGTCTCTGCTTTTATCCTCTTAGGCTGTTTTGGCATGAGACACGTGTTCTGGTTACTGGAGAATGTAAAATTATGAGGGGAAGGAATCAGTGGCCGATTCTGGTCATCGTGGCCAGTAAACAGGGTCTGAGCATGGCTGGAGAGACTTAGGATGAAGCATTTCCACCTCAGGAAGTACAAGCATGCAGTGCTGGGTTGCATGCATTCTGTTGTCCCTCAGCCTGTCTCTGCCCCCTTCTCCCTGACTCCGAGGCTTCCTGCTCTTGGGAGAGAAATTGGTTGAGGTTTGGTTGCTGTGCATCCCTCTGCTGCCTTCAGGGTTCTGTTTGCTCCCAATGCCTCTTGTGCCTGTACTGTCCCTAGTTAGTGTATCTCTTTGCCAGGAGCTTTGGCTTTTGCTTTAGCGTGATTTGCACAGCTTAAGCCCTTTCCCTGGCTATCCTTTCTTTTCATTTCCCATTTGTGCCGGCTGTCTGCTCAAGCGGCTGCTGTCAGCACGCAGTGGAAAAACACCGATCCGTGAGAAACGCACTGTAGCATATCAGCAGGAATTCCTGGGCTGCTTCGGGGCTGCCTCTTTGTCAGGAGAGCTCAGCCATGTCTTTGTTTTCTCGCTAGCGAGTCAGAGATGCTGCAGATTTATTTGGAGCTTTACTCATCTTATTTGCTCTGTGAGCAGGGCAGTTGCCCATTGTTTCACTTGCGTTTCTGTTGTGTGCTTTTAAGTGCCGTGAGGCACAATATCTTCATGCCGGCAAGAATAAGTTAATGTATCTCTCTTAGCCAACAGCCTGAGGACTAAAAATTTCTGATTTGGGCTGCAAAAAGGGAAGAGAAAGGAGCTGAATTTTCCGCAGCAATGCAAAAACCCAAAATTCAGCCCATTTGTTTGAGCTGTGTGGTCCCAAAGGGGGAACTCTGATCTGGCACATCACTCTGCCACAGACAAAGGATAGTTGATTTTTGTAAATTGGTGCCGCGATCGTTTCAATCTGGAAGGAATAAACATGCAGACAGTCTGGCGGTGACTGGGGGTGAAGGGCATGTGACCTAAGAGGTGGCGTTCCTCTCTGATTTGTGTAACAAAGAACCAGCCTGTGCCTGTGTATGCCAGCAGGATAAATATACTAATTTCACCAGTGGTCCGTGTCAGTGCAGCTGCATGAAAACTGAGCTGTCACTGGAGACAAAACTTTGTCTGTCCTTTGTTGTCATGTTGTGAAAGCTGGGGCAATGAGATGAGGGTGAAGATGAGCAGCCCTGCCTGGGCGCAGCTCTGGCTGGAGAGGCAGCTGCAGGCATGAGGGCACCGATTCCTGCACATGCAGAAGAGTAAATGCCCTTGATCACTAATGAATGGGGAGGTAGGAGGAGAAAAAAAAGCTGTGTTTTCTTGGATCAGCCCCCTGTGGAGGCAAAGAAAAGGCTGCCATAAGTTAATGGGCCACTTTCATAAATGTGGGAGCCTTGTGCACACAGAGTGGCTCAGCCTGTCTGAGCTGATGCAGCTGTCAGCCTGTTTGTCTAGAAAATGCTTTTCTGAAAGGTATGATTATTCTAGACTGTTGAGCAAGTTCTTCTGTGTGAGTGCATTTAAACAACACCAGTGGTACACGTGGAAAGATTACAAACAAAGAGAGAGGGGATTTTGATAGCCTGGGGAGGGCAGGAGAGGAGGGTGTGCTGCCTGTACAAGGACACCTGTAGTGTCTTCTGAATTGCTCGGGTCTCTCACCAGCCTGTGCGACACATCCTGTGCAGGTATGCTCTTTGGGGAGACTGCTCCTGGGGCAGTGAGGATGAGAGCAGTGTGAGGCACGGGGATAGATGCATTCCTGTCTCTGCAGGGCCATGCCCTGTGTTGGCTGTGCTTAGGCACTCACAAGACATTCTGGAAGGGTACTTCTTAAAAGCTTGTCTTTGGCCCTGGGAAAGGCATCTTCCCCAACCACCTTGGGGTGTGCAAAGCACACTGAGGTCTGGGACTATCCTCATCAGGTGGGGAGGAAATTGGCAGCAGGCTCTGGGGATACCCTTTGTTTGCTTCTGTTATTAGCAAGGAGTGAGGAAATAATGATTTATTAATGCTTCTGTGATTCTCCTACACCAGGCTATGAAGGAAGAAATTCAGTTTCCTGGCTGATAGTCATGGCTCTAATTGAGCAGTACCATGTTCCTTGCAGAGCAGCTGGCCTGTGGGGTGCTGGTGGTAGCCCTGGTTCTCTGATACAGTGCCCATAGCCAGTGTGGCCTGTGATCACCAAGGGTCGCTTCCCTGCTCTTCCCCTGCCTCTGGCTGTCGCCAGGCTGATGGAAACAGGCTGCGTAGAGAGCCCAGCATTCCTCTGCTGCAGCGTTGTTTGATTAAACCAGAAATATCTGATAGAGGGGTGGCAGCCACTCCTTTCTGGGGTGAAGCACTGGTGGGAATGTGTTATCAATACCTCAGCAAATACCCCTTGATCTTCGTGGTATGTCGGGCAGAAGGTTGGTGCCTCTTGGCCTGGGCACCATCACTCCACGCTGACCAAGGAGACTCCTGCGCTCACCCCATGATGGCCGGTGCCTTCCACTGCCCTCGCTGCCCTGTCACAGCCATGTTCCTGCCCTGTCCCTGCCACCTTTTCTGCCTTCCCAGAGTGGCTGGCATGGCTGTGCCTGTGCCTGGCAAGCCAGTAAACTGGTGAAGGACACAGTTAACAGCTTGCATGCTGCAGTGGTTGCTTAGGACTCTGCCAACCCCCACCGTGCAGTCTCAGTAAATCCAGCTGAATTCCTGGGCTTTGCTTGGTACGTCTCCTCTGACAGCCCTCTGTACAGCAATGCCCTTTTCATGCATTCCCTTGCTTCCATGTAAGCCTTAGCTTATGAACAGGGTTTCATCTCTGCAGCCCAGAGCATAGGATGAGGCAGGACTGCAGCACAGGACTCTGCTGGACTTTGGAACAGCCAGCCCTGCCTTCACTCCAGGGCTCTGCTCTTGCTGCCGCTTTGTGGCCTCTCTCTTTTGCAGGCTGTAGAGCCGTGCGTGGCCAGGGCTGCCTATGAATGTGTGAGGACTCCTGCCTGCCTGTGTCCCAGCTGCCAGCATCCTCAGGAATGGGTGCTGGATACAGGCAGGATTCCCTGTCCTGCAGAGTGACTGATCTCCCTAGATTGCATGGGGAGAGCAGCGAGGCACTGCCCAGGATTGCTGTGAGCGCGTAATCCCTCGAGTTCTAGGGAGGAGGAGATCATAGGTGAGACCTTGGCAAACCAGACTTTTGCCCCTTGCAGCCTGTGCTCATTTCAACTGCAATGTGCTTTTTCATCCATCCCTCTTTAAACAAAGCAGGAGTGTGCAGATTCCTTTGACTCACATGATCTATCCAGGATACTGATATTTATTTTTTAACTTTATGACTACGATGCAGGGGATCCCTGATGATGGGTGTCCTACAAGCCCAGAATGTGAGACAGCCCCTGTGCTGAAGACCCTGCCATTTCCCCCCTCACCCAACATGCACCCCCCCAACTCAGCTGAGCAAGGGAGATGGTTTATGAGCAGCATCAACAATGTCATAACGTGCAAGTAGCAAGTTAATGCTGCTTTTTTATTCCAGCCCTTTGACAGGACCTTGTTAATAGAAGGTTGGGAACAGAAACAAAAGGAAAGGGCACAGCAGCTAAAAGCCAGTTGTCACAGCACTGCTGCATTAGTGTGAAAATGCTGTGTTTTATCAGAAAGGAAGCACCCTCTCCATAGTAAATGGCATTGCACAGCAAGGAACAGCTCCATAGGAGCACCTCTCCTGTGGAGGCAGGCTGAGAGAGTGGTATTGTTCAGCCTGGAGAAGGCATTAGGGAAACCTCTCCTACTTAAAGGGAGCTTATAAAAAGAGAGACAATGACTTTTTACATTGGCAGGTAGTGCTAAGACAAGGGGGTATGGTTTTAAACTGCAAGAGGCAAGGATTACATTGCATGTTAGGGGGAAATTCCTTAACTGGAGAGTGGTGAGGCACTGGAAGAGGTTGCCCAGAAAAGCTGTGGATGTCCCATCCCTGGAAGTGTTCAAGGCCAGGTTGGATGGGACCCTGGGCAATCTGGTCTAGTGAATGACATTCCCACTCATGGTAGGGGGTTGGAACTAGAAGATTTAAAAGATCCCTTCCAACCCAAACCATTCTGTGATTCCAGCCTGTGGATGGATTCCTGTGGACTGTGCTGATGTGCCCTCTGGAAGAGGGCAGAGATGCTGAGCTGTTCAGTAGGATTCAGTGCTCTGTACTGCTATCTTCCCTGGGATGATCAGACTGAGAAAGGGTTTAAACCCATGTGGGTGAAAGTGTGGAAGACTGGAGAGGATGGGACTGGGGCGGACTCATGTGGGAGTACAGGAGGGCAGATGGGGTGTGCAGAGGGCAGGGGTCTGTGGCACTCAGAGCAACACTGGCATTCCCCTGGAGACAGCAGTGCTGGAGACTTCTGCACTGCTCCCCTTTCCCAGAGAGAGCATGCAGCTTGCTGTAATTTTCTCTTATCTTTTCAGAAAACGAGGTGAATTCACTGAAATAACTTGCTGTTCCTTCTAACCCTCCTTGGAATGTATTCAAATACACTTTGCTCCATTTCCTTAGTTCTGTGGTTAGAGGTGATGAGATGCTCCCTAGGCCATATCCCTAGGCCACATGGGGCTGCTTGGAGGCTTCATCCCAAAGTTGAATTCTGAGTGTTGGTTTTGTTCTTGACCTGATACTTTAACAAATTTAGTTTTATTTTTAAAGTTTTCCCCAGTTGCTTTCTTCCCTAACTATCTTTCTTGGAAAAACAAACCAACCAAAAAAAAAACCCTCCTAAATTTTTCAAAGCTGAGTATTGCAGAAGAGGTCTCTCATCCACACCTTGTTTTTTTCCCCACAGCCTGTGGTAGCTGTTAATTCACATTTGGTTAAGCAATTAACCAGGATATAAATAATACATAGCATATTATCAGGAAACTGCATGCCAGTGTTATGGAGGCAGGCACTTTTGGCCCTGGTGGGGAGGGCTTCCCTTCTGTGCTCTACAGCCCCCTAAGGCCAATTAAGGTGCATCCTTGATGAGAATCCAGCCGCTGCTTGGCTGGATAAATAGTTGCTCTGATGCACAGAGCGGGGGCCAAAGCAAGTGAAAGAGGGATTTAGTGTTCAAACAGCTGCAGTGGGTACTGGAGTCAGAGCATTCCCCTCCTCCCCCTGTGCATGGGCTGAGGCTGGAGCAGCGGGACCGAACGGATGGTGCTGGCACCAGTGGCAGCTTATGGGAGACCTGTGGGTCAGACTCAGTAGCCTGTCCTTTGCCTTCTGCCTTAGTCCTGTAAAGGTCTTTTCTCCTGAAGGCATATCAACTGTTGATAAACAAAGCCTTTTAGACTGTCAAAAGTCTACAAATCTGCTTTATCTTCCTGTTCCCCTTGGAGCCTCCTCTGGGAGCTCAGGGAGTGGCATCTTTGGTGTTTCTACTTTCAAGGCTGCTGTTTATTTTAACTGCAGTAAGTGCTAAACCAGCTGGCAGGAGGAATAAATGTTGCTGTGACAGCTTGGGTGGAGATTTAATAAGTCCAAGTGCTGAGTCCTGCATTTTGGCCACAATAACCCCCTGCAAGGTTACAGGCTGGGGACGGTGTGGCTGGACAGTGCCCAGGCAGAAAGGGATCTGGGGATACTGGTCGACAGCTGGCTGAACATGAGCCAGCAGTGTGCCCTGGTGGCCAAGAAGGCCATCCTGGCCTGTATCAGGAACCGTGTGGCCAGCAGGAGCAGAGAGGTTATTCTCCCCCTGTACTTGGCACTGGTGAGGCTGCACCTTGTTCTGAGTCCCTCCATTTGGAAAGGACGTTGAGACGATTGAGTGCGTCCAGGGGGCAACAAGGCTGGTGAACAACTGAGGGAGCTGGGGTTATTCAGCCTGGAGAAAAGGAGACTCAGATGTGACCTTATCACTCTGTACAACTTCCTGAGAGGTGGTTGCAGTCAGATGAGGGTTGGTCTCTTTCTCCAGGCAGCAACTGACGGAACCAGAGGACACAGTCTCAAGCTGTGCCAAGGAAAATACAGGTTGGATATTAGGAGAAAGTTTTCTACAGAAAGGGTGATAAAGTACTGGAATGGTCTGCCCGCGGAGGTGCTGGAGTCACCATCCCTGGATGTGTTTAAAAAAAGACTGGATGTGGCACTTGGTGCCATGGTTTAGTTGAGGTGTTAGGACTGGGTTGGACTCTGTAATCTTGAAGGTCTCTTCCAACCCTGTGATTCTGTGATTTGGAAAAGATGCTTCAAGTTACAAAACAAGAACAAAAACCATCAAGAAAAAAGTGAGCAAAAAAAAAAAATCATTCAGAGTCAATAGACTTTGGAGACCACCAGATTTCAACTGTCACATTCACAGTTGTGAATTTGCTCCACAGGAAGGCAGCAAGAGCAGGAATAATTTGGCTTGGGATAAACTTGGCTTTGCAGTGGAATCTCAAAATCTCAGCAGGCTAAATATTCAAGGCTGCTGCATGGTCCTGAGGCTTTGTCTCCAGTCTCCCTGTAGGGATCATTGGACTTTGGTGCTTGTAACAGTGACTTTCTTTCCCAAACATAAACTCTAGGAGTTTACTTTACTATGGTCTCTCCTGCCATAACCTCTGGTGCAAAAGAACCTCAGCTGAAGGGCACAGTAACATGTTGGATGTTGTTTTTCAGGTGCTGGAGCAGGATGTGGTTCTCCAGTCCATTGACCGTGCCATTGAGGCTGTGCACAATGCAGCCATGAAGAATGGGGGGAAATACAACCTGGAGCAGAGAGATGTCCTCCAGTAAGTATGATGGGCATCTGGGAGAGCTGGCAGATGAAGGGTGGTCACAGTGTCATTCTGTCCTTGGGGGATATTGGATGTTGTTGGTTTGAGACACTGCTGCAAAGTGCTGCTGCACTCAGAGAACTTCCTCTGAAACACTTCAGCAGTGTTTGAGCTGCTGCTGCTCCTCCTGACAACTGTGTCCAGCAAAGTAGAGCTTTGGCCTTGCTCCTCTATCTCTGTGCATGCCAAGAAGAGATGATTCTCAGCCACACTGTAGGCTTGGAGGAGAAATCCAAAACCTTTCTGGCTGCATTTTCTCTGCTTTACCAGCCAGGAATTGTAGAGGTTTTTTGGCATGTGACACAAGGTCTTTAATACGTTCTCAAATAATTGCTTGTGAGGAGAATTTTTGTTTTCTCTGACACCTCAGACTCTGTGCTGAGGCATGCTGGTTTAATCTCAGTTGAACAGCAATTCTAAAGTGCAGGCAATTTCTGAAGCTTGCAATGCAATATGTGACTCTCCCCCGAGAAAGAGGCATTTTTCTCCAGTGAACTGATGAATAAATTATGGGCTTTTGCAAAGCCTCTTCCTTCCTCCCCCAGAAGTGCTTCCTTAGTTGTTAATGAAACTGGAGCTGGTGTTCAGAGTAATGTAGCCCATTCTGGTATATATAGCCCAAATGCAATAAATCATTAAAAAATAATTTAAATGTTGCGGCATGGTCATTCCCTTGAGCTTTGCCCTTCCTGATGTCATCATTCCGTTTCAGAAAACTGATCCATCACCGGAAGGAGACTGTGTCCCGTAAAAGCCACTCTCCCACCCCACAGGGGACGGTTATGACTCAGTCCTCCAGTGATCACCACCTGGATGTGTCCCGGCAGCCCAACGGGGTGTGCCGGACAGGGTACGAGCGGCACCACAGCCTTCCCAACACCGAGTTCGAGGGGGAGGACGAAGGTCTCTATCAGGTAACGGTGGCTGGGCACTTGCTAGGTTCCTCCTTTGGTGATGTGGTGTTTCTTTTCCTGGTGAATAAAATGCCTTTGCAGCTGAAGTTACAAATCAGGTGTTTGTGCTGCTGACCTGGGATTACTGCAGTGTAAAGTGTTGGTGTCTAAGAAATCTGGAACAGTCCCTCTGCCATTTTCACTTGTCATGCTTTTTGGAATCCTTGAGGGTCCATGGTTTTATGGTAACATGCGAAATCCACTCTATACTGTGTGACTATCTCCTGGCAACTTTCTAAAAGAGTTGCAGGCTCTCTGGAGAATGCTTTGAAAAGCAGTTTTGCATGAGCAGTAGAGCTCCCTCCAAGCACTCAGCACTGCTTAATTTCCCCCTTGTTATGTCTGCACAAGATCATTGGTCCTTAAGCATTTTGTCTGCTGTGGCTGCCTATTTATACTACTCAAAACAAAAAGCCAAAAAAAGCCCCAAAGATCCTGCTTTGTCTGAAGGTTGCTTATCATGATGAATTAAAGACAAATTGCAGGAAATAAGATTTAAAGCAGATCTTTTTTTATCTCAGTGACACGCAGTTCCAAGGTTACAGTGTGGCGTCATTGAGGCTTCAAAGTAGCAGCCCAGGATGGGGCTGTGGCTGTTGGGGATGAGTGATGTGCCAGATTTCCCTGTGTAGGTGTAGCTGGATGTTAGGGCTAAAGGCGCCAAGCAAGGATGAGCATTCTATTCCTCCTACAGATGAACACATGCACTGTAATTTTTCTTCATCTCTCTGGGCTGAATGTTTGGAGATATTGTGTTTATAAGGCACTGATCTGCTGTCACCCCTCGTAGATGAGGCTTGTTTTACACTTGAAGAACTGTGAGTTTGGGGAGATGAAAGGTAGCTCTGGCTCACTCTGGCTGAACACAGCAATTCCTACAAACCCCATTTTTCTCCTCAGTATTCATTTCTGTTCTTTGGCAGTCAAAATAGCTCCATTCTCAAGCCTGTACATTATGGGCTAAGCAAATGGGGCACCTTACAGCCCATTCTCCATGCTGATTCCCTGTCTTTATCTGGTCTGTGGTTTGGTGGCTTGCCAAAAAGGAGGAAGATGAATTTCCTTGGCTGACAAAGAACTGTTTCTGTCTGGGTGGCACTGAGGATGCAGTTGAAGAGCTTCCAGCTTAGCCCTGTGCTGAAAGGGCTCCTTGAGATTTTAACAGCTTGGTGTATTTCCTGACTGCTTTGAAAATACAAAGTGGAGGAAGCAGCATTGCTTTCTTCCACTGGTTATGCAGTAGCCGAAGAGGAGACGTGCTGAAATCTAAACTTTCTCACTAGCTCCAGAGGACCAGAGGTCTTGGCATGTACTTTTCATTGCTTGGGATTTTCAAGTGCATTTACTGTTTGCATCTGAAAACCTAAGCAAAATTTGAGGTTTCCCCTCAATGGTTTTGCTCCCAGGACTGAACTGGCTGCAGTAGTTGGTGAGGGCATTTGTGCTTCAGCTCCTCCACAGTCAGCATAAGGTGGGAGGCTGGGGCTGCTGCCATACCAGCTGCCAAGGGTGGAGGTTGGGCTCTTGGAGTATTTTAGTCAGTCTGCTGCATTTGTGCATGCTCAGTGAGTTTGTGATGCTCATCTCCAGAAACCTTTGCTACAGACAGACCAGTGTGTCTGGCTTGGCAGAGTTTGCCCAGAGGAGGTGGTGGGTGGGAGATTGTTAATTTGGTTTATTGTTTTATTTCTTTGTTTAAAGGGTACTACTATAATAACATTGTTCCCGGGAGTCAGAGTGGTGATGTTCTCTGCCTGCTTGGCTGCGAAGGGAACGGGAGTGTTGTGGTAAAGTCAGCTCTTGTGTTTGAGCAGCTCAGGCAGCACAGCCTGCAGTCCTTGCAAAAGGGTAAAGGACAGGCAGCAGATATGTAAGATCTGTGGATCTGAGGAAGTTCACAGTGCCCTAATAGAGGCCTTGGGAAAGGGAGAGTTTCAACACAAGTGCAGTTGCTTCTCTTTAAACTTTTGGTAAGGTCCCTCATCTTTTCCCCTCTGGACAGGTGGGATCTGAACTTGAAGGACTCCTGCATGGTCACCTTGTGCATGGCAGCTGCACAGAGGAGAAGGGTTTCCCTAGTGGCTAGGATGTGGGGTGGAGGGAGGGGATGGCCATCGGTTACACCTCACAGCTCGTGATCATGTGGCTTGGGCAAGCACAGGGAAATTCCTGTGATGCTTCATGTTCTTCTCGCAGCCGCTTGTACTGTGGTGTGTGGCTGTCTAAACTGGCAGGGGCTGAGCTAGCATTGTCTGTACATCTATTAATTTAAGCACTAGCCTGTAATAATGTTAAACTTGTGTGGTAAATTTGGAAGCCGTGGAAATACTGCAGAATGACCCAACCCTCGCTGTCTCCAAACAATGTCATGCATCTGCGCTAAGCTCTGAGCCTGCCTGTCTGCTAAATCCCACTGCCTCAGTAATCGTGGCTGTGCCCTGCCAAGCAGCTCTGACTCGTGCTGTCAGCTCCAGCACTCTGCAGACAGGGCTCTGCTTTTAGCACAGCTGAGCTTTCTGGATTTGGGGCCAGTCTGCCAACCATGGCAATGCAGAGACCCCTCCTGATCTGCTTGACCTCTCTCAGCTGTGCAGTCTCTTTTTGGACCAACACAGATAATTTTTGAAGCTGTATGCAAGTATTGGATAGCATTCCACCCAGAGAACAATGTGGGGTGGATTGACAAGAGCCGAGTGTGCAGGCAGGGAGTCTGCAGCAGTGTCTCGTGCTAATTCAGAGGCTGAAGGCACTTGTAAAGAAGTGACTTTTTATATGACACGGTATAAGGTTGAATGTATTTGGTGTTGGGTGGGAAAGGGACTAAGAGATCCTTTTTCAAAAGTCTTTGTGCAAACTGCTCTCTTCACTTGTCTAGTGGATCTAGACATGGACTGTGAGCACATTGTCATAGAATCTTGAATATTTGAGGTGGCTTTTGAAGGTGTTTTATTTATAGGAATATCTTTGCGCCCATTTCAGATGAAATTTTTGCCCTTCCTGGATCTGGGGGAAAAAATACATTTTTCATTCTCCTTCTACTGAGCTAACGTAAGGGGCCTGTCTCAGATTTTCACTCTGGGGAGGCAGAGCTCTGTGCCCTCTGTGGTGTTTATATAGGTCTATTCAGCAATGACAGGGCACAGAAAAACTTCTCTTCCAGGGCTAAACAAGCCTGGAAAATTTTCACTTGTGATGGACTGAATGTCATTGTAGATTCCAAATGGTTGAAAGCTGGGTTACCCAAGGTATTCCAACCATCACTTCCTTTCCCTTCCTGTGCTCCCCTAGGAGGTTTGGCCACAGACAGTGATTGCAGTATCCCACAAAAGCAGAGGCACATTTGAGGCAGCAGGCTCGGAATCCCAGCAGTCCTGAGAGGTCCCAAGCAGTCTCCTGGCCCTGCGCTGCTGGGCTGTGGGGACTGGTGTATTGATGCAATGTGCTCCCACCTAGCTTGGCTGCTGAGTTCAGTGATGCCCTACTGATTAGAGGTTAACCCTGAGGCTGCACCTCACTGGAGTAATTGTGGGTGAATGTGATACTGGTGATCACGGTGTTTAGATCTGACAGGAAAGGATGAGTGTAGGAGTCTGGGTCTGGGGCTTGTACACTGCTGGCTTGGCAATCCTAGAAGAAGAGACTTGCACAAGAAACCCCAGATGTGAAGAGTTAATGCAACTCCCTGGCAAAGCTTTTCCCAGTGCGTCTTGCTATAGGTAGCATAGTGTTGCACAGAGGGTCAAACCCTATTTTCTCCCTGCATGAGCAGAAATAGCTTTGAAAGCATGGAAAAGGCATTTACATGTTTCCAGTCCTTGGCTTTGTCTTTCTGCAAGGGTATTTGTAGCTGATATAATGGATCTCTCCAGAAGAGTGTGTAAATACACACTCTGTTTGCAGCCTCTGTGGAGCTATTGAGAGTAATGTGGAGACATGGTAAGTGTGTGGGATTGCATTTGGAATAAAGGAGGAGTAAATGCTTGACAGGTCTACACGACATATGTGCCATGTGCTTCTGAACACAGCAATTAAACAAGGGCTGCTTTGCCTGTCACAGGGAGGGGATGAAGTCAGTTTGAGTCCTGCTTTGTTCTTCTGGGAGGCCGCCCATTAGCATCTGTCCTCCTGAAAAAACTGCCCCAATTGACAAGAGAGATGTAAGGACAAATCTACACAAGCACGTGAGAAAGAAGTCTTCATAAAGAGAATATCTTTTTTATCAACCTCCTTTGATTGCTCTGAAATCTTTCCTTACAGATCCCACCACAGGCTCGTCGTGCTGCTCCTGTCACCCCCCCACCTCCAGAGAAGCGCAAGAACGCACAGATTGCTGCTCCCATTAAAAGTAAGGACAAGCTGCTCTCCAGGTCTTGGGCATGAAGCACACACTGGGTGATATAACAGCCATGAGGCCTGAATGCCTCTGCTTTGTGCTTAGATGAACATCCTTATCCATTCCCTGAATTCTGATATGGTTTATATCCTTACAAATATATCTATAACATGTATACAGCCTGATTCCTATAGGTTTTAATGCTAATGGTCCTGAGCTGGTGACCAGTGCTCCTTCAAGCCTGTTCTGATTTGGGAGGGTCTGAGCAGCTTGTGGATGGATGCCAGGTACAGCATCTCCCTGCTCCTTCAGTGCCTGTGGCTCTCCAAGGAGCAGCTCTCTGCCTGCTCATGTGGCTAGTCTGGCTAGTGCACTAAGTCAGTGGTTTAAGATCCTTTTTCTCCCACAGACACCATGGCTGTCTCCCAACAAGGCAGAGGGAGCGTTCCCTTGCAGTGCAGTGTGTGATACTTCACCAGGGGAACTCCCTGGGTTTTAATGCAGTCTCAAATCTTGTTTTTGACTCCAAATCTGTTGAGCACTTTCCTTATACAGCAGTTGGATTTCCATTAACTCAGTGTCTGGTGCCTGTAAGAGCAGTAATAATACCAGGGACACATTTGCCTACGTGCTGCCCACAGGCAGAGGAGCAGCTAGTGAGAAACACCTGAGAGCAGGACCATGGGGTCAGGGCTGGAGCTTCTCCATCTTCAGTATGGTTGGGCAGACAGGGTAGTGCTTATCCTTCTTACTTGCTGCCAGCTTGCCCAAGTGCTCTGCTGGGCTGTGACAGTGATGCCATTGGTGATACTCAGCGCATTTCAAGCCCACTCGTGTCCCCTTGTGTGGAGCAGGGCAGAGCTATTGACTTGCAGGTAATTGAGACCTGGGACTGGCACCAGCTTCCTTAATGGTACTTAATGGTATTGAGCCATTTTTCACTGGAGTAGTGGGAGTTTGCAAAGGTCAGTTTCCTTCAACTCGTTATTTAATGAAGCATAGGGGGAGCTATGAGTCACAAATGATCCTCTGTGAGGAGGAGGAAAAAGGGGGATGCTGAACCTCTGTGGGAGTGAAGAGCCCAATTTTTCTGCCTAGGTGGTGTTTACTTTGGGAGGAGTGGTGGATGGACTAGTGGAGGGCTCCAAAGACTGATGGAGCAAGAGGGATTGGAGTTGCTTGCAGAAGGGCGCAAAGGCATTTCACATCAGTCCCACTGCTCCTTCCTTTGGGCATGTGTGTGTAACAGCCTTCTGTGAGAGCTGAGCTCCCCATGGGGTACAGCTCCTTCTCTTCCAGCACTAACACCAGCTGCTCTTGGGAAGCTCCAGCTAGCCCACTGTTTGTCCAAGTAATTGTTTTCATAGTCAGGGAAGAACTCAGATACATTTCTGCCCACTAGAAACTAATGGATAAGATTTAACAAAACTATATATAAGACCAAGTTAAAGGAAAGAAAAATCTTAATATCTCTTTGCTTGTTGTGGATTTTTTCCCTTGGAAGGTGGGACTCCCACTGCTAGAGCTAGTCAAAACTAGAGGTGGGGAGAGAAATACAGTAGAGCAGATAGTGTAGAGGCTAGTGAAATCAGTGGGTGCTAGCAGGGCTGCAGGGCTCATGATCAAATGTTGGAAAGTGCTGAAAGGGAGGGACTAAAGAGGTTGTCAGTCAAGTGTTTCCTCCACTGTCAGTGCTAGCGAGAGGTCTGTGCAAGAGGGAGGTGCAGGCTTGTGTGTGAAGCCTTCTGTGTCTTGCAATTCTGAGGCACCATCTTTCAAAAGTGAGGGCTTACGTCCTTAACGCAGAAAAAGCCTAACCCGGGGGAAAATACTTTTCTGTCCCTTAGTTCTGTCCATCTCTTCCTCCCTTCCCCTGTGTAAAACACTAAGCCCTTTGAAGGGTATTCATCTCAGCAGAGTAGCTTTCCCCTTTCTAAAGAGGTGATTGTGTGGGAATGCTCCAGAGAGAACTGGTACAATTTTGCTTTGAGATAAGTGAGGCAGGAAAAGGAGTTAAACTGCTCTGGTCGAATGCACAATGAGCCTTTTAATGGACTGTGCTGTAGTAATTTGGGTTTTTTCTCTTTTCCTTTGATGCTGTTGCTAAGGCATGTTTAATTGTTCCCTTTCAGATGCTGTTGAAATTATTCCTGGGTCAGCTTCTAGTGCCTCCTCTATAAGCACAACATCCCTGGATACCCTGTACACTGCTTCTTCTGTATCCGAGACCGCTCTCCCAACAGCCACCTCCAGTCCTGCCAACACCCCACCCCCTGTCCCGAGCCGGAGCGTCCACACCACGATCACGCGCAATTTGGACAGCGGCTCTGTGACCCATTCCCGTTACGGGACTTCCCCAAAGGATACCAGCAAATCTCCCCAGTCCAAGAGGGCTGCCCCAGCACCGCCAGCTGAAGGGGGGACCCAGAGGTCCCACAATGTGGATGGGGAGAAGAGTTCTCAGGTAAAGAAAACTGCCCCGCCCCCCCCTGCAAGCCTGGATGCCTTCAGCAACCTCTGCCTGGAGGATAAGAAGGCAGCTGGGGTGGAGTCGCTACCAGCAGAACCCAGTGGCCTGGTGGCCTCCGTGCCCAAGACAATTGGTGCCGAACTGATCGAGCTGGTGCGCAGGAACACCCACCTCAGCTACGAGCTGTCCCGTGTGGCCATTGGCATTGTCATCGGCCACATCCAGACCTCTGTCCCCGCAACCAGCAGCATCATGGAGCAGATCCTCATCTCCGTGGTGGAGAGTAAGGTAATGTGTGTGAGGCTGGAGTGGGGACTGCTGCACACCACCTCTGAGCATCAAGGATAAGGTGTTATGAGCTCAGTGAGCTCCTGATGTTTGGGATGAGAAATGTAGTGAGATCCCAAATGGAAAGGTGCTAGATGGGGGTAAATATCCAGCCAGGGGAACCAGGGATTTAAGGGGTTTAAGCCAGGTCCTAGTACTGTTAGCAGAGAAGTAGAAAACAGGTGAGTTTATTCCCCAGATGAGCTGCAGATGTACAACATAGCCTTGAGTTGGAGCATTATCTTGAGCTTGTTCTAAATAAACCTTATGTCAAAATAATCCTATCTTTCTCCTTTTGCATCAGTCATTGAAATAGTGAAGTGCACCTGGGCAGCCTTCTGCTTTAGCTGGAGGGATAATAAATTTCAGCTCCCATGTGCTCAGTGCAGCCCTGAGGAGTGCACATCATATAAACTCCTAAGATTGGAATTCCATTGCTAATAGCAAGATTGTAATGAACTGTTCGGAGGCATTTGAATATGGAGAACGAATGGCATTCAAATTTTACATCAAACCATAATCTGGTTGACTGTTTGTACTGAATAGAGGGCCCTATAAGCAATCATCAAGTCTCTGTGGCCATAAACCAGTGGTTAATTGCTTCCTTCTCCAATAACAATGCCCTCTCAATGTATGATCTAGATTCAGCAAAAAAATTTAGCTGTTTCAAGCAAATGTTCTGGCTCTGTCTTGCATGCTGAGAAGTTCAGTTTTCTGATATTTGCACCTTGTCCAAGAATTGAATATTATTTTTATCATTAATACCTGTACTCAGGATACAGTAAGCTTAATTCCACAGAAGTTATTTAGTGCCAAGTTTCTGCAGAGGGGATTTGAAAGCCTCAATTTCATGGCCATTGCTGCAGACCAGCCTGAAAAGGATGGGAAGAAGGTGATGCCGGTGCAGGGAGGAGTATGGATCTTCTGGTAACTGATACAATATCTGTGAGATTTTAAAATGACCAGTAATGTATGGAGACACAGCAGAAGATTCTGTCCCATCTTATAATACCTCGTCATATCTATCTTGAGCAGTACTGCTTTCAGAAGGAGAGCCTGGATGGGCTTGCACACTGCTCAGGTGTAAATGTTGTGGATCTGGTGTGCATTTTTTCTCAGTGTCCCAGCCAGATGATATAGCTCTGCTGATATGTGGGGGCCTGGTCCCAGGTGAGGTTGTTCACCTGGTGTAGAAGACTAACTCTGACAGTTGGAAGGGTGGTCCTGTGTATTTGTGGCTGGCTGGGTGGGGTGGCTGCACTACTGTAGCTTCGCTAGTGTGGCTTAGTGGTACAAATTATTATTATTGACTTTGTGTTGTTCATTATACCAAATCGTTCCACAGTCTCAGGGGTTTCTGTGTAGAATTGTTGCTGAGTTGTCAGTTCTAGGTCAAGGAATTTTTTTCTTTAATTTGTAGCTTCTAAAGTCCCTCTACTCCCCAGTCCATGCAAATACATGGCAACTCATCTCTTGCATATTTTTCAAGGTTTTTCTTCTGCTCCCTAAAACAGAGTGAGATATTAGCTTTGATTTAAAGCTTTGGTCTGCTCGTAGTAGATACCATACCTGCTTCAGCTTTTTGTATCATGTTCTTTAATTAGTTATATCCTTTCTATTCCTTTTCCAGTCTTAATTTAAAGTCAGCTCACCGGTTTAATAAATCAATTCCAGAATCCATTACCTCTCTTCTATCCCCAGTGCCTTCTGAAGGTTGAATAGTACTTCCATCTTATTTATCTTGCTGCTCCTCCAGCGTGGAGTCTGAACAGGCACGTGGTTTTTTTAGAGAATAAAAGATGCTGGGACAGCATCCTGCTGCTGCTTTTTGAGAGGTAATATAAGACTAAATTGGGGGAACAGCAGAGACAAGAAGGGTGCTGAGGAGCTCACACCTTAGGAAAGATACTTAAGAGGTACCATAGTATTTGGGATCTGCAGGAGCAAACCTGCCAGGTTGGCTTCCCTCTGTCAGCATTTGGCCTGGCCTTGGAAATGGTCCCTCTTCTTGTCCATGAGCTAGCTCCTGATAAATGTCACAGTGACTGGGTAAGATGCACAAAGGGACTGAAACCTCTTTTCAAAGGCAGCATTGCAGTGATTGTCTAAACTGGAACTGGCTTTCATGGAAACTCGTTAGAGGTAAAGATGCTCCCTGGTCTTTGGGCTTCTAGAGAATCACTTGGACTAGTAGTTTTTGGTGATATGTGATTGCCTTCAGCTCCTGATAATCCAGATGGGATTATCTCCCATCTGAGAGGAGGGGATGTCATGTCTAAAGAGGTTGGAGTTTTGCAGATTTATTAAACTTAGTGTGAGACAACCAGAAGTGCCCAATGCTCAAGCTAGTTGCACCTTGAGAGGGAGAATTCAGAAACCACTTACCTGTTTTTTATTAAAATTGCATTGCTGTGTTGTAGTTGTGGCTCAGACCCGTCTTCTGGTTGCCTTAAACTTAAAGTTGAAAACTGCTGACAGAGATGTGTAATGTAGATTGGTCTTCTAGTTGAGCCCAGGCTGCTGAGTGAGGTAAAACTATTCTTGGATGTGTTGGAGATGGAGGAACAAGTCATAAAGTAGGTGTGGGAGGTGTGTTTCTAGAGGGGATTCCCCTTGTAGTGCTGTGCTGTGACCTGTTCCCAGCTGACCATCACCAGCACCTGTTGTCCTCAATAAGCTCTGACAAACCTCATGGCTAATGTGGCTGAAACCCTCTCCTTCCCCTGAAGCTGCCTTCCCATTCATCGTTGATTCAGCTTTGCTTAAAGGAGACTTGCTTTTGACAAGACACAAAGGCTGCTCTGGGGCTCAGCTTCTCCCCAGGGGTAGAAGCCAATTTCTGGTAGAGCCTTTATGAAAGTCTGTGGCAGAGTCTTTGCATGCAGCTATCCCAGCTCAGCTGTAGATGGTTCCACTCCTCCAGAGAGCTGCTGAGGACATCTCTGGAGCCCTGAGCAGTGAAGGCTGCAGAGTCCTTCCCGAGGCACAGCTACCATGGGGGTTGAAAGCCAAGTGCTGCTCTCTCCTTGTGACACCCACAGGTCTGTGCATAGCCAACATTGCCTCCCTGCAGAGCTGACCTGCCCTGGATGGGGCTGTGTCAGCTGGGAGCAGACCTGCTGCTGCTGAAAGAATGTGTGTGAGTGAAAGGCCTGCCCTGGGACATTTGGCTCAGCTGAAGTCAGGCATCTCTCTTGCACCACATTTCATCTCATTTAGTAGTTGCTGAGGAGCGTGGAGGCCTGCATGTGTTGGGACCAGTGTTAGCTGTCTGGTTTCTTTGGATAATGTTGTGGGAATGGTTTGCTGCCCAGAGGATGGATGAATTCCCACAGCAGTCCCCATGAAATGTGTCTGAAAACCTGCTATATGATTTTGGGGCTCATCTGGAGGGAAGATGTGTGTCCCCATAGTACTGGTGATCCACTGTACTTGCTTGTGGGGTGGGGAGGAGGGAGGCATGGGAGTGGGAAAAGAAGAAATGGCCAGGACAGCAGCTGGGTTTGCATGGCAGATGTGGCCACCTCTGAGCAATGTGGGTATGATAAAGTTCCCAAAATGGTTTTGGGCTGCTCAGGAAGAATGAAATCCCTGTAGCAGCTTGTTCTGGTGGGCTGGGGGCAGGGAACTATTTGAAGCAGCAAGGTAATGCAAAGTGGCATTGTTAGAAATACTGAAACCTCCTTCTGCTTATGGGCTCTCCAGCAGATTCCTGGAAATGACCATATGATGATGCTGCAGGTTAGTAGCTGCCAAGATGTTTAATAAGCAGAGACCTGACCCTGGTGATGGGAGGGCTGAGAATGGTGCTGAAAGTGCACTGAGACAGTGAGAGATGTAGTTACATGGTCAGATGGAATAGCTTGTTAATGGATTGATCTCATCCAAGTCCCTCTAAGCTTGATGCTCAGTGGAGTCATTAAGGGCTGCAGATGAAGTATTGGAGAAAGTAGATTAGTGGTAAGAGGCTGAATAGAGGGATCATTAAAATGAATACTCATTAAAATGGTCATCCAAAAAGAGTCCCAGCAGTGGATTGAGGTAGGACTGGCCCTGCAGTGCTCCAGTGAGGAGGATATAAGGCACATACTGGAGAACCCTCTCCCAAGCAACTGGGACACTTGAGGACAGGCAGGTGACACTGCAGTGCTGTAGGTCCTCCTCAGGAGAAGCAGGGGGATGGCAAGATAAAGTAAGTCTCTTAATGTATTTGCTTCTGATAAATCACCATTCAGAGGGAAATTCTTATGCTTGTACTCAGCTCCTGAAAGCTGTTGTGCTCTCCTACAGCTGGCTACCTGCTTTTCTGCTAGGCCACCCACAGCTTCCCAAAATTTCAAGAGTGTACAGAGGCTTGTGTTAAACCTGCATGCTTCTTCATTACCTGCCTGACAAAAAATATGTAAGAAGCAGCAACAAGAAAACTTCTTTATTTTATAACTAAAGCATGGACTTGAAGTCCTAAATTAATTCATACTCCAAAGCAAATGACTAACAATTCTGTCTCTAATAAAGCAGGCAAGACATTACTGTTAAACATGGAGTGGTTTCCCCAGAGAGGGCTGGAGGGTGGGGATAGGCAGGAAGGGTGCAGCTCCTGCACTTGGCCTTCCATGTGCAGGTGTCACAACTGGCACAAGACATGGGCTCGTGTCTCTATGCAAAATCTATCTGTTCTGCTCCCAAAGTGAGGTCTGCTTAAAGGTTTGCTGCCACTGCCTGCACAGCCAGTCTGTTGGAAGGACTAAGTCTTCTCTGAGGTTCCAGGTTCCTGGCTGGTAAGTTACAAAGGCCTTTTCTCACTGAGTGATCATGACTTGTTGCTGCATGTGGTAAGACAGCCTCATCCAAAAATTTTTAGGAATTTGGTCTCAGTGAGTGAGTTTTCCCTGTTGTTTGAATTTCTCAGCTTGGTTCACTTCCACCTCGCTGATCTCCTGCTGCTTGTTGTCACTGCTGCCAAACCCTTGTGTATATAATTTAAGCTTTTTCACAAATTAGTCCTTACCTCTCTTAATGGTGCCTGGGCACATCACCTGTGATCAGCTCAGTTCCATGTACTGAACCCCCACTTCTTGCCTTGCTTTCAGGAAACCAAGTGATTCATGTGATATACTTAGGTCCTAGAGGCTTATCCTAAATCCCAGAGCAAAGCGGCTGTTCAGGTGGGTTAAATGCACCCTCACCACTCCCCTCTTTCTTGAAGGAGAGGAAGAGCAAAGGAAAGGCAACTGAAGAGTGAGACCTTCATGGCAAGGGTTGTGTGTGAGGCAGAAGTGGTGGGGATGCAGTTGACAGCAGTTTGAGACTGGAATGTGTGCAGTAAGGTTTACTGGGTGGCTACACACTTCAGAGCTGTGGTGAACAGTGGAGCTCTGCTGTTTGGAATGAAACAAAACCAAAGCAGCCCATGATGAATTGGTTTCTGTTCCTGCTGCAGAGGATCCAGGCCTAGAGCAGGTGGCATGGAGAGCACCATTGCTCTTGAGCCAAGAATTCAAGGCAGATCTGTCCCTTTCAAGCTGGGGGGAGTGGGCAGCAGAGGGAACTTCTCCTGCCTTGAGGCAGCTGTGCAGTGTGGTGGTCTGCTGTCCAGGATATGTCTGTTTTACTGGGGGTGCTCAGCTGCTGCCTGGCAGTGGTCCTGGCCCATACTGGGCTGGTTTGGCTTTTCCCATTCTCAGGACGATTTCCAGAATCTACAGAGGGTAGAGGCTCCAAAAGTATGAGATCTGAAATAACATGTGTCATAAACTTGCTGGTTTTGTACTGCCAGCTCTTGACTGAATGAGGTCAGCTGCCAGTTGTGAGACAAGATTGCAGGAAACAGGCACCCAAACAACAGCCAGCTGTCAGGGCCCCACTAACCAGTGGTTTTGCTGTCGTGCAGAACCTGAGTGCGGGGCTGCCCTCGGGCCAGATCTGCCACGATGAGCAGCGGCTGGAGGTGATCTTTGCAGATCTGGCCAGGCACAAGGATGATGCTCAGCAGCGCAGCTGGGCGCTCTACGAGGATGAGAATGTCATCTGCTGCTACCTGGAGGAGCTGCTTCGCATCCTGGTGAGTAAATTCCTCTCTTTGCAGGCAGACCAGAGCAGACAGCGCTGGTGAAGTTCCTTTTTTTTGACCTCCTTCACCCCTGTGTTGCCGCTGGATCTGCTGTTTTAGGGGCACAGGTTTCTTGTGCATCCTTTAGTGTCAATAAGCTGTACCCTTCTCTGTGGGCTCTGCAGTGCTCTTGAGCTGCTTTACTCTCCATTCCACCTTACAGAGCTGTTCATGGTAGTTTTGGTATTTACTATCACAAGAGGATATAAACCCTCACCTCCAAAATACCCAACCTGCTCTGCCACAGAAAACCTGGAAGTCTCTGGTGAGGGTTGTTGCACTCCTAAGTCCACTTAAAACATCTTCCACTTAAGATATCCTCCATTGCTGGGAGGTACCTGTGGGGTTAAGCTCATTAAATGCAAAGAACATTCTTTGGTTGCCTTGAAAGTGAGCTTTAAAGCTGTTTTTGTGAGAAAGTATCAATCATCTCACACATCTCTGCATACAGGAGAGGAACATGCCCACGGTGAGCAGCAGTGGGATTACTGTCCCAGCACTCTCACTAGTCCGAACAAGGCCGTCTGTGTCCAGGGATGATTTGGGGTCTGCCTCAGTGCAGTGATATGGTCTGTGTTAGGGGTACTGGTGTGGGGTTTGCTCTGGCACTATTTTATAGTCCTCTCCAGTTCTGGAGAAAACAGGTACATTTTCTGTAATAAATGCCAGGGTCTTTGTCACTGCATACAGCCTGCAGGCAAGGCTGAGTGGGATTTTGTGCAACCATTTCCTCATAACTTAGGGGTGGGAGAAGATGTACTTCTCAGGATGGGAGCTGTGCTGGAGCTGCCCTGGATAACTGTGTGATGCTCTCAATCAGGTGCTGTTTGGGTCATGTTTTAGCTATTTTCAGCCTGAGATGTACTCTATGGCAGAGGCATTTCTCAAGAATCCACTTTGATGATGACGAGTGATGATGAAGGGTGATGATTGTTGACCTGTTTCTGTGCTCTGCCTTCAGCTTCTTTGTGAGATGTTTGGGCTACTGAGATCTGAAAGCAAGTGGACTCCCTCAAGGTGCCTGCAGAAGGCACCTTCTGCTTTGATGTGTCACTGGGTTACCTGTCAATTCCTTCTTCCAGACAGATGCAGACCCAGAAGTTTGCAAGAAAATGTGCAAGAAGAATGAGTTTGAATCTGTCCTGTCCCTTGTGGCGTATTACCAGATGGTAAGGTGGCAAAATGCACCAAATCTCTTTTTAAGATTTCCCTGAAGATGCAAAAGAGCAGGGTTGGTACGATGAATGTATATAAGATGTTTCCCTTGGATAGGGCAATTCTGTGGTCTCACTGAAACTGCAGCATATCCCTTTCAAGTGCTGGCTAATGTCAATGCTATGCATGAAAGTTGTGTGAAAGAGCAGAGGATGCTGTAGACTTTAAAGCAGTAGCTAGCACTTGGCAAGGGTAAATCTTGCTGCTTTTACTGGCCCATTGAGGGACAGCATTGGCATCACTGGTGTCTAGAGGAAGGATTTCAGAGGATGCCTTGGGAGATCTGACAGGTTGTGATTGCTCTTCTTTTAATTGATGTGCTCCTGTGCATTAGTAAATAACTTTGGTTAGGAAAGTAGGTAATGAGTAGAAGCCTTTGGAGTGAGGAAGGAAATCAGTTTAGAGGAAGAAATGGAAGTTTTGCTTTAAACACCTTGTTTTGCCCCTCCCCTTCCTGGAATGTTCTGTTGTAGGACTCTGTGGGAGTAAAAAACTTGTCCCCATGTTGTCCCTAAGTCCCCAGCTACAGCACATCAAGTCTTGTGGTGTTTTGCTTTCATCTAGCACTTCTGTGTCTGAACCCAGATCTCAGCATAGCTGAGAGCAGTGGGAAGGCAGCCTGGGCATAACAGAGCCTGCTGACTTTCACTGCCTGCTCTTCTCTGACCACAATTCCAAGGAAGCCTGACCAGGTAGCAGTTGGGAGCAGCTGGGTCTCCTGTCCTGGCTGCTGTCATGCCCAGTGCCAGGGCTTGGCTCACTTGTGTTCTCTGAACCCTGGAGTTGTTGGCTGAAGGTGGAGTATGCTGGTTACCTCAGCATGAGAGCTTCTGCATGGGCGGTGCAGGCTGAGCATCATCTTTGCTGGAATCCTTGCATGTCCCAAAACTTTCTGAAGAGAGCTTGCAAATGTTACCTTGTCAGGAAACCTTAATCAGAGCAGTGTTCAGAAAACCTTAGCATGCTCAGAGAATCCTTGCTACCCAGCACATTCAGTCTCTGCTGGGGACAGGTATGGGTTGTTGGTGTGTTACCAGATTTAGTGGATGATGTGGGACATCTCAGATCTGAGCTCTGGCTGCCACATGCCCTCTGACCACACGTGCCAACAACCCGTAGCCAGCCCAATTGTGAATGTTATTGTAAAGTGATTCCTGTACTGTTGTTAAAAGCTTTTAGAGCTTCTGGGTTCATGTCACCCTGGGAAGGTCTGTGGCTTCCCAACAGGAACTTCTAGAAGCTGTGTCTCTGCCTCAGAGTGAGCCCTCCTCTAGGACATGGTTTGATCTAACACATTGGTTTTGCAGGAACACAGGGTGCCATTGCGCCTGCTGCTGTTGAAGTGCTTTGGAGCCATGTGCAACCTGGATGCTGCCGTTATCTCAACGCTTGTGAACTCTGTGCTGCCGATGGAGCTGGCCCGGGACATGCAGACTCACACACAGGGTGAGCCAGAGCTGCTGTTCCCACGGCCCTGGGAATGTGTCTTCCCATTACATGATTTGCAGCTGCAGCAGTGGCCCCCACTGCCCAGCTGCTCCACATGCTCAGTGCTTGGGGGGAATGGTGGCTGGTTTTGAAGTTATTCAGGTTATTACCACTGTAACTGGGGAATGCACAGGAAGGGATGTTTCAGTCCAATGGTGCGAGGCCCTCCAGCTCTTGAACATGCCATTAATGATCTGTGTCACTTCTTGTACATGTCTTAAAACATGTTTTGAGTTGTTCCAGTTTTGTTTCATAATGCTGACAAGAGACACTTGCAGATCTCAAGGAAGATCTCTGCAGTTTCTTAAAGAGTTTTTTCCAGCGTTCTATACCAAATTTTTGTGGTGTTTCATTGTGGTGAATAAGATGTGTGCTGGTTAAAGGAAAGGGCCTTCTCTCCACCACTGTGCCAAGAGAGATGGTAGTGCTGTTGTTAGCATTGCAGTCCTGGTCCTCTGCGGGATAGTGCCATGGCCCAGGTTTTCCCAGCTCTTTGCTTTCCATACTTAGGCTTTGCCCTCATATTTCTTCTACTTCACACTCCTCCATTTATTAGGATGACCTGTCCCTGCTACAAACAGGAATGTCCTTCGTGCTCTCAGAGCTCCTGCTTAGCCCAGTGTTTATTTCTGCTTTATTTCTGGGCAGCCAGATGCACATGCTGGGAAAAAGCCTAAGAGAAAGATGAATTGTAGTAATAATGCCCTGGAGTTACCTTCCAGCTCCCCACATATGCCTGGTCTTGGACAGTCACAGCTTTGCTCCCCATTTTGAAGCCAACCTGTAGGCCACCAGTGCTGGCAGTGGCATATTTCTCTTAAAAGGACATTGAAAATCCATTGTCTTGTGCTACTTGTGATCCACAGTTAGAGTAGCTGTTGAGTGACCATGTGGATCAAATCAGAAGAGCCTGGTGTTTGCATCCTTGCTGCCCTGGTTGCAGTCTGTTAGTTTGTGGGTGTCCTGAAGCTGTGGAGGGGTATAATTTGGTGATGAGACTGTATAGGGGTTGACAGGTTGCAGAGAACAGGGACTGTCCCATCCATTTTATGTGAGCCGAGTAAATGTCCTACATGATCACTTTGAACCTGCATAACAGATGTTCCTGTCCCCAGCATCCCAGCACAGACTGCCAACCTGACTGTGCTGGGCAGCATTAACAGGGCTCATCTAGTCTCTGGAAAGGGCTATGGGAGATGAAAATCAATCCTCTTGCAGAAGGCTTTGCACTTGTCTCTGCTTTGAAGTGCAGGCATTTCAGAGGTGAGGAGGCATTTCAGGGCAGGGGGGAGGGCTGGTGGTGTGGGACTGCAAGTATTACTCCTGTGTTGGCTATGCTTCCTCTTTTGTTACTGCTGCTTATAAATTCTGTGCTGTGAGCTTAAAACACTCTTGATGTTTAATCTGGTTATGCCTGAGAAGCATCTTCTCCAGGCTGAGGTTTTACTGCCCAAGAAACAAATGCTACTTGGTTATGGGACTGTGACTCTGCTCCTGCAACAGCATTTCTCCTGATTTTGTGCTGCCAAAACCAAACTTTATTGTGCCACCATCATTCGTTCACAAAGACTGCCTCCAAGTGAGCATCCTGTGCACCTTCCCAAACAGAGTTCTGTCTCCTATCCTGTTCCTGAGCTGTCTTTGTGCAGGCAGAGTGGGCTGGTCACCCTTCTTACTCCTTGCCTGGTTGCAGTGATGCTGTGTTTTGCCCAGGGCTGTGTCATCCCAGACAGCACGGCTGATTCAGCCTCTTGGTGGGTATGGAGCTTTGAGCTCTGACCTATGTGACTTCTGCACACCTCTGCTGATCTCCAGGTAGTACTTGGGCTGGAGCAGGCCTGTCTCTCAGCAAGTCTTAGCTCTGCTTTGGGGTCCTAAAAGTATGGCAGTGGAAGTGGGTGAGAAGTGGCTCTACTGTGTCCTCTGAGCTGCCAACCTGCAGCATCTCCCTTTCCCCAGCATCATCTCAAGGTGAGGGTTTTTTCCCTCCTTGCTGTAAGGTGGCCCAGTTGGAGGGTGAAAAGCTGCTCCTCCTTTGCTGACAGACCACTGTGTGGATACAGGAGCCTCACAAATCAGTGTCCTCATTCTGTGCTGCTTTCCTTGTGCTAAGCTTTATGGTAGGCACTTGTGCAATGGCATCTGTGCATCATCCAGTCCTCTCAGCCTTCACAGTGGGGCAGCAGGGGGGTAACCATCCTTGGCCCAAATGTGTCTGTCCTTCAGAGGTGTTTCAGGGCATCAGTAGTTCCCTCCTGTCATTCTGGTGCTTTACTGCTTCATGTGCTGCCAGCAAACGGCAATCTTGTGTGAAAACATGACCTTGAATCCTAGAATGACTTGAGCTTATTTTGGTACTAAAAACTGGGGAAGAGCAGCTGATCCATGACATGCTGTGGAATAGCTAATCCCTTCTGTGGGTGACTGCAGCCAGAGCAGTCAGTGCCAACACTACACAACTGGGGAGTTGGAACTGGCTACAGCAGCTCTGTGGGATCCCTCCTGGCTTATTATTGAAGAGCAGCTGGGGCAGAAGCTCTGTCTGTGGATGCTGGGTGCCTTTGGTGAGAAGGACTTTACCCTGGGACTGATGCAGGCATGTTGGCTGCTGGCCAGTTCTTCTGCAGATGTTTGGGTCTTACTGCTTCTGGACAGCTCCTTCCCTCTGCTGCAGGGCCTGCACATCTATCCACATTAGAACACCTTATAATAAGCCACAGCCAGACAGAATTAGCCAGAACAATTCCAAAGAAAACAGACAGGGATAATCCAGTCTGTAATCATGACTTTCTCCCTTGTTGCAGCACAGTTTACATGCAAGTCAGCTGTCAGGCTCTTCTGCCTTCAGTCACAGACAATTGTGTCTGCTCCCAGTGCCCACATTTCACACTGCTGTGTTTAGAAGGTGGAAGCAAGGTTTTCAAAGGCCTCTGAGAAATGCTTTTCATACATGATTGCAGTTTCTCACCACTATCTCAGTAGTTTTCAGCAATGCAGGCTGGCAAACAAACAGCTGTATCTCTCCCACCTGTCATGGCTACTTCAGTGATGCTTATCAGTCTGTTGTCAGCAGTCTCTCTGCTTCAGGAGAGCTGCAGTGATACTATTTAATTTCTGACAGCCACTGGTGCTGCTCTGTAAGGTAAAAAAAAAAAAAGAGCTGTGTTTTGACTGACAGGTACTCTGTTCTTCAGCATGGTAAGTCTTGGAGTCTTGTCCTGCTGCAGCTGGGGCACTCCCAAAAACTTGTAGAACCTGTGCAGTGCACTCCCAAAAACTTGTAGAGCCTGTGCAGTGTGAGTGTCCTGGGTTCATCTGGATTTGCCCCAAGTTCAGGTTTCTGGCTGGTTTCAGCATTCTTTGATTTGTCATCTTTAGGGAAATACAACAAGATTTGCCTCCTAGTCATGTAGACTACTGTTAACCAAGATGAATGGACATCAGTCAGTGGCAGATGGACCAAGAAGGTATAAAACTAGTCTGTTCCTCCATATTTGCTACTGCCATGTTTATCACTGGCTTCTGGCTCTCACTTTATTTCATTGCTCCTGATGTGATGAGAGGAAAGGTTTTGTTGACAAAAGAAAGTCTTTCTAGGAACATGAAAACAGCAGCTCCCTGTGTCTACCTGCTGCAGTGTCCTTCCTCTGAAGACATGGAGGAAAGAATGAAGAAATCATGTGGTGAACAGTGTGTCAGATCCCTTTTCTGCTACAGTGGGCTTTGGCATCACTGTCACCTTATAGCTGAGAACTTCTTATATAAGAAGTATGAATTATATTTAAGTCATTAAATATCCTCCCTCTCTGTTTACAGAGAGTAAACAGCAGTTTTCAGCCTTCCTTTGCTGCCACATGGTCTACAAACTCTTAATCTTGTTCATCCTGTAGTATCTGGTTAAGCTGCAAATGATCTATTTTTACTCAAAGTACTTGCTGATGGAAAACTGAGGCATCGTGTGGAACTGTGACAGTGTGAGTGTGCTTTGAGTGCTGAGGCTGTGCTGACAGAGCTGGAGCTGACTTTCCAGGGGGCATGGGGCTGGAATGACTCAATAGCATTTTTTCCCCCATGCTGACAGTAAACCTGAGAGCTGCCAAATGTTGCAAGTCCTTTGGCCAAGTCCAGGAGTGAGTGGTGACATTGAAGACATCAGCCTGTGCAGTCAAAGCCACACTGCAGGGTGCAGATGCTTAGAGAGGGGTTGCTTTGTGCATGGAGAAGTGAAATATCTTAAAGGATTTGGAGGGGGCACTGGAACTGGTGTGTATTGTGCAGGGCAGCAGTATGGCCAGGAAAAGCATCAGAGATTGAAGGGGCCTTTTTCTCCTCTGATGAAAAGTAGTTTTGGTCAGTTTTTCATAATTATACCTTCAGTTTCCTTGTGCCCCAGGGCTCTTTCTGGCAGATGTAGCTGAACTTTAGTTAGCCAGTACGTGTGGTAACCTAAATAATGCTCATTTTCCTATTGCCTTCAGACTTGCTGAACTGGACAGAGGCTACATTTGATGAGGGCATAGATCCTATTTGATGACTCTTTTTTTTTGTTCTGCAAATATTTATTGGGAGGTATCCATTAATTAAAATTCAGGAAAGACATTGGCAGGGGTTCTTTGGAGCATTCACATATAGCTGCTGCCAGCAAAAATTGTGTTGGACTAGCAGGCTGTGGGATGTATCAGTGCTGGAGATGTGTGGCCTGGGAGGTGGGCAGATGCACAGCCTGAGCAGTGATCTGGTCTCCCCAGGGACCTTTTATACCTTCAGGCAGAGCTGAGGTAGCAAAAGTAGAGCAGTGCAGAGATGGTAACAAGCAGCACGGCTGTCTGGGGGTGGTGTTGGTTGGAACAGGCAGTATTTTGAGATGGCCAGATGGATGCTTTTTCTGGGTTCAATAATTACATAACTATGGGATGTGTCCTGGGACTGTGCAGGGGAGGTTTTTAATTATTCAGATCAAGTTTGCCTAGATCCTCTGAAGTGAAAGGGGAAAAAAATAGAGGACTCTTGTTATGATTATTTTTAAATTGCTTTGGAAACACACGGCACAGAAGGCGTGTGGTGTGCTAAAACGGGGAAAAACACCCTTACTGCTCAGTCAGTACAGGAATGAGGAGTGGGCCAATCAGTGTTAAATGCCTGTATGAAATGTGGACTTCCCAGCTGCAGCTGGGGAAAGGTTTCACATCCTCGGAAGAACTAATGACAGGACCTTTGCCTTGCAGATCATCAGAAGATGTGTTACTCTGCACTGGTGCTGGCCATGATGTTCTCCATGGGGGAGCCCCTGCCATATCACCACTATGGTAAGAGTGGGTTGTGCTCATAGCAGAGCTGCTGATGGGATGTCTGGGGCATGCTGGCAGACACGGGGAAGGGACTTCTCCTGATGGTCAAGGCTAGGGACAGCTTAGGGAAGGCCCAGCAGAGTAGGGTCTGTTCTTTATCAATAGAGCCTGCCAGCTGAACTGGGCTGAGATGCCAGATTTCCAAAGAGCAGCACAAATCTGGGTTAGAGCAGTGGAGGACTGAATGCCATGCTGCAGGCAACATGGATTTGCCCATCCCTGTGACTAAGTGGCATTTTGTTTTACCACTGGCCTGTGTGAAAGCACACACCTCTTACTTGCTTTGGAGACTGTCTGCTGATGAGGCTGAGATCCCAGATCCCTACACAAACACCCACTAAGGCTGTCAGCTGCATAATGTGGCCTCTTTCTGTTCTCTCTTCTAGCAGGATAGTGCAGCCCTCTTTAGTTCAGGCTCTTAGGGAACGTGGAGATGATTAAGGGTATTGTGGTCAATTATGAAGTGCAAATATTCTTCCTGTTTTATCCTCTGTCCTTTCATTTCAGCCAGAAAGCCCTGCCCACTTCTTCCCATGGCTATGTTGTATTTGGGAAATTCTGGGCTTAATTTTCCTAGAAAGGCAGTAGAGATTTTTATAAGTATCTTGTCAGCAGCTTTAGCTTAACACTGGGTAAACCTGTACAAGATTTAAAGTGGTGCAGTAGAGACTGGAATGAGCCTCTACACCTCCTGTTTTTCTCTCCTTGTGTAACCCTGGCAGTTATTTCCTGCAGGTGGACTTATTTGCATGAGCTCCTGAGCTTTCCTAATAGCTGAATTGAAAACTGGGTTATTACTAATGATCTAGGTTATTAGGGTTTTTTCAAAGAGATTAACTAAACCAGTGGCCAAGAATGCCAATCTCTTCCTGCCTTGAAGTGGTGGCATTGGTTCTGCAACAGCTAGAGCAGGATTTGGTGTTTTGTTTACTCAAAAAAAATTGCCAGTTGGGGTACCAAATTTCAGCAATCCCCTGCACTGTGTCTCACACATACTTCAGTGGTCTCTCTAGTCCACTTGAAGAGCCCTTCATTCCCTGGAGGCTGACACTAATGGTTTTTAAGCATAAAAGAATAGAGAAGTGGCTTGGATGGTCCCTTGTTGCTTGGTTTATTTTCGCTGTGGTGTAAATGCCCCTTTCTCCTTGTGCAGAACATCTCAACTCTCAGTTTGTGCAGTTCCTGCTGGATGTGATTGAGGATGGGCTGCCCTCGGACACCACTGACCAGCTGCCTGACTTATTTGTCAACGTCCTTCTGGCCTTCAATCTCCACATTCCAGGTTGAACTGGTGCTGCTCTGCCTTGGCAGGATTTCAGTGGTCTGGAGTGAAACTGTGAAAAATGGGGAGGAAGAATCTTACTGGGTCTTGATGGTGCTATAACCACCAACCAGCTCTCCTAGTCTCTGGCACTACACTGTGTTTAAATATAGTGCAAAACCCTAGAGGAAGAAATGGTCTGAGAGCCCCTGCCCAGCAGCTCTGGGCAGCTCAGTGGGTTTGTCACTGGGCTTCCACGGTGCCCAATCAAAAGAGTTGTTGGGGTGTACTTGCAGAGCATGAGTGGGGTTAATTTATAGGCACAGGTGACCTGGGAGAGGAGATGCTTCAGTGGGCATTTCTCAATATCAATTTGGGACAAAAGTCCTCTGCCTTCTGTGGGTCTTGGCAAAGCTTCTGCTTCCCTGTCCACACTGCCTGAAGCTCATTCAGCTGTCCACACTGCCTGAAGCTCATTCAGTGCCGAGTTGTTGAGGCCAGGCCCTTCAGCATTGGCCTGAGATGTGCTGTCCCCTCTTTGCCCTTGTTCTCTCTCCTCCCTACACTGCTGAGCTCCATGAGGACAGACAGCAGATCAGGTCCTTAGGAAAGAGCATCTTCCTCCTCTCTGCCTGCACATTTTGAAGCCTGTTGGAAGATTGTAGTTCCAGGTCCTGCTAAGAGAAGCCATTCCATAGCCCAGTCTCCTGTTGCTCCAATTGTCTTTAGTTAATTATTTACCCTTGATCTACTTCATTACATTATCCTTGATTTTTTGGAGAGAGGGGAGGATCAAGCAGCAACAATATGTCCAGGAATTTACCTGTTAATTTGGGTTGTGCATCATTAAAATTTATGCAAAAGTTTCTAATTTCACGTGAAAGTTGATTGCACAGAAACTGATTAAGTATATCTCTGCTGCTTTCATTCATTACCCCTTCCCACACTTACCCATATCCTTGCTGGCTACTGTAATTAGGCAGTAATGCATGACAGGCAGTGTGTTTCTGGGGATTATTGCCCACCTGGGGCATAGCTGAGAGCAGTGATTTGTTCTCTGATGCTAAGAACATGTTAAAGGATGTTCACGTTGCTTATTGGTGGATTGAATTTTTTATCCCTATGTCTGCAAGATTCATCTATCATGCAGTTCAGTGGTACAGCATTAGTTCAAAAAGCCTCCTAAATGCATATTATATTGATGCCCTTCAGGATCCTGAAACACTTTGCAGCCTGTGAAATATTACAGGCCACAGAAATAGCCACACTGAGCTGTTTATGTGATTGAGTGCGCACACTCACACACACAGAGGCTCTGCTGGGGTAAATGTATTTCACAGCAAGTCACTCCCAAACCGGGCAAGGGGACAGTTCCTAGAAGTCTTCACCTTGCACAGCACGGTGCTGAGTGCTGGGAAATACTTTTCTGTTCTGGGATGCTCCTGGGACCCTTCTTAAGAGAACTTGTAAGACTCTAAGTTCCAGAAGGGTACTGCTGATAGGAAGGAAGAAGGTACCAAAGAATGGAGCCCTTGGCTGCAGGGTTGTGAGCAGAGGTAATGTTTGACAACATAAAGCCTTTCCAAGGTATTTTCCCAGTGTTTGGCAAGGTGGGAGCCCACACATGAATCAGATACACGGGGAAAGCACCAAGTTGCAAGTGTTTCTTGTGCTGTTTCAGGATTTATCTCACCTTCTCTCTCCCTGCCCACCCACTCTGTGGCCTGAAACTTTTTGTAGCCCTGATAGACTGTGGTTCCCCAAAGCACCCCAGAGTAATGATGTGAAATAGGAGCCACCCATTATGTGTTTTTATCACCATGGTCTTCAGGAGACAAAGGGAGATGCTGAACAGGTTTCTTCTTTAGTTCCAGAACACAGTGTGATCATGACTACAATAAGCAAGCACTCCAATGTCAAGACTTTCACAGAGAAGCTGCTGCTGCTGCTGAACAGAGGAGGTGAGTGTGTGTGGCACTGTTACATGCCTGGCAGGAGGTGCACATAGATGCTTGGGGAGACACGGCCATGCTCGTTACAGGATAGGATGTCAGGGGTGCAGGTAGCTGAGGAGCTGTCAGCTCAGGCTGTGCTGTGCTGCTTCCTGGTGAGTTTGTGAGGGTGACAGTCTGCATTGCTGAGGATGGAGCTGCACAAGGAATAAGGTAATGGCTAATGGCATCTAGGGACAGAAGAGTGGCTGCCATTTCCATACTTCTGGGTCAGATCAGCTCCATCTCAGAGCATGGACCAGCTGCCATGGGCAAGCTCTTGTCTGGGAGGAAAGCTGGTCCTGGGCCACTTCTGTCCTTGGACAGGCAGAGGACTCAGTGTGTGCTGGCATAGAAACCTCTGCCTGTGTTGGCAAACATCTGCCCTGGGGGACAGATGCAGAGGGAGCTTTTGTCTTCAGAAACACTGCTTAGAGTGGAACTTTCCATTTCTGAATTGCCAGCAGAGAGTTAGCCTTGTGTCTGCTTCAGGCATGGATTGAAATCCAGTGTACTTGTAGAGCTGTTGCAGAGCAGATTGCTGGAACGCTGGAGATCTCTGCAGGAAGAGCGGTGCCAGGTCTTTCAGCCTGTGCTGCAGGCCACTACTGTGCTTTCTAATACCTTCTGGAGCCAGGAGCTTTGCTGCCTGAGAGAACTCATTTTGTTGAGTTGCTGGAAATAACCCATCCTGTGATGCATGCAGCTCATCTTACTCTGGCTTTAGTTCTCTTTGTGGCTGCAAATCACTGTCTCCACACTATATCAGCTTGAGGGCAGCAGGCACCTCCGTGCTCTTCTGTCTGGCCTCCTCCCAAGGCCTTTGTTTAGCCCTTTCCCTGCCAGATTCCCTGCAGAGATCACCTTACAGTGAGGAGCTGGGAGAAGAAAGAGGGGGGCCACAATCTAATGAAGATGCTTCTGTTTTGCCCGCCTTCCTGACAACTGCTGGAGGAGCTGCCATGGCCCAGAGCCCCTCTTGGAGTCTGCAGGGATGTGTTTTGCAGAACAGGATGTGGTGGCTCATTTCAACTTGGAAGTGTTTCTTTTCTTGCTTCTGAGACAGTATTAGCCTGGTCTCTGGTGAAAGCCTGTTTTTGATACAGGCTCTGATGGGCTTTTCAGAGGGGTTATTGGACCCTTCTTAATAAACCTGGGAGAAAATGAGTGGTGGCTGTTGAGCAAAAACAGGAGATACTGAGAGGCGATGTGCTAATGCGCTCTCACCTGGGATGGTCAGTGAAACATAAACAGTGATTAATGCTCATCATAATGAGTTTGCAATCATCTTGGTAGCCTGCAGAGCTGGCATCCTGATTATACATCTTTGAGCACCGAAGCTATCCATGGGCAGGGAGTGGCTGGCTGAGGGCAGGGCAGCCTCCTCTCTAAAGGGTCTAATGAAGGGAAGTGCACTGAAGATGGAGCAGAGGGGCAACGGGGAGCATGTGGCTCAGCACAGTCTCTCTGCCTCCCCCAGATGATCCAGTTTGCATCTTCAAGCATCAGCCTCAGCCACCACACTCAGTGCTGAAGTTTCTGCAGGACATCTTTGCCAGCAAGGATACAGCCAGCATCTTCTATCACACAGACATGATGGTCCTGATAGACATCCTGGTGCGGCAGATTGCGGATCTCTCCCCTGGAGACAAGGTGCTCACAGTAACCCTTAGGCACTGGGGAAGGGAGCAAAGTCCCAAAGCAGTGGTGTTTTTCCTGGTCCCTCATGGGGCCTGCTGGTGCAGGCAAGAGTGGAGTTCTGGGGTGGGCACAACATTTCTGGGTGCTTAAATCAACTTCGGGAGCTGAGGAGGAAAGGGAGGATTTATCCTGCCCGGCACACCAGCACATTTGAAGAAAGATCTGCCAGGCTTCTGGTGGTCTGCACACTTCTGACCAGGGACCTTTGGGAAGAGAGACCCTCTGTGAGTAGTAGTAGGAGGAATCTCTCTTGTTTGGCATTGCAAGAGGCGGGGGATGTGCATGTGTTCAAGGGCAGGGGAGGAGCAGCACTCTTGCTGTGGGAAAAGCAGAGTTTTCCATAGTTACTAATGATACTTAAGGAAAAGCAGGTGCCTCTGGAGTTGTGCTCTGGTTGATGGTGCAGCAGCAAGCAGCTGTTCCTGTGCTCATGCTGTAATGGAGGCTGGCATGCTTGTTTATCTCACTTCAAATCTTTCACTGTGCTCTGCGTTTTGTCTCCCCTCCCACCTGGCAGCTGAGGATGGAGTATCTGTCCCTGATGCATGCCATCATCCGCTCCACGCCCTATCTGCAGCACCAGCACCGCCTCACTGACCTGCAGGGCATCCTGCAGCGCATCCTGGGCGAGGAGGAGGAGGACCAGCAGTGCCAGATGGAGAAACTGATCATCTTGGAGATTTATAAGGAGTTCCCAGAAATCTCTTCTGGTACCAGCTAATGCTCCTCAGCTTGGACTGGAGTTTGAACCACTTGGATTGACTATGTCTTTTGTTGACACTTTCTCCCCATTCCCTCCCAGTACAGCTCATACCTTATATCCCTCTGTGTGAGGCCTAAGGTTGGGACAGCGTTCACCGGCCCTTTGGAAGCGCCAGTGGCAGAGAGGGTGTGGGGTGTCCCCGGGGCCTGGTGCCCGGGGCAGGCGGAGCAGGGTGGGCGCTGGCACGTGGTTTGCCTGCAAGACTCAGCAGGAGCTCTTTGGGCAGCTGGTGTTAGTGGGAAGGGCAGAGAGCTTGTGGGGGCTTAGCAGCCAGCATGGGGGGATGTTTAGCTGCACTGGTGTCCCGAGGTCCTGAAGAGAAAGGCCTTTGCCTTAGAGTATCACTTCTTTTCCATGTGCGTCTCTCTCCCTGCAGTGACCAAGTGGAGTCCGCTGGTGCTTGGAAGAAGCTTTTGTAACATCTGTTTTGTTTCCTGCTGCTAGTGCCAATGTGCTGCAGCCCTGCCAAGGGAAAGTAGCTGCTCGCTGTCTAACGCCTCGTCTAGTGAGCCTTTCACTCCCTCCTAGCCTTCAGCTTTGCCTCTGGGCAGCAGCCCACCTTGGGTCATGGAGGTCTTACCCCAGCAGCTGCTTTTCAATCTGCTTTCTATAGTGATGTTTAAATCTGAATTTCTTGCACAGTGTGGCAGCCTCGAAGTAACAGCCACGTGGATGACACTGCCCTTAGGAAGCCCTTGGCCAGACACAGCACAGATGTGTCCTGCCAAGTGAAGCTGCCACTTGCCACCTCTGTTGCAGCATTGCCTCGAGCAGAGGGGCTGCCCTTGGGCAGGCGCGCTCTGTTCATGAAGCGCGTGCATTTCTTGCCTTGAGCTTCATAGTAGCTCTGCCTCGCTGCCCTCCCTGTCCCCATGGCAGCACTCAGAGGCAGCATGAGCCTGGTGTCCAGTAGCTGTTTGTGACTACGCTAATTGTGGGGAACCCTTATTTTTATTTCCTCTAGGTTTCTAGCAAACGGGATTAACCTGCTTCCCTGGTCCAGACAGTCACACACACTAACGTGGGTCTCTTAGATATTTGTGTGCACAGTGTGGTCACTCCCTGTCTCCAGGTCTTCTTTTGCAGTAGCCAGTGTAGGAGCTGTGAAACTGGAAATACTGGGCACTGTATTTACTTTAATTTTTTTTTTTTTTTTTNTTTTTTTTTTTTTTTGTTGAGGGGATGACACAAGCTCTGCAGGCCTGGACTGGCCACTGGGGCAGTGATGCTTTGAGAACAGAGGGTCTTGGCCTGGCAGCCAAGGGGGGCAAGGAAGTCAGCCTGGGAATGCCCAAGCTTAATAACCACCCTAGTAGAGAAACCTATTTTTTCCCTGTAAAAATGTATGAATGTCAAAAGGGATCCTGTATTTTCTTAAACACTAAGTGTAACCTGCAGAAGAATAAAAATGTCTTAAACTGGACTTCTGTGAGTGTAGCGCTGCCTGCCCAATCCTGTCGTGGGGGCACCAAAACATCAGGAGTGGTTGGTTGCCTGCTGCCCACAGAAACAAAGCAGTGGGTGCTGATCTCCAAATGGGGGTAATGCTGGGGGTTTTCCTTCATTCAGCTTCTTGCCTTGTCTTTTTCTACCATGTTGCTGGCTGACAAGGAAGGGTGGAGGGCAGCAGCCCTTGCTAGGGGCGCAGCCGCCATTCCTGCTGCTCCACATTAAGGGCTTGGCAGAGCTGGACTCCCAGTTCACTTCCCACAAGGTACGTGCAGCCTCAGCTGGCTCCCAGCAGAGCTGCCACGGCAGCGAGCCCGGGGAAGGAAGGGTTTAATGGTCTGTATCGCGTGTAATGAATCGCGCTTTGGCTGCGGATGTGTGCTCCCGAGCCTCAGCCCCTGCCTGCAGCTCTGGGGTGCCGGGGATGGCAGGGGTTCTGCAGTGGGAGGACAGCAGGCACTGGGCAGAACACTAAGTGTGCAGCAGGAAGCTGGTCTCTGCTCCTGGCTCTGTGCCAAGGCAGCCAGCCAGTCCATGGGCACAGCCCTGCCAGGCCAGGGGTGTAAATGCCAGGTGCAAGCTGTGCCACTCCAAACGTAGGGATGGCATCAAACACAGCTACCTCCAGAATCAGGGCCAGGACTGTTCCAGCTCCTGCCTCTTTGGCCCGTGTCTCCAAAGTCCCCAGGTGTGTGCTCCTGAAATGTGCAATTTGCACACCTGGGGTCAGCTGCGACACGTAAGGGCTGCCAGTGCTCATTGGTGTGTCCCCCAAGGTGGCTCTCCTGTGCCCCACTGCTCTGTGCAGCACATGGTTGCATGTGCCCCTCTGCCAGCCTCAGCTTGCTTCTGAGTGCTGCTGGGGCTTGTTCTTGGCCCATGACGTGCTGCTGTGATGAGATGTTCATCTGGCACTTGCCCTCAGTGATGCAGCACAGGCTTTGCTGTGCCAGGCAAACCCAGCAGTGGCAGGAGCTGTGGCTCTGCTTGCCAGGAGCCCAGACTGCAGAGCTGGTGGCTCCCATTGGGATCCCTGAGCCATTGCTGTCCATGGGGTTGCTCACCCTATCCCAACTGCACAGTAGCATAACACCCTCTGCCCCACCACCCTGCTGCCACCACAGCCGAGGGCTGGAAGAGCTGGGGGGCAGCTGGCTGTGGGGTCCAGGCGGAGAGATGCATCTGCTGCACAGGAGAGGCCTTCACACATCACAGGGAATCAAACTGCAGCATGTAAACTCACTGTCCCCAGCCTGCTCAGCAAATCCTGCCCTCCATGTAGGTGAGGCACTCCAGATTGTTGGCTGTAATAATGCACAATTAGAGCAGTGTCTCCTTGCATTGGTGTTTCTTATTGTGGTGCAACACTGAGGGGTGTTGGGGAGCTGGCACGGGGGGAGTGGTACGTTGCCTGTGACCTGCGCTTCTGCTTTATTGTCTGGAATGATTCAATTACAACTATTTTGTGGCAGTAATACCCTGATAATTTTCTTCTCCTCCCCTGAGCTGTCAGCTGGGTAATTAGAACAAATAAACTTGAAAGCCTTCATTACTTTTAAGAAGTATTGCCTCTCTCCTGATTTGGTTTCCTGATGGCACATCCCCAGTTTGAGGAGGTGTGATGTATGATCCAGCCAGCCTGTTCCTGTGCACAGGAGTGATGAGCTGCCCTATCTTAAATGAGGTTTCTTGGGTGAGCTGTGTGCAGGGCCAGGGCTGCTCTGGCATTATCCTGATGGCACTGAGAGGGCTCAAGTGGATGCTTAAGGGTCTGTAGGGGAGAATGTAAATCCTCCGAGAGCACACTATGCCCATGGCTGGTATGGCCACAGCCCTGTAGTGCTGGTTCTGGACCACCCAAGCCAGAGGTGTTATGTGGTGGTTGAGCAGTTAATCACAGCAGATTACCCATCCTATGGAGTTCATAAATTAACGTGTTGGCTTCTCCAGGTGTTAGACATACACATTGACTGGGTGTTGGCCCTGAGCATTGTATAAGCACCAGGGGAACTTCTCTGTGGCACATGCTGAGCTGCACTGGCCAGCTGGTACTTCCCATCATGGGCCTGCAACACATGGTCAGCACAAGCAACAGGGCAAGGACAAGCCCTGCCTTCTCTGCTCACCCTGTGGCTTTCCCAGTGGTGGCCAGGCCTTGGCTTCTGCAGGTGGTGGGAGGGCCCCTTTGGAGCTAGGATATGCATGGAGGCACAGTGCATCCCATGTATGCCCTGCCCTTCCCTACCCCATCCTAAACTCCTCCCATCTCCCAGATTTGCTCTGTTTTCCTCTCTGACACGGTTCTTTCTTCCCTAGCATTTGCCCCAGCGTGCCCTCTCCTTCAGCAGGACATGGCCAACATGGCACATGAAACACTAATGAGGACCTAAACCCTGTTGTGAGCTCCAGTGGATTAGGATGAGATATTAGTTGATTGAATCAAACCAACAGCTAAATTACAAGGTTGATGCATTAATGAATCACTGTAACGCAAGGGCCTCAAAGTGAATTTTCCTTGGAAAAATGTAAGGTTGGTTATTGTTTTTTTTTTAATACTGGGGACGCAGGAAGCAAAATCTGCATCTTTCCCTCTGGTGATGATGCCACACCTTGTGGATGTTGGCAGCTGGGGTCTGTGTCAGGGAAGCAGAGTGGGATAGCTAAGTTTGTCCCATGCACTTGGGTGCCCATGGGTGGGGAGCTGGGTGGCAGGGGCTGTGACACCACTTGCACCGCCTGGAGGAGCGGGATACAGGGAAGCCTCTCCTCATTCACACAGTAAAACCCATCCTTGCAGCTGCCCAATGTGGTGCTGCTTCCAGATGGGCATGGGGGAGTGGAAGGGGCCCGTGGGGCTGCCAAGGCATGGCAGTGCCTCCTGCCTAACCGCTGCCACTGTCCTGCCTCGCCCTTTGTGTCGGCGGCAGGGCAGCTGTCCCCGCGGGCTCTCCTCGGGCACGGGGCACAGCCTGGCCCTGGGGACGCTGGCAGCGGCACGGGCACCGTTCCGGCACCGGCAGTGCCGCAGCAGCGGCTCGGTGGGCTCAGCAGGTGCGTGTTGTGTGCGCGGTGTCCGCGGGCCCTGCAGCTCTGGCAGGGATGCTCCGGGAGCCCCTAACCCGGGGCCGGCCGGTGCAGCCCCTCGCAAAGACCTGGCCGGCAGCGCTGAGCCCGCGGGGCTTGCTCGCGGGCGGCACACCCCGCTCCAGGGCCGGCAGCGGCCACCCCGCAGTGCCCGGCGCGGC
>VXBC01002135.1:313826-357684 GCA_013399945.1 Ploceus nigricollis | reverse complement strand
GGCCTCGGGGCGGCGGGGCCGGCGCGCAGCACCGAACCGCCACCCGCTGTTCCCCCAGTACAACTACCAGGCAGAGGTGGCGGAGAACCAGCCGGCCGGGACGGCGGTGGTGACGGTGACGGCCCAGGACCCCGACGGGGGCGAGGCGGGGCGGCTGGTGTACTCCATGGACGCGCTGATGAACAGCCGCTCGCGGGATCTGTTCAGCATCGACCCGCGGGCCGGGCTCATCTCCACCACCCAGGCCCTGGACCGCGAGAGCATGGACCTGCACTACTTCCGAGTGACGGCCACTGACCACGGGGCACCGCGGCTCTCCGCCACCACCATGGTGGCCATCACTGTGGCTGACCGCAACGACCACGACCCCGTCTTTGAGCAGGGCGAGTACCGGGAGACCATCCGGGAGAACGTTGAGGAGGGATACCCCATTCTGCAGCTGCGGGCCACCGACGTCGACTCCCTGCCCAATGCCAACATCCGTTACCGCTTTGTCAATGAACGGGCTGCCTACGACATCTTTGAGATTGATCCCCGCTCCGGCCTCATCACCACCAGCGGGCCAGTGGACAGGGAGAAGATGGAGAAGTACTCCCTGGTGGTAGAAGCCAATGACCAGGGCAAGGAGCCGGGGCCCCGCTCCGCCACTGTCAAGGTCTACATCACAGTCCTTGATGAGAATGACAACATCCCTCAGTTCAGTGAGAAGCGCTACATTGTGCAAGTGAGGGAGGACATACGGCCCCACACCGAGATCCTGCGTGTCACCGCCACGGACCTGGACAAGGACAACAACGCGCTGGTGCACTACAACATCATCAGTGGGAACAGTCGGGGCCAGTTCTCCATTGACAGTGTCACTGGGGAAATACAGGTGGTGGCCCCCCTGGATTTTGAGGTGGAGCGGGAGTACGCCCTGAGGATCCGGGCTCAGGATGCAGGGCGTCCTCCTCTTTCTAACAACACTGGCATGGCGAGCATCCAGGTGGTGGACATCAATGACCATGCCCCCATTTTTGTCAGCACCCCTTTTCAAATCTCCGTCCTGGAGAATGCTCCCCTCGGCCACTCTGTCATCCATATCCAGGCCGTGGATGCAGACTATGGTGAGAACTCGCGCCTGGAGTACAAACTGACAGGGGTCTCGGCTGACACACCCTTTGTGGTGAACAGTGCCACGGGGTGGATCACAGTCAGTGGGCCCTTGGACCGGGAATCGGTCGAGCACTATTTTTTTGGGGTAGAGGCTCATGACCATGGCTCTCCACCTTTATCCGCCTCTGCCAGTGTCACCATTACTGTCATGGATGTCAATGACAACCGCCCTGAGTTCACCCAGAAGGAATACTTCATCCGCCTGAATGAGGATGCAGCTGTGGGGACCAGCGTGCTCAGCGTCACGGCAGTCGACCGGGACGTGAACAGTGCCATCACATACCAGATCACAGGAGGCAACACACGGAACCGCTTCTCCATCAGCACGCAGGGTGGGCTGGGGCTCATCACTCTGTCTCTGCCACTGGACTACAAGCAGGAGAGGCGCTATGTGCTCACGGTGACAGCCTCTGATCGCACCCTGCGTGACAACTGCCACGTTCACATCAACATCACCGATGCCAACACGCACCGGCCTGTGTTCCAGAGTGCCCACTACTCCGTGAGCATCAACGAGGACCGGCCTGTGGGCAGCACCGTGGTGGTGATCAGCGCCACGGACGATGACGTGGGGGAAAACGCCCGCATCACGTACTACCTGGAAGACAATGTCCCTCAGTTTCGTATTGATCCAGACTCTGGGGCCATTACTCTCCAGGCAGAACTGGACTATGAGGACCAGGTCACGTATACATTGGCTATCACTGCCAAGGACAATGGGATCCCCCAGAAGGCAGACACCACGTATGTTGAAATCATGGTGAATGACGTTAATGACAATGCCCCCCAGTTTGTCAGCCCTCACTACCAGGGCATGATCTCTGAGGACGCCCCTCCCTTCACCAGCGTGCTCCAGATCTCTGCCACCGACCGGGATGCCCACACCAACGGGCGAGTGCAGTACACCTTCCAGAACGGGGAGGATGGGGATGGAGACTTCACCATAGAGCCCACCTCAGGGATCATTCGCACGGTGCGCAGGCTGGACCGCGAGAACGTTCCTGTCTATGAACTGACTGCCTACGCTGTGGACAGGGGCATCCCTCCTCAGCGAACTCCTGTCCACATCCAGGTCACCATTCAGGATGTGAATGACAATGCCCCTGTCTTTCCTGCTGAAGAGTTTGAGGTCCTGGTTAAGGAGAACAGCATTGTAGGCTCTGTGGTGGCCCAAATCACAGCTGTTGACCCAGATGAGGGACCCAATGCCCAGATCATGTACCAAATCGTGGAAGGGAACATCCCAGAGATATTCCAGATGGACATCTTTTCTGGGGAGCTCACAGCCTTGATAGACTTGGATTATGAGACAAAATCTGAATATGTGATTGTAGTGCAGGCCACCTCTGCCCCTCTGGTCAGCAGAGCTACAGTCCACATCAAACTCATTGACCAGAATGACAACAGCCCTGTTCTGAAGAACTTCCAAATCCTGTTCAATAACTACGTGTCCAATAAATCCAACACCTTCCCCTCGGGGGTCATAGGGAAGGTCCCAGCATATGACCCAGATGCATCTGACCACCTCTTCTACACCTTTGAGCGGGGAAATGAACTACACTTGTTGATTGTAAATCAGTCAAGCGGGGAGCTGAGGCTGAGCCGTAAGCTGGACAACAACCGTCCACTTGTGGCCTCCATGCTGATGACTGTCACAGGTAGGGAGTGAAAATCATTAAATCTTTGGTACAGTACCTTTGGGGGGCTCTGCGAGGTCCCTCTGGGGCAGCCCATTGTGCACTGGGGGTTGGGTTCTGGTAACAAGATTTGGATTGGGGTTCCAGTCAGAGAATACTACTGGCGTGGTGTGAAGGGTGGCATGGGAGGCAGGCTGTTGAGCAGTGCTCTGTAAAGGGGCCAAGGCTGGAAATGGTCTGCAAGAACAAAGCATCGTTACTGAGCTGTGAGATCACTTCTGGCTGCTAGTGAGGCACCTTTGGAGGTGTTGTGGCCAGCCAGACTGCGTTGTGTGCCGTAGGGTGCTGGCCCAGGAAGGAGGCAGTTCCCAGGATGGCCAGGCTTCTGGCCCAGGGGCTGGTACACTGCTTTGCTCCCAAGCCCAGGTGGCTCTTCTCTCTGCCGGGACTGAGTGCTTCCCTGGCTCTGCACAGGAGGGAGGGATTGAGCTCAGTGCAGAAGGAGCCTTCTTAAACACCCATCTGCCAGTAGCATACAGTTCAGTCCAGATTCTGGCTGTGGCACCTGCCAACACTTGCTTTTCAGGGTGGCTTCTAAAGCCTAGTACCACCTTTATGCAGCCAACGTAGTGTTCAGGGGACAGCTGTGACAAGCCTGAGTGCAGTGCCTGGAACTCTTGCATAGTGTTTGTTGTTGGGGTATCTAAATGCAGATGCTAGCTGTAGCTAGAGGTGGCTTTGTGGGGTGTTGGGGTGCCCTCTAGCCCAGCTGAGGACAGGACAAAGATGGACCATGGGGCTTGCCTGTGGGACCTGGAGCTCGCAGAGCCTGAGCTTTGCCTTCACCACTAGCCTTTCTTAGCTGGTGGATGCATGATCTGAAATGGAGGCATCTGTCCATTGCTGAACCACGGAGCAGCTGCAGGAGGGAGGGCAAGAGCCCTCTCTGGAGGGGCCAAGCACTGAATTGCCAGGAGTGCCTGGGGAGCCGTACTCTAAATTGTGATGCTCCCCTGACCATCGGCTACTGGCTGCCTTCCCTTTTAGCTCTCTCAGTCTGGCTTATTCTGTGAGAGAAGGATCTCTTTCAAAAGGTGGAGCGAGGGCTTTAAAAGGAGACCTGTTCAAGGCAATCCTGCATGAGCAGCACCAGCCTGGCAGCGGGCTGGGGCTCTGTGGGGGCTAATTGTAGCCGCAGGGCTGGCTGAGAGCGGCTGCAGGCAAACACACGCCCGTTGCTGGAGAGGGGGATGGTTTTGACCTTTCCAGCTTCTGCCCCAGTATGTTTATGCAAGCCCTGCCTCCTCACACACTTAACCCTGCACAAAGGCAGGAGACAATCACATCCTGAAGTCCTGTATCGAGCCGCCTCGTGGCAAGGGGGCCCTTGCAATTAGAATGTCGTCATCTTCCAGCGGGAAGGGAGAATGGGAGAGGTGTGTTCAAGGAGGGGAGAAGATGGAAGGGGAAGAGCTGTTCTGGCGAGGGAAGTGAGATGCTGGGAAACTGGCCTTTTGTTGGCTTTTATATTGGCTGTGGAGGTGGAAGTCTAGTTTGGTTTTTCAGTCTTTGTTGTTGGAAGTCCCCCGCCCAGCTGGCAGCTCCACGGCCCCATGCTGTCGCTGTGTGCAGAGAGAGGGTGGGTTTGCAGAGCTGCCTGCCAGGACATTCAGACCTGGCTGCATTGTCTGCCCCAGACACTGTGCCTGACAGAGCACCTTCCTGCTGCTGGGAGACAGCAGTAGCACCTACGTGGGTGCCCCAAGGGTCAGCATCCTAAGAGGAAGTGGCTTCCCTGCCTTTATGGTGCATTAGAGGGAGGCTGAATCCCCCTAAAACACAGGGCAGGGGGCCATTTTGCCTGCCTGTGAGCTGTGTGTATTTTTAGCTCAGCCCCTTGTAGGGGGCAGAAGACTTGGGCCATCATAAACCAGTGCCTTTCCAGCAGGGCTGATAGCCTCAAAACTGACCTCAGCTTCTCATAGGCGTGTGGACACTTCTGGCTGCTAAAATCTGATCTTGGCTGCTGAGGATGCAGGACAGTGGGATGTGGAGGGGCTGTCCATGGCCAGCAGCACTGTGAAATCAGGGCAGTGTGAGAGACTGACATCGTATTGACTTCAAGCCATTTCAGACTGGTTTCTGTGGGCTTGGTGCTAAATGTGGAGGCTCAGCTGCAGGAGAATGGCATTCATCTTCTGTGCTGGGTGATGGGATCCTGATTTACTTTCAAGATCTCTTAACTGGTAAAGTATTATCAAAATGTTGAGAGGTCTGCCAAAACCCTTCAGCAGTGGTGAGGTGTGTTCACTATACCGATACCCATCTCTTTTCCTGGCTTCTCTGTCTGGAAGTGTTTGACTGTTCCTCACCTGCAAACATGAAAGTCACCCTGTCTGTCCCCAGAGCACCCTTGGGTGCACCTCTGGGGTTGCCATTGCAGTTGGAATAGTGGCTTTTTGCTCTCTTGGACACTGTTGCTGCCACTCAGCAGAAGAGGACATGGAGCTCTTCTTTAGCGTCGTTGCTTTTGAAGCTGGTAATTGTCAGTCTTGGAATTGCAAACACAATGGCTCAGTGCTGTCCAGCACTAGGGTTAGAGCCTCTTGTCCCTTTTCCTTGCTCCATTCCCTGTAGCTGTGTTTCTAGGACTCCTCACTCTGCTGCATGAATATTCACCAGGCACCAGCTCTCCAGCCACAGGATTTAATCAGAAAGGCTGAGCGTTCGTGATTAAAATGCCTCCCATGGGGGGTCAGTGCCTCCAGCCAGCTTTGGGCTTTCTTCTGGTAGCTTTATTTTTTTTCTTTCCCCATTTGCAGTGGGTCATTCTCTTAACCATCTGCTTCCCTCCGCTTGGAGCAGGGAGGCAGCCTTGGGTGTGATGCTGAGGTGGGACAGTGCTAGAGGGGATTACTGAGGAGGGCTGTGGGGCCAGGCCTGGCTCCACATTGCTGTGGGGAACTGGGAAGGGGATGCTTGGCTTTCCTGCCATGGGCTGGGCGATGCCAAAGGCATCAGGTACCCTCCAACTCACTTTCTTCCCCAGGCACAGGCTCCTTGCTCCTGTGAGGCATTACTGGCCTCCGGCCTGCCTCAGGGTGCCCTCAGATCGTGTGAGCCAAGGCTTAATAACAGCCATAAATCAGGCAGATATCTGCTGGGCACTGAGCAGCCCCTGGGGAGAGTGAGAGCTGTCCCCAGGCCTTGTGGCTGCTTCTGAGTGAGCTGTGAGCTGGAGAGGAGAGGAGAGGGAGCTCGTGCTTGCCTTGACCAGAGAGGCCAACTGCGAGGAGGGGACAAAGGGGGAGGGGAGGGGAGGGGAGGGAGCTGGGACACGACCCAGCTGTGTGGAGAAGGGATCTGTGTCAAAGTGATGGCATCCTGGGATACTGTCTCACCAGGTGGTTCCTCAGGGAGAGCTGCCAGGCTGGTGGTGGCTTGGGGAGCATCTTATGCCAAGTGTGACTTGTGGCTTTCCTCACACTCCTGCCTCCCAGGGTCTCAGTACCCCATGAGCCTCTTGCAGAGAGAATGTGTCTTGGGGAATGGAAGTGATGATGCCAGTTCCTTGCCCTGAGCCCAGACAGATCTAGATACCCTGGCATGTCCAACCAGATGCTGAATGGAGCTATTTTATTGCTGCTGTTCATGCTGCCCTCTGTGCCAGAGTTGGCAGGGTGTCACGCAGAGGGGTGCTTTCTCACCTTGCTTCCGTATGGGATGGGAGCAGTTTGACTTCAGAGAGAAGCACCCCCCCCTTTCCTCCAGGAGATTAGCTCCTGGGTGACTATACTGGCATGCTGGTCCCCCAGCCTGGAGCCAGCCTTATCTCCAGAGCACCAGTCCCTGTGTGCAGGCTGCTGCTTGTGCAGGAATTTGCAGGGTCACTAGAAAGCTTTCACCTTCTGAAGAGTAGAGAGAGGTGAAAGAAGGAGAGATGTTTCAATTTGTAAATCCTCCTGCACTGCAAACTTCAAACAGGGCTGAGGGAAATCAAAAGGCTTTGCAGCACAGCAGCCATGGGAAGAGAAGAACAGTAAAGGCAGCTTTGTACCTGAGGCTTGGAGCTGGGGCATGGATGAGGGATGAGCAGCTGGCATTTGCACACCTGATCCTCATCAGGGATGGGGCTGACTGGGGTGCCAGGAATCCTGCTGCTCCTCGTACCTCCTTGCACTGGGTTGGAGGAGGTGAAGCACATAGGGGAGGTTACAGCAAGGCTTGGGATCCAGGATTAGTCATAGGAGTCACTGTTGAGATGTGCTGATGTAACTGTTGTGTTGGTATGATGATGGAGAGCCAGTTTTCCAAGGAAATGTGGGGGTGTGGGAGTTTGAGGCTCTCAGGTGAATGTGGGGTGGGAGATGGGAACAACAGGTGACAGGTGTGTGCTGCTAATGCCCATGGGGCACCAGCATTGGAGTGCTGACAATGGGCTGGAAGATTGGATTGCTTCATTTCAAGAGCAGTGAGGATCTTGATGAGCCCCATCGAGCATTTCTGGGGCCACCAAGGTTGGCACAGTCTTGCCTTGCCATACTGAAGTCTGGGTCTGCCTGCTGGAGCCTGGGACCAGGTGATAGGAGGCCTTCTCCTGGGGGTCAGCAGACAGGCTTCTCCCAGCTGGTTGCCCCAGCCAAAGCTGCTAGCAGAGGTGTCTGGGGTATCCTGGGGTGTCAGGATCCATTGGGTCTCTGGGAGCTGGGTAGGTGGGCTGAGGCAGGGGCCCATGATCACAGATCTGCCAGGATGGAAGCGGCACCATTGCCCCTTTGGGCTGTGCTGTGCTGCCCGTGCCCCTGCGGGCTGAGCCGCTGGCTGGGAGCGCACCCGATGTGCGGTGCGTGAGCTGCTGCTGGCCAAGGTCCTGAGAGAGAGCGGGCAGGCATGCTCCGAGTGTCCCTGCGTGCTCCTCTGCTCCTGCCTGGGAGATTGCTCGTGTGCTGCGCCATCCCAAAGGGAAGGAGTTTGTTTCCAAGGAAAATAGAGATTAAAGAGAATTAAACAAACCAGAGATGGGCTGAGAGAGGAAGAGATGCAGAGCAGATGGTGAGAAGGGGGGAAGCAGGGAGACCAGCACAAAAGCTTGGGAGAGCCTGGAGGAGAGAGGAAGGAAACGGCAGGAGGAGAGCACAGGAAAAGGCAGCATGGGGAGGGCACAGCAGGGAAGCAAAACACCCCAGGCCCTGGCATCAGCTCCTGTGTTTGCCAAACCTCCTGCTGGGACTTCCTTCTGTTCTGAGCACCTTTGTTCCTGAGAGCTCAGTTTGCTGCCGAGATCCAGGACAAGGAGAAAACCTGAGAGTTCTTTCAGTGGAGAGCCTGATGGGAGGGAGAAGGTGCAGCCACACCGGCCACTGCCCCTCCATCCCAGGTGGTCCCCTACTTGCCTCTGGGGCTGTGGCTCCAAGCTTCCTTACCAAGGACTTGGACCTGTTGGGGGCCACACTGGGGTGCAGGGCTCTGCCCTGGGCTGGGAGGGAGGAGACCCTCCAAGCAGCAGGCAGAGACCTGCAGCGTGTTCCTGTTCCTTCCAACAGACGGGATCCACAGCGTGACAGCTCAGTGCGTCCTGCACGTGATCATCATCACGGAGGACATGCTGGCCAACAGCATCACGGTGCGGCTGGAGAACATGTGGCAGGAGCGCTTCCTCTCCCCGCTGCTGTCCAGCTTTCTGGAAGGAGTGGCCACCGTGCTTGCGACGCCCAAGGAGGACATCTTCATCTTCAACATCCAGAACGACACGGACGTGGGCGGCACGGTACTCAACGTCAGTTTCTCAGCCCTGGCACCATGGGGCGGGCGCTACTTCAGCTCAGAGGAGCTGCAGGAGCAGCTGTACATGAAGCGCATGGTGCTGACAGGCACCTCCATGCTGGAGGTGCTGCCCTTCGACGACAACGTGTGCCTGCGGGAGCCCTGCCAGAACTACATGAAGTGCATCTCCGTGCTCAAGTTCGACAGCTCCGCGCCCTTCATCGCCTCTCACTCCACCCTCTTTCGGCCCATCCACCCCATCGCCGGCCTGCGGTGCCGCTGCCCCCAGGGCTTCACCGGGGACTACTGTGAAACGGAGATCAACCTGTGCTACTCCAACCCCTGCCTGAACGGGGGGATCTGCACCCGCAAGGAGGGGGGATACACCTGCGTCTGCCGCCAGCACTTCAGCGGTGAGTGCTGGGGCTGGGCCCTGGGGGGAGGCTCGGAATGTCCCTTGGCATTGCTGTCACCATGGCAGGTGCTCTTCCCACCAGGGCAGTGAGTGTCAGAGCCCCTCTGTGCCTGCAGAGGTCCAGCTCTGCTCCCAGCTCTGTGTTTCCATGGTGCTGCATGTGCAGGGCTGAGGTTGCCATAGAAATCTGTCTTGTAGGGAGTTGGCATGGAGGACTCTTGGGGACCCTGGCCATCACTTTCCACCCCTTCTCACAGAGCAAGAGGACTAAGCTAGACTATGCTAGGCTGGAGCACAGGAGGTTTCTTGGCTGTGCCCCATGCTAGGAGGGTGGTGGGCTCTGGGACCATTGGAGTCCATCTGTGGCTTCAACCTGTGCCAGTCTTCAGCTGGTCTGGCAGAGGTGTGGAGCCACACTGGCCCCATGTGCAGTGGTTAAGCTGCAACCCACCCAGAACAGAAGGAGGGGCTGGGCCTAGGTGCCCCACCAGGCAGGATCTGATCCAGGCAGATCTGGTCCTAGCTGGGGGGGCTGGCAGGGGAATTCACAGTCCAGCCAGAGTCTGGTTGCCACAAGTTCCTAACAGGCTGTGGAGAACTGGCAACTGGGGGATGAGGGGAGGTGGCCTCTGGCTGCTGAGGAGGGATCCCCTGCCTTGCTCTCGCTGTGGGGAAGGGAGCATGGCAGCAGATGGCTGCCTGGAGCTCTTCTGTAGGTGGCTCCTGGTGAGATAAGCAGAGTCAGTGGTAATTAACCTCCGGCATTTGAAGCGTGAACAGCCATTAGCAGAAGGGTTAATGAGCTCATTTGCCTGTCACTTCATGCTATCTCCTCATCCTCCTTGTGTATCAGGGAGCAAGTAATGGGAGCAGGGCCTGGGGTGTAGGACTTCAGCTGAGTGGTTCCCTGGATTCTGTGGGAACAGCACAGGAAAAGGGGCTGACAGATGCCCTGCACTGCACTGTTGAGCTGGCGTGGGGCATCCTGTTACCCATGCCATCAAGGTGCCAGGGTATTTCTTGTTCCCCATGTGGTTCCCACTTGCATGCAGTATTTGGAAGGTCCTAGTGCCATGGGTGGTACTTCTATAGCTGTTGACAGGAGCTCAGTGGCACTGGGCTGTCCCCACACCCCAGGGACAGGACTGAGATGCCTGTCCCAGGTTTGTGTGGTGGCAGGGCCCAAGGAGGCACTCTCAGCATTACCAGGACTTCCCTGGCTTGCTTCTCTATTCTTCGGACTGTGCAGCCCAGCTGTGGCCGGTGCCCTCCTGTCGCATTTCCATGCTGTACTGCATCCAAAGTTGTCCCTTCAGCCAGACCTGGCATCACATCCAGCCCAGTGGCTCGTGCTGGGCTGGCAGTGGTTGCTAGCTCACTGGCCACTGTGGGGAACACTTGGGGTATCATATCCTTCACTGGCCCCCAGCTGCTCCACAGACTCCTTCCCCTCAGCTGCCCTGTCCTGAATCCAGGCTGAAGTCTGCATTCCCAAGACAAGGAGCACATGGGTGGCTGCTGTGTACGCGTCCCAAGCCTGTGGCCTTGCTCCCGCAGGCGAGAACTGTGAAGTGGACAGCCGCGCGGGGCGGTGCGTGCCCGGCGTGTGCCGCAACGGCGGCACCTGCACCAACGGCGCCGACGGCGGCTTCCGCTGCCAGTGCCCCGCGGGCGGCTTTGAGGCGCCCTTCTGCGAGGTGTCCACGCGCTCCTTCCCGCCACGATCCTTCGTCATGTTCCGGGGCCTGCGCCAGCGCTTCCACCTCAGCCTTGCCCTCTCGTGAGTTCTCTCTCTCCTCCACTGCACAGCAGCGTCCTTGGTTCACCTGGCCCTGCTCTGGTGGTTCTTGTGCACAGCACGCTGGGCCAGTCCGGGAACTGCCTGGTGCTCTCCACACCCCTGTGTTACTGGCTTGCTTCCCCATGGGGCTGCCCTGGCATCTTTAGCCAAAGGGCTCTGAATCTGCACTGGCATCAGCTCATGCCTTCCTGCAGTGCTGCTGCCCTTTGCTGCTGCCAGCTCTCTGCCAGGCCCCCATGCTCAGGTCTTAGTGTCCCTGTGCTGGGATGCTGGTGCATGCCACGGGAGAGAGGAGGTCTCTGTGTGCTCCTTGCACACACCCTGCCCTCCTTCTTCTTGCCCTGCCCCAGGTTCAGCACTGTGGAGCCCGGCGGCCTCCTGCTCTACAATGGGCGTTTGAACGAGAGGCACGACTTCCTGGCAGTGGAGATCATCCAGGGGCAGGTCCAGCTGAAATACTCCACAGGTACACTTGGCCCTGCCTGTTGTGGGATTTGTGTCATGGGAGCTGTGAGAAGGTCTGTCCTGAGTGGGAAGAGAAGAATGCTGCCCTGGATGGAACCTGTGCTAAGGGAAGCAGGGTTAAGAGGTATTAGTGAGCATCAGTGGATAGCACAGGAGATGAGTTGTGTGTATCAGGACTCTCCCTGGGCTTAGGAGTGTGGTTTGTGAGCACAAACCAGGACAAGCCCTTCTGGTGTTTGTCTCTCTGCTGCTGTTCTGTGCTGTTGTGTCACTGTGAGCTTCACAAGTCTGTCAGCAGCACAGTGGGTTTGGTGCCTTAGGAAGGGTGGGAACATCTGAAGGCTGTCTGGCTTCCCTCAGCCTGCCATCATCCCTGTCTCCTCAGGAGAGTCCAGCACGGTAGTGAGCCCCTACCTGCCGGGGGGTGTGAGTGATGGGCAGTGGCACACGCTGCAGCTGCGCTACTACAACAAGGTACGTGTGCCCCAGCTGTCCCCTCATGGCTCATGGCTCTCTCTCCACACAAGTGAGCAGCTCTGGCTCTCCCATTCTCTGCCTCTGTGCCATGGCAGGGTCTCTGGAGAGAAGGTAGAGGAGGTTTTCAGCCCTTAGGGATGGATGCAGTGGAGCAGACAGCTGGGTACAGGGACAGATTGACACTCAGGACCTCACTTGGAGGCTGCAGGAATGTGCTGCATGCATTGTCCTTGCCCATGTCCCTCTCTGGTGCTGCTTGCTGGGCTTGGCTGGAGGTTTCCCTCCTGCATTGCTCACACCTCCAGGAGCACAGCTGAGCCTGGGCTGTGCTCAGGCCTTTCCTTGCTGTTGTGTGAACCCTTGGGTGCTTGGGTCTGAGGCGTGTGTCCTGCTGACACCCTTCATTTGCTTTCAGCCCAAGGTCAGCACCCTGGGGGTGGTGCAGGGCCCCTCCAAGGACAAGGTGGCCATCTTGACAATAGATGAATGTGATGCTTCAGTGGCCCTGCAGTTTGGCAGCGAGATTGGAAACTACTCCTGTGCTGCAGAAGGTGTGCAGACCAGCTCGAAAAAGTGAGTTCCTTGGAACTGCTGTGGTGGGGAGAGGTGGTCCCCTGTGGAGCCAAGCCTTCACATCCAGGCCTTTGGCTGTGTGTGCCTATCCCTGAGGAGATCTGCTTCCCAGCCCTGTGCACTGGGGAGATCACTGAGGTGAGGTCACTGTACCTCTTAAAGCCCTGGGCTTCTGGTCCTGCAGGTCCCTGGACCTCACAGGTCCCTTGCTCCTTGGAGGGGTCCCCAACCTGCCGGAAAACTTCCCCATCACTCACCGGGACTTTGTGGGATGCATGAGAGACCTATTCATCGACAGCAAACGCATCGACCTGGCCTCCTACATTGCCAACAACGGAACTGCTGCAGGTACCAGTGCCTCTGCTCCTGCCAGCCCTGCCCAGGGAATGGATTCTCCTTCCCACACAGCAGTGCTGCTGGGCTGTAGCTCAACTGGAGTTGAGCAGATTCTCACTGGAGAACAAAGCCTTCAGGTCCCCCTAAATGATCCAATGCCCACCTCTGCTAACGTTCTGGGAATGTCCCCTGATCCCAAGTCCAGAGCCTGTTGAGCTGGCTGACCTGGGAGATGCCAGATCATCAGTCCAGCTCTACAGTATCTTTATTCTGGCATAAGGAACACCAACAGCCTTAACCCTTACACCTGAGCAGGCAGGGTCTGTGTGGAGACACTGAGCAGCAGGGCTTGCCCCTGTGACAGCCTGGGAAAAGGCCAGCAGGCAGCGGTGCCTTTCCATGTGGGCTGGGGGGAGGTGGTGAACTGGTTGAGGCTGATACAGGTGGCTTTGATACCTTCAGGTTGTCATGCCAAGCACACGTTCTGCGACTCCAGCCCTTGCAAGAATGGTGGCACCTGCTCTGTCAGCTGGGGGACTTACTCCTGCCTCTGTCCTGTTGGCTTTGGGGGCAAAGACTGTCACCATGGTGAGTGAGTGGGCACTGCTGGGCACAGCCAGGGTGGGGTGCGAGGCTGTGCTGGGGTTGCTGTGGAAGCAGAATAATGGATCCATGTGAGATGAACTAACTCTGCTGTCCCTGCATCTGGTGCTCCCTGTGAAGTGCCTTTCCCTTCTCCTCACCTCCACTTTCCTTTCCAGCCATGCACCATGCCCACTATTTTCAGGGCAACAGTGTCCTGACCTGGGACTTCAAGGCAGACGTGAAGATCTCAGTGCCGTGGTACCTGGGGCTGGCGTTTCGGACGCGCCAGCAGGATGGGGTGCTTCTGCAGGCCCACGCAGGCCAGTACACCACCCTGCTCTGCCAGGTATGGCCACAGCCTCAACCACAGCACTGTGGCTCAGCCTCTGCTGCTGTCTGCCCCAGGAGGGCATGGGGACCTTGTTCTCCCTGCTGGCTCCATCCCAAGCAGAGGGTAGTTGAGGGGAGAGGCATTTAGCAGGCATGGATTTCCCTCCCCATGCTTTGATGGAGGGTAGACTGGAAGCAGCTAGAGTTGATGAGGTCTTTGCTCACTGCTGGCGTTGCTGTTCCCTTTCTGCAGCTGGCTGGGGGCCTGCTCTCCTTCATGGTGAACAGGGGGTCAGGGCGCAGCACCAGCCTCCTCCTGGACCAGCTGCAGCTCAGTGATGGGAAATGGCACGACCTCCAGCTGGAGCTGCGGGACGTCCACAGTGGGCGAGACTCACGCTACGTCATCACCCTCACCCTGGACTTTGGACTCTACCAGGTAGGTGCTGCTTAAGACCCTGGCACCAGGGCAGGAGCTGTGGGGGATGCTTGGCAAACGCAGGCAGAGCTGTGCCTCTGCACCCCGTGAGAGGGCTGGGCCAGGGCTAGTGCCCATTGCCTCATGTTACTCCCTTCTGCAGGACACGGTGGTTGTGGGAAATGAGCTGCATGGCCTGAAGGTGAAACACCTGCATGTGGGGGGAGTCCTGGGCTCTGGCGAGGTGCAGAATGGGCTGAGGGGCTGCATACAGGTGAGTCCCTTGCTCTGAGCCTTCACTTTTCAGCAGGTCTGTTATGTGGAGAGTTGCCAGACTGAAACGCAAGTCTGGCAACTGCTGCCAGCATCCATCCTGCTGCTGTCGCTCTCCCTCTGGGCATTCAAGGCTCTGAGGTGCCATGGGGTAGCGTTAAATAGGGAGGATGGCAAGTGGCTGCTGCTGGGGGTTTGTGGAAGGCAGGAGAGCTGGAGCTTCATGTGTCTGTCCTGGCTTCACTGTGAACTTGTCACCTGCACTGCAGGGTGTGCGACTGGGTGACAGCGTCACCGGGATCGTGCTGCCCAAGCCCAACCATGCCCTGCGGGTGGAGGCTGGCTGCAGTGTACCAAGCCCCTGCGACTCCAACCCCTGCCCAGCCAATAGTGTCTGCAAGGATGAGTGGCAGAGCTACTCCTGTGTCTGCCAGCCAGGTAGGACCTGCAGCACCCTGCCACTCCTCTTTGTGCCTGCTTATCTTCTCCTCTCCCCCTGTGACTCCCTCCTGGCCTGTGACTGCTCTCCTGTCCATGCCTTGGGCAAGTCACATCCCTGTCAGACACTCATCAATTTTTCTGGAGGGCAGAATCCCTCCTGAGCCCCCTGAATTCACTCCTTGGTACTCTGGCACCTCTCAGGGAGAAGGTACTTGCTTTACATGGTGGTCTCTGTCCACACCTCAGGGTACTACGGAGGGGACTGTGTGGATGTGTGTCACCTCAACCCCTGCAAGAACAAGTCCGTGTGTCGCCGCAAGCCAGGCTCGCGCCTGGGCTACGTGTGCGAATGCAGTGGGAACTTCTTTGGGCAGTACTGTGAGCACAGGTGAGATACAGGGCAGGCCCATGGCCTTTGGGCCTGGCTCCATGCTGGCCTCTCATCCTGGATATGTAACCAGGGACTTCTCAGTGCCATCTTCCTCCTTGGAGCTGCTGACTGGTAGCAGAACAAGGCCTGGGGAATTTGGATGTTGTAATATCAAAGATATTTCTCTCCCTAGGATAGAGCAGCAGTGTCCAAAGGGATGGTGGGGAAACCCCACCTGTGGGCCCTGTAACTGTGATGTGAACAAGGGCTTTGACCCCGACTGCAATAAAACCAACGGGCAGTGCCACTGCAAGGTGAGGGACAGCTGTGCCAATGGGGACATGGACCATGGCTTCTCTGAAACCCTGCTTGTTCTTGATGCTGTTCCTTGTCCCCCCTCAAAGGCCTGGCAGTTGCCCAGGTCCTGCTTTGTGTGCCCATATCTGGGCTGGATCCCTGCTCAGCTCCTCTGTACAGCCTTCCTGGAGCAGCACGGTGATGATGGGGGCAGTGGGATGCTTGAAAATCAGGAATGCCTTGACCTTCTCTGTTCCCCAGCCAGCCTTGGCTGCTGGCCTGTTGGGCTCTCTGATGACTGTCCACATCTCCTCCTAGGACTTCCACTACCGCCCCAGAGGCAGTGACACCTGCCTGCCCTGTGACTGCTACCCCGTGGGCTCCACCTCGCGCTCCTGTGACAGGGAGACCGGCCGGTGCCACTGCCGGCCCGGGGTCATTGGCCGCCAGTGCAACAGCTGTGACAGCCCTTTTGCTGAGGTGACACCCAGTGGCTGCGAGGGTGAGTGTGGGCACAGGACTGTGGGCAGCTGGTGCCACGGGGCTTGGTGTCAGTGGCCTGGCCCTGTGACCAGTGTGTCTCCACAGTGCTCTATGACGGCTGCCCCAAAAGCCTGAAGGCAGGTGTGTGGTGGCCCCAGACCAAGTTTGGCTTCTCGGCTGCAGTGCTGTGTCCCAAAGGCTCCTTGGGTGAGTGGGGACGTGATGGAGAGGGGAGGGGGCAGCCTGGCTGTCCTGTAGCAGCCCTGGCACTATCACTCTGTTCTTGCACTACCCCAGTCCAATTCAGCTGGGCTTGAGTTCTGGGAGAAGGAAGTTGGAAGAGGAAATGCCACAGCCTGGGGAAGAGCAGAGAGCAGAGGGTGCTGGCCATAGGACTGGGGTTGGGTAAAAGCTATGGGGTATAAGACCCATCACCCAGCCATGGGGCTGTGCTGTTCCCTCAGTCTTGGTCCCTGTCTTCTTCCTGCTGCTTTTTGGGTTCACTAGGCTTGAGGCTGAGGTCAGGCCTGGCACAGTGCCTTGCTGTGGCTCCACCAGCCTTATCCCTGTGTGCATGCAAGAGAAGCAGGGCACAGTGTGCTGTCAGGTGAATGTTGGGTAGGAGTCAGCATCCTGAGCTGGCCGAGACAAAGCTGTCCTCAGTGACAGAAAAGGTGTCAGCAGGGTGTCTGGGAGTGTAGGACAGTGCAAACCCCAGGGGACAATACAAACCCTGTCCTTCCCCAGCCGTTCGCCCCCGGAGGAGGCAGGTTTGGCTCCTAACTGTTGTCACTTCTCTCCCCGGTTCTCTCGCCCTCCGTGCACAGGCTTGAGGGGTGCAGGTAAGGTTGTTCCCATCTCCTTCCCCCTGTGCTCTAAGGGCTGCACCACATGGCTTTCCCTCCCTGCTCCTTGCCTGACACCCTGCACACCCCTGCGCTTTCCCCACTGCTTCTGGAGCTGCCAAGGATCTTCCCGATGCTTTGCCTGGTCTCACCGCTCCTACACAGTGTTCCCTGCTCCCAGCTCACTAACCAGCACAAGCCCAGCTGCAGCTGCATGCAGCCCTTGCCACCCTCTGTGCCTGGCCTGCAGTGTTGGCTCTGGGCAGGTCTGTGCTCTGCTCCCTGGCTGGGATGGATGCTGGCTCTCCTGGATGCCACTCGCTTGCTTAGGCTGGGCGGGGAAGGAGCTGGTGGTGAGCAGTGGCTGGGGAGGCCAGGGAGGAATGGCCGTGGGGTGGAAGAAGGGGAAATTACCTGAGTGGGGGGTGGTAGGATGGGAGCAGGAACTGATGGACAGGCACAGCACAAGGTCCTGTTCCTTCTGCCTGGTTGGCAAGGGAAGGTACAGGGACTTGGGGATCAGATTCTGCCTAGATCTGCATCTGAGTCAGTCTCTGTTCTGTGCAAGGGGAATGCCATCAGTATGGAGATTTCCTGTTCTTCCTGCTCCCTGCTGCAATGGCACTGGTCCCTGTGCTTCTGCAGCTGGGAGGACTGCTAGGAGCTGGAGGTGATGGAAGGGGGTACACTTGTCCCTGGGGCTTTTCTGAGCAGCAACTGGAGTCTGCTCTAAGCTTCCTCTCCCTGCCCTCCCCTGCTACCCTCTCCCAGCCATGGGCACCTGGGTGGGCTCCTGTGCCCTGATGCTGTCCCCAGGAGGACCTGCTCCACAGTCCTCCTGGGTACACTGGGGTTGTCTGGCTTCTCTTGCTCAAAGTGCTTGTGGTGACACACCCAGCTGAGAACACTTTTCTCCGTGTTGGCTTTAGCAGCGTTTTTGGTGGTGGTTAACATCTCATCCCATTCAGTTTTGGAAACTCCCTTGCTGTACACAAATGCTTGGGCTCCAACCAGGGACTGGGGGCTGGCACTGGACACTGAACCCACACTGCTGGATCCTCCACACTGGGGTCCGCCATCCCACTCCTCCATCCCCCTTGGCTGAAGGGGCTCATCTCTGGGGCTGGTTTTCCAGCCCAACAGCAGGGCTGTTGTGCTCCTGGGGTGGCTTTGCCCTGTAGGGAGAGCAGAACCTCAGCAGGCATTGCAGGCTGTCAGCTGGGGGATGCCTAGAGCTGGTTGGGCTTTCATAAGGGGGGGTCAGATGTGCCTAAGGTAAGGACACAGTCATGTCCCCTTGGGCTTTTCCAGTCTGGGTCCTGCCAAGTCAGGCCTTTTTGCAATCCTGTGTGATAGCACTGGCATAATGCAGCCCCAAAGCACACACGGGCACCCAGCTCCTGGAGGGAGGGGATGGCATCAGCTTGCTGAGGTTTTATAAACCAAGAGTAGAATGAGTTGCACTGGTGCAAAGCAGGATGATGGTCCTGGGGTGTTACAGGCCCTCCCCATCACTTGTCAGAGCCACTCTTTGGGATTAGCTGGTGCCGAGAATCCCTGCAGGGAGGATGCAGCAGTGCAGTCATGTCTCCCGTGCTGAATTTCCAACAAGCCCTTCCTCCTTGTTTTAGGTGCAGCCACCAGACACTGTGATGAGGAAAAGGGCTGGCTGGAGCCAGATCTCTTCAACTGCACTTCACCTGCCTTCAAGGAGCTGTCCGTGCTGGTAATCCTCTCAGCTCTGCAGCCCTGACAGAGCAGGAGCCCTCTGAACAAGGGCTCACAGCCAGAATTCAAAGCACTCAGCTCTCCAGGGGTGCCTGGGGTATGAGAGGGCCTTTCCACTGTGCTTGGTGCCTTTCTCTTCTCACCTCCTTCCCCCAAATCCCTCCTGTGGGAGCAGTGGTCTGAGCTTAAGTTCATATGGCTTCATTTAATCTGTGTCCCCCTCAGAAATGATGTGTGTCCTGCCAGAGTATTTGAGGGGAAAGTAAATAACCCTGAGCAGGGCTGAGTGGTTTGAAGTTAGTGGGATGTCTGCTCCATGAGACCTCTGTAGCCCCCTCGATTTTGTCAGGGACAAATCCCTTTGAAACATCCAGGCAAGTGTATTCAACACTTACATGTCATCTAGGCTGAATGTCATCATGTCATCTAGGCTGAATTGAAACTGAAGCCAGGAGAGCTTCCAGGGAACTATTGCCAGGGCCTTGCCTGTCCTTTCATCTCCTTGGCCTCTGTCGTGTATGGCACTGGGTTAGCTGGGCCAGTGCAGACCCTGGTGTGCTGCTGGAGGCTGGTTTTCTGCCAGATGTTCTCCCTGTTCTAGAGACCACCACTGTGAGTGTCCATGGATTCTGCCTTGGCTTCAGAAATAGTCTCTGTGTCCAGCAGGGCCTGCAACATCTCAATTTCCTGGTAAGGAACCTGCTGAATTGTTTAACCCTCTCTTTTCTCCCCACTGACAGCTAGAGGGCTTGGAGAGGAACAAGACTGAGCTCAACACAATTGAAGCCAAGAAGCTGGCGCACCGTCTCCGGGCTGTGACAGACCACATGGACCACTACTTTGGCAACGACGTGCACATTGCTTTCCGCCTGCTGTCCCGCCTCATGGCCTTCGAGAGCCAGCAGCGCGGCTTTGGCCTGACAGCTACACAGGATGCCCACTTCAACGAGGTGAGTCTTTCCCCCAGATCAGAGTGACTTCTGTTGCTGCTTCTCTTAGCAGCCCCCCTGTGTTTCTGAGGATGTGGTGGGACCCTGTCAGGAGCACTGGGCTCCTCAGTTCACACCAGCAGTGTGGGAAGCAAGACCTGTGTGGTCAGGGCTGGAGCAAAGAGTGGCTGAGGAGAGGCAGAGAACTGGGTTTGCTCAGCTTGGGAAGGCAAAGGGAGGTCTTACTGCTGCTGGCAGGTCCCTCATGGCAAGGGTGCAGGAGAGATGTCTCTGTAGGGCACTGGTTGATGAGAATTGAGGGGCCCCATCACAGTAGAAAGTACCTCTTTTCCCAGAGCCCTTGTGAAGAGAGCACAGTGCTGCACTCTGGGGGTGGTCAGGAGAGGCCCAAAGGTCATGCTCACCCTGTGTCCTCATGTCTCTCCCGTTCAGAACCTGCTGCGCGCAGGCAGCTCTGTGCTGGCGCCCGAGAACCGGGAGCACTGGGCCATGCTGCCCCACGGGGAGCACGGCAGCGCCAGCCTCATGGAGCAGCTGCGGGACTACTCGGGCACGCTGGCCAGCAACATGAAACTCACCTACCTCAACCCCGTCGGTGTCGTCACCCCCAACATCAGTGAGTAGGAGCTGGCTGGGATGGTGCAGGGACACTCCTCCATCACACCTTGTTCCCTTCTCATCTCACTGCATCTCAGGGAGTGTGCTGGTAATGTCCTTGATAGCTCTCTCTAACATGGGGAGGCATTTGTGAGAGATGTCATGGTCCCATCCCTGCTTGGACTAGCTGACCTCCAAGAGCTAGCAGAGCCAGGAGTGTGCTGCCTGCTCCCAGTTACTTTCCAGTCTCTAGTGAAAAAGCTGCTGGCCTTGGTGGCAGGAGTAGTCTGCCCTATGGCAGAGCAAGGATCTGGGCTGGGAAGGAGCACTGTGGGTACTGAGATTTTGTGTCATGCCCAAATAGAGGTCATAGCCCCAGCTCAGCCTGTGGCTTGTATGATCCCTTTGCCAGGGACTTGAATCCTGGGGTGCTCTGGAGCACAGTTGCTCTCCAGGTGTCCATCCTAGAGCTGACTTCACTGCCTTGCTCCTCCACAGTGCTGAGCATCGATCGCATGGAGAACCACTCCCACGTCCGCCGGCGCTATCCTCGCTACCACAGCAGCCTGTTCCGGGGCCAGCCCGCCTGGGACCCCCACACCCACGTGGTGCTGCCACTGTCGGTGCTGAGCCCTCCGAAAGCTGAAGGTGAGCACAAGAGCATCACTCAAGAAACAACATGGGTGGGTACAGCTGGCAGGAAAGATGTAGAGTCATAAAAAGGTTTGGGTTGGAATGGACCTTTAAAAGCCATTTAGTTTGCATATACCCTACTAAGGCATGTCTCTGTCGGAGGCCCAAGAGCCAGCCCCAGCTTTACACGTATTCACCACGTCCCAAAGGCTCCTGATGGCCTTGCAAATTGTCATAAGAGCAGCACATGCTGGCGTGTGTGTGTGGTTTTTTTTTGTGTATGTGGTTTTTTGTGTGTGTGTGTGTTCTCACCACGCCCTTGTGTGCCCCAGCTGTCCCCACAGCAGTGCCCACACTGGCTGGGGGTGAAGGGAACTACACTGTGGAGAACTCCTCCCCGAGGCAGGCGCTGCCAGAGCCCGAGCCCACTCTCACTGTGGTCATCCTCATAATGTACCGCACCCTTGGGGGGCTGCTGCCTGCACGCTACCAAGTGGATCGCCGCAGCGTCAGGTACATCCTCCTCCCCNATGTGGTTTTTTGTGTGTGTGTGTGTTCTCACCACGCCCTTGTGTGCCCCAGCTGTCCCCACAGCAGTGCCCACACTGGCTGGGGGTGAAGGGAACTACACTGTGGAGAACTCCTCCCCGAGGCAGGCGCTGCCAGAGCCCGAGCCCACTCTCACTGTGGTCATCCTCATCATGTACCGCACCCTTGGGGGGCTGCTGCCTGCACGCGACCAAGTGGATCGCCGCAGCGTCAGGTACATCCTCCTCCCCTTTGCCCCCACCAGTGGAGAGGGCTGGCTGGACTCTGTTCTGTTCCCTCTGGCAGTTGCCAAGTCTGTCCGCAATGGCGAGGGTTTGATTCCCAGGCTTGGTGCTGCTCTGTGCCACGTTTCCCAGCTCCATGTTGTAGACTGAACAGAGCTCTTCCTTCTGAGATATCAGAGCAGGACACCTGAGAAGTCTCTGGGGGTCTGTAGCTGCCACGCAGTGACAGTGATAGTAGAGCTCTGTTGCTCCTTGCAGGCTCCCCAAGAATCCTGTGATGAACTCCGCCATTGTGAGTGTGTCTGTGTTCAGCAATCACACCTTCCTGCAAGGACCCCTGGACACCCCTCTTGTGCTGGAATTTTACCTGCTGGAGACAGCCAACAGAAGCAAACCTCTCTGTGTCCAGTGGAACCACTCCAACCTGTGAGTTGAGCATGACTGGGCCAGTCTCTTTGAGCTGCTTTCCCCACACACCTCCTCATTCCCCAGGTTTCCCTGAGCAGCACTGGGATGTGGGGATTTCTGCCCTCTCCCATGGGATTTGTTTCTTTTGGGAGGGCACAGCAGGGTCAAAATCATTTAGTTTGGAAAAGACCTTTAAGATCATTGAGTCCAACCATTAACCCAGCACTGCCAAGTCCACCACTAACCCATTTCCCTCAGTGCCACAGCCACACTCTGGCTCCAGCATTTCCGCTTTAGGGGTGCAGTTGTACCTGCTGGCAGAAGAGCCTTGTCAGTCACCCCTCTTCTCTGTGGTTCCTGCCCCCCACACGCATTTGTGTGTCTTCTCTCCTAAGTGCACTCTGCTTTTTGGTGGCTGCAGGACCAACCCCTCTGGCTTCTGGACAGCCAGGGACTGCGAGCTCGTGTACCGAAACGCCACCCATGTCCACTGCCAGTGCTCCCAGTTTGGCACCTTTGGGGTTTTGATGGACAGCTCACACCGAGAGGTAACCTCAGCCTGTGGGACTGTGGGTGATGGTGGGGACTGTTAGCAGCTGGGTCCCAGCACAGGCAGAAAATGTCCTGGGCACAGGCAAAAAATTCCATGTGGGACACAAACACAGTTTGAGAGTTCTGCAAGCTTCCTGTGTTTGCCCCTAACACTGCTCTTTGCCTTTGGTTCTCTGCTGCTGCAGCAACTGGAAGGTGATCTGGAGACACTGGCAATTGTCACCTATTCCTTGGTGTCTCTCTCCTTGGTGTCTCTGCTGCTGACCTTCTCCTTTCTGACCTGCCTCAAAGGCCTCAAGTCCAACACACGTGGCATCCACTCCAACATATCAGTCACCCTTTTCTTCTCTGAGCTGCTCTTTCTCCTGGGTATCAACCGCACTGAGAACCAGGTCTGTGGGCTTGAACAAGCTCACCCATGGGGGTGAGGTGTGGATGATGCCATTAGCGTTGGCACAGTGGGATCATCTCTTAAGTCACTTTTGTCTCCCCAGTTTCTCTGCACTGTGATTGCCATCCTCCTCCACTGCTTCTTCCTCTCCACCTTCGCCTGGCTCTTCGTCCAGGGCCTCCACATCTACCGCATGCAGACCGAAGCCCGCAACGTCAACTTCGGGGCCATGCGCTTCTACTATGCCATCGGCTGGGGAGTGCCTGCCATCATCACTGGTAAGAGCTGCTTGTGCTACAGCCATGCCCAAACCAGCTCTGCTGCTTCTCAGCAGTCTCCTGACCACCTGGTGTTGCCCAGCTCATCTAGGGTAGAAGCTGAGAGTGGGCTTGCCATGGTCAGCAGTGCTGGCAGCAAGCAGTGCTGTGGTGGTCAGGGGACCACGTATCAAGAGCTGTCATCTTGCCTCCTAAGGAGAAGTAATTTCTCAGCACATCTCCTCAGGTCTTCTAGTTAAAGTCTCTTGGTTTCCCAAGCCTGCATACTTGGGTGACCTGTTGCTAGCAGTGAATGCCTCCTGTTCTGGGCTGTGTCAGGGACACCTGAGGAAAAGGAATCAAAGTCCCTGTTGCTGAGTCTCACAGTCTTGACTCCTTCCCTGTGTGGTGGGAAAGCCTATGCACAGGGCAAGGAGCAAGGAGAAAGCCCCTTCACTTCTGACAGTGCTGGCATGGGATTGACATAGTTTGGACAAGTCCAAGGCTGCTGGGTCTGGACCTGACCTCTCCCTTCCTCCTGCAGGGCTGGCCGTTGGCCTGGATCCTGACGGCTACGGGAACCCTGACTTCTGCTGGATTTCCATTCATGATAAGCTGGTCTGGAGCTTTGCAGGCCCCATTACTGTCGTCATTGTGGTAAAACCCTGTCCTGTTTCACCCACAACCCTCTCCTGCCTCCCTTCTCTGCACCATGGGCACTCACCCCTCCTTGGCTGCCCACTGCCTGTCCCATTCTCTGTGTCCCTCTCCCTCAGTCAGAGGCCCTCTTTTTGTCCCTCCTCACTCTAGCCAAACCTGGGGGAGGCCACGGCTTGGGCATGAAGGGGAAAGGAGGGGATGTTTGCAGGGCCTGGCGAACCTGGAGTCTGCACTGGGGAAGTCAGGTCAGAGCCAGCCCTTGGCACAGCTTCTAATCAGTGCCAACACTTTCAGATCAATGGGGTCATGTTCCTGCTTGTGGCCAAGATGTCCTGTTCCCCAGGCCAAAAGGAGACCAAGAAGAAATCGGTTCTGTGAGTATTAGTGGCCGAACTCCCAGCAGAGCTCTGGCAGCTAGTGGATTTTAGCATTTTCAGTGACCATCCTCCTCCTTCTACCATCGCAGAGGGCCCTTCTGTGCATCAGTGTCAGCCTTGCAGCCACTCTCCTCTCCCACACCTGCCAGCCACATTAACCCTTCCTAAACTTCATCCTTTCTAGTTCCTATGTCCCCATCTTCACAGTGACCTCCCAACTGGTCCCCTTTCACCACCTGCCCTCACAGCCACCTCTTGTGTCTGCTTGGATTCAGCACTCAGCCCTTGTCAGCTATGAACACCTGTTTCTTCCTCTCCTACATGCTCCTGAGACCTTTCCCCACTCCCTCTTGAGCCAGCCCTGGAGCATGGCTGAGCTCTCTGTGGCTCGAAATGACCTGTGTCATTTTGGCCCCTGTGTTTGCCATGTGTGATCCAGAAGGGAAGGCCTGGGAGTCAGGGGAAGCTGGGCCACTGAGCAGGGCTGTGCCTGCAGTTCTGGGCACAGCAGGGAGGCCTCTGCAGGAGCTTTCCCCTCTGGATCTCTGTGAGCACTAGACTGTAGGTTAACGGTACGCACTAACCTCTCGGTGTGTGTCTGTGTCCCTGTCTGTCTCTCTCTCTCCAGCATGACGTTACGGAGCTCCTTTGTTCTGCTTCTAGTTATTAGCACTACCTGGCTCTTTGGCCTCTTGGCTGTCAACAACAGTGTCCTGGCTTTCCACTACTTCTACACTGTCCTCTGCAGCCTCCAGGTAACTGCCCAGCCTCTGCTGGGGAGGGCACGGGTCAGCCCAGGAGAGCATCCCTGTGGTCCCACGGCCGTCTGTGGAGAATGGGTGCCCTGTGCTGAGCTCCCAACATCTCACTGAGCTCCTTGTCCCTTCTGCTGTCACCTTTGTGGCATTGAGTGACTCCTGCCACTCCTTGCTGCTGTGCCTGTGGTCAGCAGTCACACGGAGCAGGAGGTGGCTGCAAGGCATTTGGTTCAGAGGTAACATCCAAGGAATAGCAAGTACCATCTGAGGGAAAGCGCCTCCGTGTCCTGAGAGGGCAGAGTACAAGAATGTGATGGAGGTGTTGGACACTCAAAATATGATCCATGGCAGCACCCTGCCAATCTTCTCCCACCACTGGGGCTGATGTTGCTGCAGGGGACCTTGCCATTTGCTCCTTGGCCACTGCCAGACAGGTGGACACCCAACCTGTTCCTCCCTTATCCACGACCACTATGGGTGTTAGCTCTCATTGGTATTTGGGGGTTTTTGGTGCATCCCAGTCCGGTGGCCACTCTGGACTCTGGAGGAGCCAGGGACTGTCCCGCTGCTGGCACTGTGGGCAAGCAGGTCAGCTGGCAGTGAAGGGCTGTCTCTCATGGCATCTCTCCCCACAGGGCCTGGCAGTGCTGGTCCTGTTCTGTGTGCTGAATGAGGAGGTGCGGGAGGCTTGGCAGCTGGCCTGCCTCAGCAAGAAGGGGCAGAGCGAGGAGGCCACAAGGAGCACACAGGTGGGCGAGAGCAGAGCAGCCCAGGGTGCTGGGCTCAGGCTGCGTGTCTGAGACAGGAGCTGACAGGGATACCCCCACTTGGCCTGGGCTGCCGTGGCAGCTCCTTAACAGGGCACATGCCCTCTCGCTCCTCCCCAGGGCCCCAACGCCTACAACAACACAGCACTGTTTGAGGAGAGCGGCCTCATCCGCATCACCCTGGGGGCCTCCACTGTGTCCTCAGTGAGCAGCGTGCGCTCTGCCCGCACCCACTCCAGCCAGCGAGCTTACCTCAGGTAGGGAGCAGCCAGGCTTCTGGGGGCCAGCAGTGCCTGGGCAGAGCCACAGGCTCCTGCCACTGTGACAGTTTGAGCCTCCTCTCTTTCAGAGACAACATGGCAGCACGTCAGGGCTCAGCCCTGGATCACAGCCTGTTGGCTCACGCTGGCCCCACGGACATTGACATGGCAATGTTCCACCGTGATGCTGGGGGAGGTAAGGCTCAGCCCTGTTCCTGAGTTTGGGAAGTTCTTCCTGGTGCAGGCTCTAGCTGTATGGTTACATCTTGCACCCCATGTTGAGCTGCGACTTCCAAACACATGGTAGATAGGAGGGAGAGGCAGCCATTGTGTCATTTAGCACAGCCTCTTCCTGGACAGATGGCAAAGGGCATAGCCAGTCCCCAAGGGGGTAGAAGTGGGGGAGGCAACAGAGGGGACATGGGCTGTTGTGGGATCTCTAGGGACACTGGGCTCTCCAGTACAGCACAGACATTTGACTCACTGGAGCTAGACCAGCTGGGGTTGGGGTGTGGGACAGGCAAGCAAAGGCTAAGGGGCGTGGGTTTACTCAGCGTGGAAGAGGAGGCAGAGGGGGTCTTAGTGCTGTTTGCAGCTGCTTTACAGGAAGGTGCAATGAGACGGAGCTGGGCTCCTCTCACAGGTACCTGTGATAGGGCCGAGGGAGCTTGCACAGGCTGCTGCTGAGGGAGGGGCAGCAAAGGGTAAGGCACTCTCACGAGCGTGGTCAGCCTGGGGTGGTTCTGCCTTCCTGGTGCTGTCAGCAGGAACCTCTCCCACCTTCATTCCAAATATCTCCCCGACACACCATGTTCCTACAGACCAGGACTCAGACTCGGACAGTGACCTGTCTCTGGATGAGGAGCGCAGCCTGTCCATCCCGTCCTCGGAGAGCGAGGAGAACGTTCGCCTGCGGGGCCGCTTCCAGCGCCAGCTCAAGCGGGCGGCACACAGCGAACGCCTCCTCACTAACCCTGCCAACACCACTCCCAAAGGCAAGTCCCGGGCCTCTGGCAGGGAAAAGAAGCTCCCTGGAGGTCAGGCCATGCATATCTTGTGATGGCTCAATTGCTGCTCATTGAAATATTCTCTCCCTCTTCTCTGGGGCCTGATTTGCTGTGTCCTTCATCAGATGTGGATGGCAATGACCTCATGTCATATTGGCCAGCTCTGGCCGATTGCGAGGTTCACCCCTGCTCCCTGCAGAAGTGGGGCTCTGAGCGGAAGCTGGGATTTGACATCAATAAGGATGCAGCCAACAATAATCAGCCAGACCTGGCTTTGACCAGTGGGGATGAGAACTCCCTCACCCAGACCCAACGGCAGAGAAAAGGTAACAATCTGGAGCAAGCGGGCAAGGGTGGCCTTGCCTGTCTCACGTTGACGTGACACTGAAAGCTCAGCATCAGATCTGTGTGGCCATGCCCTTGAGGTGTCTCCTTGGTTTTCCTGCTCTTCTTGCTGTTGTGCAAATATTTGACTTCTCTTTCTGTCCGGTGCAGGGATTTTGAAGAACCGCCTCCAGTACCCTCCAACTCTCCAGGGCTTGCCAACTGTTGGCAGGATGACCAACGAGCTGACGTGGTACAAGACATCCACGCTGGGTCACAGGGCTGTCCCCGCTGCCTCCTATGGCAGGATCTACTCTGGGGCCGGCAGTCTGTCGCAGCCAGCCAGCCGATACTCCTCCCGGGAGCAGCTTGACATGCTGATGAGGAGACAGATGTCCCGGGAGCAGCTGAGCAGGCACAACTCAGGAGAGTGCTTGGAAGCTGTGCCCAGTCGGCATGGGTCCAGAGAGGAGCTGGACACTATCCCCAGCAGGCATGGATCTACTGAACACCTGGAAAATATCCCAAGCAGACATGCATCTAGGGAAAACTTGGATCTACTCGCTGTTAGGCCCAGTCAGAGAGATCATGGGAACACACTGCCCCGGAGGCAGGGCTCCAGAGACTGCCTTGACACTTTACCCTGCAGATTTGGGTCAAGAGAGCAGCTAGACTGTGGGCCAGTAAGAGAAGTCTCTAGAGAGTGGCTAAACACATTGCCAAGTAGGCAAGTGTCCAGAGACCAAATAGACATGTTACCCAGTCGGGATACTTCTCGAGAGCAATTGGATTTGCTTTCTAGAAAACAGCCTTCAAGGGATCTGCTAGCATCAGCTAGACAAGCTTCAAGGGAGCAGCTGGACTTCTTGTCCAGAAGATCTAATTCCAGAGAGCCTCTGGACACAGTGCCTAGCAGGCAGCCCTCACAGGACAACCTGGGGAGTCTCTCTCGGAGGCAGCTGTCTAGGGAAAGCCTAGAACCGCTGTCAAGGAGACAGCATTCCAGGGAGAACCTGGAGGCCATTCCCAGCCGACATCCTTCCACTGAACAGTTAGATATCCTTTCTTCCATCCTTGCTTCTTTTAACTCCTCCGTCCTGTCCTCGGTGCAATCTTCCAGCACACCTTCAGGCCCCCAGACCACCGCCACCCCCTCTGCCATGCAGACCTCAACGCCCTCTGCAGTGTGTCCCTCAACACCTCATTCTGCCACCTCCCACAGCATTTCAGAGCTGTCACCAGACTCAGAGTAAGTGGTTTCCTTCCTTCCTCAGCCAGGTCTTGTTCAGCTGATCTTGTTCATTGTCCACCTGCCTGGCTTCTGCCCAAAGGTGTTTATTTTGGAGGGAGAGGGCTGTGTAAGGGTGAGCTCCCTGGGTGAGTGGCAGGTGTCTCCTGGACTGAATAGTGACTGGGCAGGAAGAAGCCTCAGGTGTGAGAGCTCCAGATGCTTGTAGTGCAGCACAAGCAGAAGCCTTTGTGTATGTGAGTCTGTCCTCTCTGCCCAGGAGATGATGGCCCTTGCTTGTGGGCTGTGGGTACTCAGGGAAGATGCTCTGTGCAGCTAGGCTGGCCTCCTGGCTGATCCCTTGGTCAGTGCTGGCACTAAGTCCCAATGGATGTATGCAAGGGCCAGGCTGGCTGGAGAGGAGGGAGCCCAAGTCCTAGGGAAGCCCTGCCTTCCCCAGCCACATTTCTGCCCGGGCACCCTGTTCCAGTATGTCACTTTTTCCCTCTAGCTCTGCTCCCTGCTGGTACTGGTCCCACTCCACGCCACCCCGTCCCTCCTTCCCTCTTCCCTTATCTCAGGGACTCGGAGACAGTTGTTCCAGCCCTGGCACAGGAGAGGTTTTCTGCCCTGTCCTCATCTGGCATAGTGGGGAAGGGGTGCTGGAGCCCAGGAGGGATGCCATGGCTTAACACTGTTTTTCTTTCCTCTGAGAAGAATAATGAGAAACGACAGCCATTCCTGAGGGGCCGAAACTGATCACAAGAGAGATGGAAGAAGCAGGGCTCTTCACCAGGCACTGCCAGCTGAGGTTTGGTATCCCCGTGGAGCAGGGGCCAGAACTGATGGTTGTCAGAGGCCTAAAATCAGCCCTGCTTTCCCCTGCCCCGAGGGCTCAGGGGCCAGCAGCCCACACCACCCACTGCCAGGAGCCTCCAGGCTCTCAGCTGCCACCATGCTCTCCATCACCTGCCTGGTGTGACAGGTAGTACTGGGCGAGGGTGGCATCTCCGACCCCCTGGGGCCGAGCTCCTTCTCTGCGAGCTGTTTGTGTGTGGGGTGTGCCTGTGTGTGTGTGAAGGGTGAGCAGTGGCAGGGGGACAGAAGTGGAGCCTAGGATATGGGGGCAGGGAGGGTTTTCTATCCTTTTGTATCTTTGTAATCAGAGAGAAGAGAAATTTCTATGGTTATTTTTACGGATGGTATGTTCCCAGGACCTGGAGCATTTGTTTCACCAACAGCCCCTTGCCAGTTTCCCTGGCTACTAGAACCACAATCCCAGTGGACTGGAGAAAGAGTGCCAGGCAGTCCTTAAGGCTTTGCTGGCACTGCTTTGTCCCATCCCCCCTGCAGGGCAGCTGGCCCTGTTGCCCCCCCTGCCCTCCTGCTGTGCAGCTCCAAACTCTGTCTCTTCCTGCCTGCTGTCCCTCAGCCCCCTGCAGCCAGGCCTCCCTCTGCCCTGTCATGGGACCATCCCTTGGGGCTGCCCCAAGAGCACGTGTGAACAGGGCAAATTTGGCACTAGGAACCTGCTGGGAAGGAGACAAACTCTGCTGTGCAGTCCTGTCCTGTACCAGGATGGTCCCACTCTCATCAGTGCTGGTTTCCTCGGCTCAGAAAGTGAGCACTGTGTTTTTACCCACTGGGTGTTGTGCTCTTTAACCTGCATGTTACAGAACAAACTTCTCTTGGTTTGTGGGTCTGGTAAAGGAGCTGGATGACCCTTGCCCTGCTCAGCAGCAGGCTTGGCTTTTCCCAGAGCCAGTTCTCACTCTGCAGAGGACTAACATCCACAGGAGCATGATGTGGCTCCAGTTTTAGGGTCCAGCATTGCCCACAAAAGTTGTATCCAGCTGGTTCCCTGGGAGCTCTGTGTACACCTGCTCTCCCCTGAGTAGCAAAGGACTCCAGCTCAGAGTGCCTGCATTTTGGGAGATGGAGATAAACAGCACTTTCCCCTCTCTGGAAATTCAGGCTACCCAGATGGTGTCTCTGCTCAGCCTGGGGCCTGACCCCTGGCTGTGCTGTGAAATGGCACTCCTCTGTGCCTACCTCAGCCTCAGGCCAGGGCATTCGGCTCAGCGGGGCCAGCATGTTCCCTTTTTCACCCCCCAGGTGCTCTCGGGGCTGCATGACCATGTGCTCTTTACTGCCTTACTACCACACTGCCGTGGCATCTTACTGTAGCCCAGCCTGACGTGTTTACAGGAGAGGACCCATGCTGCTGTCCTCATGCCTCTAGGGAGGCCAAGGCCTCTTGGCTGCCTCCCCGAGTCAGTGGGGAGAGTATGGAGGGAACAGAAGGGCTGGTGACTGGGGGTGCCCTGGGTCCCCAGCACAGCCCTGATGAGGCAGGCTCACTGTCATCCTTTTCCCAAGGATGAGGGCAGAAAGGCCTGCTGACATGTTTACATGCCGTTTGGGACCAGTGTGCAGAGGGAAAGCCTGCTGGCCCCACATGCTGGGAGCAGCCAGGCACCTCCATGCTGCCCATCTTTGCCTTTGGAAACAAGCTCGTTTACAAGTTTCTCTCCGGCTGTGCAGTGCCAGCACCAGAGTCCTGGGATCCTGTCCCTGCTGCACTGTAGGGCCCATGTTTCTGCCAAGTTGGGCACAGGGCTCTTTTCTTTATGCTGCTGCCAAATGGAGAGCAAGTGTCAAGTGCCAAAAAGAAGAGAGCAGCAGAGATGGTGGCCATCCCTGCAGAGCTGGTGGCCATCCCTGCGGAGCTGGGCCAGTCAAGAAGCCGAAATCTGCTTCTTGCAGACCAGTCTGCAGCTTGGTCCCTGATTGTAGTGCTGTGACCTGGGCTCTGGGGAGCATCCTCCTTGAGTTTGGATTTTTTCCTCTGGGGGATTTGGTTGGGGTTTTTTTTCCTCTCTCTGTCTCCTGACTCTGTTGGCAGGGAGTGGGGAGATGCCCACACCCCCTTTTGGCTGTGTAAAAGTGTATAATGGAAGCGCCAGATTTGGAAATAAAAGTCTATAAAATTCTGCTGGCCTCTGTGCTGTCTCTCCCTCTGCTGGGGATTCATGGCTGGGGCTATGGATGCAGCACCTGGGCTCCAGGTGATGTTGGGAGGGGGCTTGGGCAGGAGCTCACAGCTAGTTCCTAGGCTGCCTGGGAGTCACTGTGGCCTGAGGCAAGGTGACCAGGGGATGGGGACTTCACGTGAGGTGACTGAACTGGGCTGTGTCCAGGCTGGTTCACCCGGAGATGGGATTGGCTCTGGTGGTGTGCAGTGGCTCCAGGCCTGGCTGGCAGAGCTGCAATGCCACAGTGGCTGTGGTGAGCTGTGGGGCTCGTGCCTGGCAGCTGCCAGCACCCCCAGCCTGACCTAGGCTAAGGGAAGAAAATCCATTTTCCAAAGGCTGCATGACCTCAGCAGGGTCACGCTGGCTGCCAGCAAGGAGAAGGAAGTGTGGGAAGAGGAGGCTGAACGTGATCCTGGTGCCCTCTGTCCCTCCCCTCTTGTTGAAGAGGAAATAACAGGTGAACAAAGGGCAGCATTGATCCACAGTGCCCTGAGCAAGGGTCACCATCAATTGTTATCCCTTTGTCCTTTACAGGCTCTGTCACCTGAGCTGCTGGGAGTGAGTTCAGGGCAGCCTTCAGGAGTTGTGCTGGCAGTGCCAGGAGCTGTGGTCCTGTCCTGCAGCCCTTCCAGAGGCTGGCTGTGGGGGTGAGGGCCAGGGAGAGCTGTTGGGGGGGGCTGGAGTGGCAAGGGGGGCCACAGGCAGTGGCCAGCCTGGGGTGCACGTGGGAGGCTGGAGGCTGGAGTGAGGGAAGGAATGGCATGGGCGGGGACAGGGAGCAGTGATAAAGAGGCAATAAATGACATGGGGTGTTATCTGCTTTGGAGCAGGAGCTTGTGATGGCCTCTCATTCCATGCTGGGGGAGTGAATAAATGATGGGGAGTGGATAAACGAGGAGGCAGCAGTCATATGTGGGTGCCTGTGTTGGACATGTCTTTACCTGACAGCTGATAGGCATGAGGGTGGACAGGGAGGGCCAGGGATGGGTTGAGGGAAGAGGCTCAGCCTCACTGAAAGCTGTGGGACTTGGGTTATGCTCACCACAGAGAGAGCCAAGGTGGCCACAGGCTGCCCCCACAAGGGACCAGGGACGGAGACAAGTTGCTCCAACTCCAGAGATTGTGGTCCTGGATGTCACTGCTCCTGCTGTTTCTCAGCCCCATCCCACCATCCAGGGGACCCAGGATTGTCTGATGCCTGGCCCTGCCCACTGCCTTCACACCACACCTTGCTACCAGTCAGAAATTTGAGCCTGGATTTCCGCTGCCGTGTCCCCATGGGCCTGGGCCAAATGTGACTCAGAAATTCCCTGCAACCAATTCGAGGTTGTGATACAGCCCAGGGAGGTGTGATGGGTTTAGTGGGACTATAGAGCCCGCGGGGGACCTTTGGAACAAGATAACAACTGGGTCTGTGCGAATTGTGTGAGACCAGGGTAGTCCACAGAGCACAGCACACCTGTTTCCAGCAGGTAAGCAAGGGTCTGGGGAAAATACCAGGGATGCCATGACCAGACTGTGGGTAACCCTTCTTGTCCTGGTCACAACTCCTGCTCCAGGGCATGGGTTGGGGAGCAGACATCCATGGGAGCTGTGGGGACACAGCAGTGCCCGGGGGAGGCAGCTCTTGGCAGGAGGTTGGTAGCAGGTTGTGCCCAGTGGCAAGAAGCCCCCAGCCTTGCACATGACATGGGTGGTCAGGCATGGCAGCATCCTGGATGTAGCTGGAGACCAGAAGCTGAGACTGTAGCAGACAGTCCCCAGAATGGGATGGCTCTGGGCACAGTGGTAACAGTGCTGGGTCTGCCACAGCTGGGGAACCCAGCACACCAGGGCACCAAGGGGAGCATGGTGGGTGCTGGGCATCCATGGGGCTAGGAAGCAGGGCAGCTTCTCGGCAGGGCAGGAGGAAGGGCAGGAGGCAGGGAACAGTGTCTCAAAGATCACTGGCTGGTTTTAATAAATAGGAGGAAGCAGAGCATGCACCTGACTGGTGGCTCCTGACCAATTTGAGCACAGCAGGTAGGAGGGCTGGGGGTAACACAGGGACTCAGGCTGACACAGCCCCAGGCACTCAGGGAGGGGATTGTGTGTCCAGCTGCAAGTGGATGAGCACCTTAAGACTGATCAGGCCACCAGCTGGGTGGACCCAGCATGATGGTGCAGCTCTCAGATTGAGCCCTGCGCAAGGACAAGCTGTAGATTTGTACAGGGATTCCTCAGACCCACCATCCCAGCCTTGAGAAGGGTGAGACCTCGGCCCAGCCCAGCTCCTCTGCTCACAAGCTCATCCCACTCTGCACTGCAGGGGTCAAGGGAGGGCACTGTTGGAGGGATGATGAGCCGTGACATTTGCCGGGGTTTCACATTCCTGCTTCCCTCATGTGTAAAGGGACAAAGTCTGCAGATGGGGCTGCGGGATGCATGGGGCTGCAGCTGTGCTGGCCCACTGCCCTGCCTTGCTGCAGTACACGGAGGGGAAGGTGGTTGGCACCGAGGTGGGTCCCGCGTGGGCAGGTGGAGAGGGAGCCCCCCCGAGGCAGCTCTGCTGGCAGACCCCACTCGTGCATTTCAGTGGACGGGGCGGATGGGGCTGCTGTGGGGCAGGAGTGGGCAGCACTGATCACCGAAGCCTTCCCCGTGCACCTGCTGACTGCCTATTGCTCTCCATTTTGAGCCAGTGCTGCTGCTTCAGGACTCCCAAAACTCGGCTCGTGCCTATCCTCAGGGCCATTCCTGCCCACCTGGCCAGGATGGGATGGTTCTGTGGGCAAGTGGAGCTGGAGGAGGGGCTTCAGGGTGGGTGGGATGCTGGCTGCCCCTGGACGTGGGAATGCAGCTGAGCTGTCCCTTGTGTCCTTGCAGTGGACTGGCATTCCGGAGAGCCAGGTGGCCATGGCAGCAGAGATGGCCCTGAGCCACCGAGGGCCCCGCGAGGTGCTGAGTGAGGCTGAACTGGAGGAGGTGGCACAGAGGAAACCTCCCACCAAGCCCTCTCTGCGTGGCTGTCTCCGCAAGACCAGGTAAGACCATCTGGCCAGGGGGATGTGCCTGGACCTTGCTCCACACAAGGTGTGCCCCACCTTGCCCCGTTCTGCACCCCAGCCCCACCACCACAGGGAGCTGCAGACCTGGGGGTTCATTTCCCTTTGCCCAGACACCCATGTCCCCAGTCTGTCCTCCTGCCTTGCCGAGGACACCAGGCTCCAGTGGATGGAGCTGATGGTCCCACAGATCCCATTGCCTCCCATGGGGCCTCATCCACCCTCACTGATGTCCCCAAGCCCCCTGCACTTGTGCTCAACTTCAGCTCCTGCTCCCTCCCCACTAGATGCTCGGGCTCTGCTGCCAAGTCCCTGCTGTTCCGCTTCCTGCCCTTCCTGCGCTGGCTGCCCCGCTACCCCATCAAGGACTGGCTCCTGGGGGACATTGTTTCGGGCTTCAGTGTGGGCATCATGCACCTGCCCCAGGGTGAGTGATGCCATACCAGGGGCCCCCCACAGGTGGGGTGGTCAGGGGTTGGCCATTGGTGACATTTCTCCCTTCTCCACCTTCTAGGGCTTGCCTATGCGCTGCTGGCTGGGCTGCCGCCCGTCACAGGTCTCTACTCCTCCTTTTACCCCGTCTTCCTCTACTTCTTCTTTGGAACATCAAGGCACAACTCTGTGGGTGAGCTGAGGGACCATGTGCTTGCACAGCAACGGTGGGGAGGGAGCAAGGAGGTCCATGGCACTGCATTACCACATCAGCAGTTGGGGGAACCTTTCTTGCCTTTACTTTGCTCCACCAAGAAGGGGGTTGGCCAAGCCAGAGCCAAAGTATAGTGTGTGTGCTTTGAGCCTGGCCTAAGGAGAGAGGAGCTGACCCCTTAGGAGGTCCTCTCAGAGAGGTCCTGGTGCCCACACTGGGCTCCCTGCCCACACTCTGCCTGTTCTCAGGTCCCTTTGCCGTCATCTCTGTCATGATCGGGAGCTTGACGGAGTCCCTGATGCCCAGCGAGAACTTCCTGGAGTCCGTCAATGGCAGCAATGCAACAGTCAATGAGGAATTGCGCGACGCTGCCAGGGTGGAGCTGGTGGCCACCATCACTGTCCTGACGGGTGTCTTCCAGGTAAGATGGTCCCAGCCTAGTCTAGCAGAGAACAGGAGACCGTAACCTGTGGGTCATTTCTGCCATCTGTTCTTCCAGGTGGCCCTGGGCCTCCTGCAGTTTGGATTCGTGGTGACCTACCTCTCAGACCCGCTGGTGCGTGGCTACACCACTGCTGCCTCTGTGCACGTCCTCATCTCCCAGCTCAAAAATGTTTTCGGAGTCTCCCAAGGCGAGCACTCAGGGCCGCTCTCACTGTTTGTGGTGAGTGGGGGCTCGCTGGCACCCAAGGACCCCTGGTGCTCACCTGTGGGGTACATAGAGGCCTCCAAAAACCTACTGGGGAGGCATCTGCTTTCCTGAGCACATTCCCTCCTCCTGTGTTCTCTAGACCATCATTGATCTCTGCAAGAAGCTGCCAGACACCAATGTGGGCACCCTGGTGACTGCCATCATTGCCATGGTGGCCATCTTGATTGTGAAGGAGCTCAACCACAAGTTTGCTGCCAAATTGCCCATGCCCATCCCCATCGAGCTTATCACGGTACCCAGAGCTGCCCCAGCCTCCTGTGGGGATGCATCCAGGAATCCCTGGTGTATCCCTGTCCCCTTCAGGGTGGGGAGCAGTGGGACTGGGTTCCTTGGCAAGTGCAGCTCCAGGGCATGTGTTCCTCCACCACAGTCCCTGTGCAGGAAGACCCTGCCTCACTCCAGTCATTCTTCCCCAGATCATTGTTTCCACCGGCATCTCCTATGGGGTCAACCTGAAAGACAAGTTTGGCATCTCCGTGGTGGGCAACATCCCCAGCGGGTGAGCAGGGCCTGACGGTGAAGGGGGCTGTGCCAGGGCACCGTGCTGCCCACAGCACCCCTGTTTGAGCCCCATCTCTCTCTTGAATGTAGGTTGAAGCCACCTGTGGCCCCTAACATTAGCTACTTTGGGCAGGTGGCGGGCAATGCCTTTGCCATTGCTGTGGTAGGCTACGCCATCTGCATCTCCCTGGGCAAAATCTTTGCCCTGAAACATGGCTACAAAGTGGACAGCAACCAGGTGATGCTCTGAGGCACAGGGCCCCCACCCTGGGTGAAAACTAATCTTGCCCTTCTTGCAGCCAGATAAAAGCATGATGCTCCCCTGCCGCTGCTCTGTCCCTGCAGGAGCTGATTGCACTGGGCTTCTGCAACTTCCTAGGAGGCTTCTTCCAGTGTTTTGCCATCAGCTGCTCCATGTCAAGGAGCCTGGTACAGGAGAGCACAGGCGGCAACAGCCAGGTGGGTCTGGGCAGTGCTGCCTCCCTCTCCGGGGCTGAACCAGGGGCAGGAGGCACAGTGAGCAGTGGGGGCTCACCCCTGGCCTCCCGCTCTCCTTCTGCACAGGTAGCTGGTGTCATCGCATCCCTGGTCATCCTGGTGACCATTCTGAAGATCGGAGAGCTCTTCCGGGACCTGCCCAAGGTACATCTAGTCCCACAGCCTCAGTGTCACATCCCACACCTGTGCCTGTCCCATGGCATGGTGATATGGTAGGGGAACAGCAAAGAGATTTGCCCTCAGCTTCCTCACAGCTGCAGAGATTTCTCTCCTAGGCCATCTTAGCTGCCATCATCATTGCCAACCTCAAGGGCATGTTCAAGCAGTTCAAGGACCTCAGCACTCTCTGGAAGTCCAACAAGGTGGACCTGGTAAGGTGCTAGCCAGTCCTAGGGCTGTGCTCTTGTTCCTGGAGAGGATTTCTCCACCCTCCCTGAGGCTTGTGTGTGCCAGTGGAGAGGCTGTGCTGCAGCTGACTGTGTCCCCTCTCCAGCTGGTCTGGGTTGTGACATTCATAGCCACCCTCCTGCTGAACTTGGACATCGGCCTGGCGGCCTCGGTGGCATTTGGGTTGCTCACGGTCATCTTCCGTACCCAGCTGTGAGTACCCCGGGGCTGGGGCCGGTGCCACATCCCAAGGGCAGGAGGAGCCTGTGGTGACCTCAGCCCCTTGCTCTCCTCCCTGCAGCCCCCACTACTCCATCCTGGGGCGCATCTCTGACACCGATGTCTACAGGGATGTGGTGGAATACGAGATGGTAACAGCACCAGGGGTGGGGGAAGAGCTGCCTGCAATGGGGGGCAGTTCAAAGCATCTCCAGTAGTGGNCCATCTGCCCCCAGGCACAGGAGGTCCCTGGCGTGAAGATCTTCCGCTCTTCCTCAACCATCTATTTTGCCAACGTGGAGCTGTATGCCGAGGCCCTCAAGAAAAAGGTAGGAGAGCCACCAGCCTCAGAGTGCTTCCTATATCTCCTGCCTGCCAGCAACAAGGTGGTGTTGGGGCAGTTGGGGACACAGGGCCACATTGCTTTGCAGAGTGGCATTGATGTGGACCGCCTGATTGAGAAGAAGAAGAAGGCCCTCAAGAAGCTGAAGAAACAGCAGAAGAAACTGGAGAAGGAAAAGGCAAAGAAGAAAAAGGTGTTGATGCAGGGGACCACCCCTCCAGTGACATCCTGTACCTCTTCCCTCCCTGGCTCTGATGCTTCTGTCAGTGCACTGGTGGGGCTTGGTGGCCCACGCGGTTCTCAGTTCAGTTTAGGGTCAATGGGTGAGAAAGGCACTGGGACTGAACTGAGTCACACCACCCAAGGCTGGTAGGAAAGCTGGGCTGTTAATGATTATGTCTGCCAAGTCATTAACCTTTTGCAAGTTAATCAGAATTAAGAGCAAGGGCAAAGGCTGGCCTGGTGCCAGCTAATGAGCCCGGCTCTGCAGAGTGGTGCTGGGGAGAGGGGTGGATTTTGACACATCCGAAGAGAGCCCAAAAGTTGGTGAAGATGTGAGAGGGGCACCCACTCCCGGGGCCACCCACTGCCTGTGCCCTCATACAGCCAAAGAGCCTCACCAAGGTGAGCCCAGGGGAGCACTGCCATGACCAGGGTGCTGCCATCCCTGGAGCAATAACACCGGGTCTCTTTCCCTTCCCCAGAATGCAGAGGATGGCCCTGGCCTGGCAGTGATTGAGTTGAGTGCGGGAGAGAGCAGTGCACCCTCAGAGCTCACCCTGCGCAGCCTAGGGCTGCCCCAGCCCAGCTTCTACGCTGTCATCTTGGACTTCAGCCCCGTCAACTTTGTGGACACTGTCTCCATCAAGATCCTGAAGAATGTAAGGGGCTGGGGAGCAGGCAGGACAGCAGCCTCGCTGATGGTGTCTCTGGGGCCCTGTGGGGTGCCCCAATGGCTGCTGCCCATTCCTTTTCCTGGGTAAAATGTTTTTTCCCATTTGCAGATCTTCAGGGATTTTCGTGAGATAGAAGTGGACGTCTTCATTGCCAGCTGCCCGGGTGAGGGGGATCTGCAGCATCATGAGCCCCAGCCGGGCATGGCCAGCCCTTTGGCACACAGCTGATAGCCTGGGGGGTCCCTCCATGGTGCTCCCGTCCCCAGGGTTTCCCCAGGGGATGGGTGCTGCAGGTTGTCCCATGGATCCAATCCGAGCCTCGAAGCTGGATCCTTGGTGGTGACCCTGGTGTCCCCCACAACACAGGAGGCGGGAGGAGGCTGCTCTGGGTGGGCGGCGGGGGGCTCAGCTAGGTGCCATCATTTTAGATGCTTATCCCTCCACACAGTATCTGTCCTGGCCCAGCTGGAGCGGGGCAACTTCTTCAGTTCAGCCATCACCAAGCACTCCTTCTTCCCCTCGGTGCATGATGCCGTGGTGCACATCGGCAGGGAGCGGCACCAGGCCTCGGTGAGCACCCAGCCTTGCTGTCCCCAGCATGGTGATGGAGAGGGCAGCCACACCAACCCCTCCTTATCTGCTCCCCTTAGGTGGACCACAGCACCAGAATGTAGCCCCTCAAGAGGAAGAGGTCTCCCTCAGGAGATGGCCAGGCAAGGAAGGCTTTGCCACCCTGATGGCACCAACTCGCCCACCCTGGGGCCCAGATGCCCTGATTCCCACCAGCCCCTCTGGACTCTGAGGGCCGGGGCCCTGCCCTGTCCATGAGCCCTGCTGTGATGGGGCTGCTGCTGGACGGGGTTGCTGCTGGCTGTCACGCCGAGGGGCCGCCGGCTGCCTCCACACTGCCCCAGCACGGACCTGCCCCACCTGGCCAGGACGTGGTTTGGGGGTGGTGGAGGGGCCGAAGGGTTCCTGCTCCCAGCAGCGGGCTGGCATCATGAATAAAGCTCCGTGGTGTCCCCCAGGGTTGGTTTCAATGCCCTTTCCTCAGTCACAGTACTTTTGGGCCAGACCACCTGGCTGCAGCCCGGCACTGCTGGGAATGGCCTCCCTGCGGGCAGGCTGCCCAGCACCCTCCCTCTGGCTCTTCTCTGCCACTTCTCGCCATGACCTGCTCTGGGCCCATGGGGCTGTGGCTGAGGGAGCAATATGGGCAGGGATCCCCATCCTCAGAAGGGTCACAGCACCCTCCCTGCCCGACTGGGGAGCCACCAGCACCTGGTGGCTGCAGTCATACCTACACCAAAGGGCAAAGTGCTTGCAGCCAAGAGAAGGCTGATACTGGGTTTCGGGGGGTAAGGTTGGTTCCACAATTTCAATATCTAGAATTTATTCACTTTTTTTTCCTGTTCCTATGCCTTTAATTATAATATTACTGCCTGTGTGATGATTAATAGGAATAGTTCTTTATAATCCTTCCCTTGCTGACATCAATAACTTTCATCTTTTCCTGGTTGTACCAGTGGCTATACATTAAGGATGAATAGAAGGGAATAAGTTTTAGGGTTATGTTGCAAGTAACCAGATTGGTAGTTCTGGTTCCATTTCTCATTGTCTAAGAAGAACTCAGATTATTTTTGGACTTTTCATAGACCTCTGCCTAGGTTAGCATTAGTCTTTGATTGACAGTCAATTTTAGGCTTCTAAGCTTGACTAGTGAATGTAAAGGAGAAAGTCACAGAGCTTAAGTAGTTTCTGTGTCAGCAACTTCTCAGTAGTAGGGACATTTATGTTCTCAAGTTTGTTACTTCAGCTACCAGATTATGCTCACCCCAAAAGAGGGTGAGAAGGTTGGTTCCCTAAATGGTGAAATAAGTCTTCCTGCTATTTGTGACTATTTTGTATTAACTGTGGTTTATTACAAGAAAGTTTGATTAAATTGCATGCATCTGGTCTCGGGGAAAACAGAATATTCTTTAGTCAATAGCATGTAGGCTTTTATCAAACTGAGATGGTCTTAAAGGACAGGACACTTAAAATACAGTCATTCCTGCTAGTTCCAGTTCCATTTTTAGGCTCAACAAACAAAATGTGAAACCTCCACCAAAAGGGAGGGAAGTTTAATTTGACTTCCTCCTTTTTAGGGAGAAGCTAATTAAAAAGTTTCACCAGGATCAGAGCAGGCTGTCAAACAAGAAGAGTGTAATGCAAAAGACCAATCCTATCCTCTTAGTATTAATATTTGCAACNCCTGCTGTGATGGGGCTGCTGCTGGACGGAGCTGCTGCTGGCTGTCACGCCGAGGGGCCGCCGGCTGCCTCCACACTGCCCCAGCACGGACCTGCCCCACCTGGCCAGGACGTGGTTTGGGGGTGGTGGAGGGGCCGAAGGGTTCCTGCTCCCAGCAGCGGGCTGGCATCATGAATAAAGCTCCGTGGTGTCCCCCAGGGTTGGTTTCAATGCCCTTTCCTCAGTCACAGTACTTTTGGGCCAGACCACCTGGCTGCAGCCCGGCACTGCTGGGAATGGCCTCCCTGCGGGCAGGCTGCCCAGCACCCTCCCTCTGGCTCTTCTCTGCCACTTCTCGCCATGACCTGCTCTGGGCCCATGGGGCTGTGGCTGAGGGAGCAATATGGGCAGGGATCCCCATCCTCAGAAGGGTCACAGCACCCTCCCTGCCCGACTGGGGAGCCACCAGCACCTGGTGGCTGCAGTCATACCTACACCAAAGGGCAAAGTGCTTGCAGCCAAGAGAAGGCTGATACTGGGTTTCGGGGGGTAAGGTTGGTTCCACAATTTCAATATCTAGAATTTATTCACTTTTTTTTCCTGTTCCTATGCCTTTAATTATAATATTACTGCCTGTGTGATGATTAATANTGAATGAAATGTGTCAAATCTGTGCTCTTGGGTATCACATCAGTAATAAGTACTTCAGCTGCTATACTTCTCTCCTAAAGCNATAGTTCTTTATAATCCTTCCCTTGCTGACATCAATAACTTTCATCTTTTCCTGGTTGTACCAGTGGCTATACATTAAGGATGAATAGAAGGGAATAAGTTTTAGGGTNCAGGTGAAAAAGGAGCAGAAGGTGCAAATTACCTGCAAGTTACTTTAATCGTCTATCTAAATCACCTGCCACTGGTTTCCTGAAGGTTTAAACAGGTCAGTTGCCTATATCTTTCAGAATTTTTGGTCATGTTTTTCTTGGGATTCTTTTAATCTTTCCCCATTAGTTCAGCCTCTGCTCTCAATCCTTTTCTGAAGTACCTCGATAGCCTGGAAACGTATTGTTTTTATTTATCACACCATTATTCTCTTCAAAGGGTTGTTTGCCTCAAGTGTCATTTATGCTGATATTTTGCTAGCTTATTTTCAGATGCCAGCAGGTGTTTTGTAATAGCAAGTACACAACCCTATAGCTTGGTTTTCTTTTTACTTAGTCTGTCTAGAAAATGGAATGACTGAACATCTCGGACAGGATTTTCTCTCCACAATTTGTTTCACTTGAAGGGCATAGATTTGTATCACTAAGATCATCTACCTAAAATCTTGGCACTGAAGAAACTAGTGGTTTGCCAAGAAGGGGATCAGTAGAAATGTTCCAGAGCTGCTATGTGCATATTAATGAAATGCCAGACAGTGAAGCAGTGGCCTTTTCTGGGGTTTAGTACCATGTTGCTGCATTGGTGTCCATTTTCTCAGTGTATCAGTGGCATTTCTGTCTATAAGTATGCTGTCTAAGTTTTCTGGCATTTGATGCCATTTCCTTACTGTCATTTTAATACCTTCCTTCACATCAAAGGATGATACAATCCTTACATTTTGAAAATCCATGTTAGGAAACACTATGCCACAGTAGTCATCAGTCCCTTTTTTATTTTTTTTTTGCCTTGTTTGTAATTTTTATAGACTCATTGCAAATTTCTGCTAATATCAGTAAGAATACTGTCATTTCTAATACCACTTACCAGGGTTGATGATCCCAGTTGCTTCACTCTTTCATACTGCTTCATACTGTATCTGACCTAATGGCCCCTTTTTGTGATCTGCATTTTGCTGTGGTTTGGTAAGAACTGGCATACACTGCCAACTCACAGCTTGTGTGTTGGGATTTCAAGGGCTTTGATGGGTTCCTTTCTGAGACTGCCGTGCACTGTACTGTCACATTTACAATCACTTCACCTTCCATAGGTTGTTTCAGTATTTAATACTCTTTCTTGGAATGTAAGCAATAGACCAGAAAATACCAAATCCCCTGCAAGCCCTGTCTTCCCAAAGGACCATTAAAAAAGATTGTTTTTCTCCTCTGACTAATCTGCCAGTATTTGGATGGAGCATTGAGTCCCTTAAATGAACCTCTTAGAAGGGATCTCATCACAGGCAATATCTCAGGCTTTCCTGGAAAACTTGCTCTTTTGGATTCTAATTCTATTCCGAGCACATTTAAGATGTTTTTCACCAAAGCCACTCAACAATGCCCGTTTTCTTACAGAACGAGACTGAAATGTGCATCACAAGTATGGATCCCCACTAAAGGTTATACCAGTAATTATAAGAATGGTGGCTCCCTCCTGCAGTTACATTTGTAACTGAGTTGATATTCCAAAGCTAAATATTCCAGGCCTTTGAACACAAAAGGAAGTGTTGTCTTTTGCAAGAATTACCCCTTGGAGGACTTGTGTTAATTTTGATTTTTAAGGTGTTAGTCACGTTGCTGGTTTCACTGTTGCATAAAAAGACTGTACACTGCTGTGCTGTCATTCCTCCCTCTGAGAATGCCCAGGATGCCCATTTCGGGATATCCATTCTCTTGGATCCCTATTCCTGGAATGCTCATTCCACGGTGTCGTAGTTGAGATGGTCACAATACAAAGCAACACTCCATTTTCAGAAGGCTTCAAACCTGGTTTTATTCTAGCATGCGTGCTTTTTATACATTCTTACAAAACTCATACATTTACACTTTACTCATTGGTCAGGAAAGACAAACAAAGTGCTTATTGGAATAGACAGTTGCAGGTTTCTCTTATTTATCCTTCTTTCTTTCTTGGTTTTTATGTCAACGACCTTGGTAGAAAATTCTTTCAGGGGTTAACATGGATCCTCTTATCAAACTTCTCTCTGGCTCACAGAAGCTCACAGGAGTCCTCTTCCACACAGCAGGACCCACATGCCGCAGGACCTGTCCTCACCATTTTCCAGGATCCCCGTTTCCAGGACCCCCATTCCCCGGGAC
>VXBC01002135.1:291791-313559 GCA_013399945.1 Ploceus nigricollis | reverse complement strand
CCGGGCTCGGAGCGGGGTCGGGCAGGTGGGGAGCAGCGGCGGCTGTCACTGTCACCCAATGCGGGGCTTGCCACCGAGCCGCTGTCCGCTCTCTGCCCCGGTACTGCGGTGTGACCGGTTCGTGCGGCTTTTCCCTTGGGGTTTCCCACCTCTTCAAACCTCTGAGTTCCCGGCCCTGCCGAGGGGGACAGTCTGTTAGTAGTGATGACAGGCTTTATTTTTACAGGCTGCTTTATTGACTTTGACAAGGAAGCGAGGTGCAGCCACCTATGCTCAGACACTCCAGAATATCCCTGAGACCCAGGTCACCACCCTGGAGAACGGCCTCCGTGTAGCCTCGGAGGAGTCCAATCAGCCAACCTGCACGGTAAATTTGACATAAATTAGGGGCTTATTTGAAACAATCAGTCTTGCCTAGCCTGCAGCTGGTCTTCCAAAAGGGATATACCCTTGTCTGAACCAGTGCTTTTGACAGAGACCACACTGCTTCTCTTTGTGAACAGGTGGGATTAATATAGCAGCAGGAGGCCCAGACTGGTGTTGTATTGTCTTTAGACAAGTTTTTGTGCTCTACAAATTTGCTCAGCCTTACAGTTTTTGTATGAGCAGTAAGTGAGCAGTAAAAGTTATCTCTCTGGCAAAACCAGATGTGGTGAAGCTGAGAGAGAAAAAAGCCAAAATATATGCAGGGAACAGTTGCTCGTTTGTTCTTATTTTGGTTATTGTAGTGTAATGTCTGTGGACCAGACTTGTCCCTGCTGTTATGTTTGTGTCATTAGGATGCTGGTTGTTTTCTTCTCTGATGTTGGTACTCGCTGGTTTTGCTGCCAGGTGGGCTTGTGGATCGAGGCTGGGAGCCGCTATGAAGACACGAAGACCAACGGGGCTGCTTTCTTTGTGGAACACATGGCCTTTAAGGTGAGGATGTGTGCTAGGTCTGCACAGAGCTGCCTTGAAGAGTCTGTCCTTACATTGACCTCTCATTTTGGAGGCTGTGGCTGTTGAAAGAGGGTGTAAATGAGGTCATCTGAGTCTTAGAGTCTTTGCACACAGTATAAAAATAAGTCTAAAAAGGCATCTAGCCTATGTGGTGCTTATTGGTTGAATGTGCAGCAACTTGCTAGCGTGCATAAATTAAAAATAACTCTTATTTACTATTTGCTCATTTTTCCTCTTAAAGGAAAAAATATAATTAAAAAGTGTAGCACACATAGAGCACTGTGTTATGAAGCATCTTTCCTTAGGTTAGCACAGAGAGTTCAAAGCAGCATTTCCTGTTGCCATTTATTTTACTTTGCTTTTCTTACTGGTCCAGCAAAGCTCAGAGGCTACAATTCTTGCTTTTTAAATTATGCAGTTGTCTGCTGAACAGGGCAGAAGACATCTAAGCCTGGGACTTGCTGACTCAAGTTCAGCCTGTGCCTTCATAGGCAACTACAGCATCTGGCTAGCTCCTTAAGAGATGGGCCCTGTATTAGAAATAGTCTTCTGCATCTATGTGTCTTCTTCTGTATGTCACTGCTTGGATAGCTAGAAACCTGCTTATTTTTGGTTTGGGCTTGTTCTTAGTTTACTTCCAGGGATGTGCTGTTCAAACACTGTTGTCTCAGCACAGGTTGTCTCCTTCCCTGCTGAGTTTGTGTTGGTTAGTGGTGATGACAGCCTTTATTCTTTCAGGCAGCTTTATTGTGTTTCAATAAACACAAGCTTTATTGACAGTTTGTGTTGGTCTTTCAAAATACATCTCAGCCATCCTTTATCTAGGGGAAATAAGCCAAGTATTACATCTCCTGTCTTGTGCACCTGCCCATGGCTTTTATGAATCACATGACAGTCTTTGTTGTTATTTTCTTTGCTTTAATTCTGATCTAAAGGGAAGTTTGTTAATTTCATAACTGAGTGTATCTGGTTTCCTTTAGGGCACAAAGAAGCGTCCTGGCTCGGCCTTTGAGAAGGAAGTGGAGAGTCTGGGAGCTCACCTGAACGGGTACACCTCCCGTGAGCAAACTGCCTTCTACATAAAAGCCTTGTCCAAGGACATGCCCAAAGGTAGGATGGCCAGGGGCAAAGTCTGATTGGGAAGTTAAGTAAGTGCATGTGCTTCTATTTCTCACCCCCAAGCATCTTTTCTGTCAGCAGGACTGAAGTTGAAGCTGAGCAGTAAATTGGAGGTTCTGGTTGGTAGTTGAAGAGAACAGTGCAGTGATGTGGTGCTTCAAGGCTGTGTGTTCATGTGTCCCTAAACCAAGAGTTATGAGAGTTATGTCAGGCTGCACTGCATTGCCAGGAGGGATTCACTAGTTTGTGGTTGTTTTATGGAGCTTAGCAACTGAGGTCAGCGACAGCTGCTGTGTGAGGAGTCCTCAGTGCAGCTCTTCAGGTGCTCCTCATGCTCTGCACTGCCACTTGCTGCCTTCTCTGGGTCGGTTTTGTGTCACACTTTGACACTAACTGAATGACACGCACGCACGGAGTTGGAAAGGCAGAAAAGAAGTAGTTTATTTTTGGACTTCGTATTTATAGAATTCCAAAAGTGACTATGGATTGGAGGATGAAATTGTTACCTCTCTAACTACACTGGTTAAACTAACTGTTAATAAATTCTCTCTTCTTCCAAAAAGAATGCAAACAATTATTATTTACATGAAAAGTGCGTGAGAAACTCCATTACAAAAATGTAAACATCAGAAAGCTTAGAAAAAGTTTGAAAAAACAGGGCGACAGTTTTGGGCAGAGGCAGTGATTTGAGTAGGGGCCTTACTGTAGACATGGGCTGTGCTTTAGGCATCACAAACTGTCTGTGAGGATTCAGTGTGTACCTGGAAGAGAAGGTGCTTCTGACATACTTCACCTTCTGCAGATGTTGCCTGCACTCTGCTGGTAAAGGTGCTTGGCAAGCTGATTTGGAGACTTCTTGCTAAACCAGTGTTGTTTGTTCCTCCTAGATGCTTTGGGAATGCGTAGCACTCAGCTCTGTTATGTTGCATGCCCTCCCCCAGCATGGTTTTTGCTCACTCCTGTGTGTCTCCTTTCAGCAACACTGGGTAGCAGTCAGGCAGTGAGATGCTAACGTAGGAATTGTGTTGCAGTTGTAGAGCTTCTGAGTGACCTTGTGCAGAACTGTGCACTGGAGGATTCTCAGATTGAGAAGGAGCGTGGCGTCATCCTTCAGGAGTTGAAGGAAATGGACAGCAACCAGGCAGATGTCACCTTTGATTACCTTCATGCCACTGCTTACCAGGGGACTTCGCTGGCCCACACCGTTGAAGGGACCACAGAGAACATCAAGTGAGCAACTGGCTGGATGTGGGTGCACAGCCTGGGGGTGCAGTCCGTGGGGTGCATGACTGCTGCTTCCTGGGCATGGTGGCCACACAGTGTTTACATAGAGGTGATCTGAGCCCATGGGCTTCTCCTTGTGCCCTGACTGTGTTTTCCCCATTGGCACTGGTGAAAGTGTAATGCTGCACCCATTCCTTAGAGCCACCCCATGCAAGCCCTTCCTGAGGTTGGAAGGGACAGGTTGAGCCTTCTCCCGTACTTCTCAGTTTGTTAAAAAAATTAGAGAGCTAGGGATGCTTATTAAAGCAGTGGCCTTGTGTTATCTCAGTGACTGGGTTCAGTACTCTCCAGTCTGAATTGAAGTCTATCTTTAACTCTCCATCTTGGCTGCTACAGCTGCTGGTTCCTGTTCTTTGCGTTCTAGAATTAGAGCACAGGGCAAACACAGTACACAGTGTAGTCTTGCTTCTAAAAGGCATTGTTACCCTGCAACAAAGACAATCACTGCTGTCTCTGCACTGTGAACTTGCTTCTTCTAAGCCTCTCATTCCTCCAGAGTTGGAGATGCTGATCACTATGTTCTGGATCTCTGTGTTCTTTCCAGGAGGCTGACTCGAGCAGATCTGGCTTCATATGTTGATACTCACTTCAAGGCACCTCGTATGGTCCTGGCAGCTGCTGGAGGTAAGTTCTAGATCCTTGTAATTCTGGGAAGCCTCGGTATTTTCAAGCATGTGATCAGACTTGTCTCACATCACTAATGTAAAATCAGATAATTTTGTTAAATTAGTCTGTTTTAAGACTGGAGATCTTTCTCTTTATAATTGCCAGGTATTTCCCACAGAGAGCTGGTAGATGCAGCTAAGCAACACTTCACTGGGGCGCCTTTTACACACAAGGGGGATTCTGTGCCTACCCTCAAGCGCTGTCGCTTCACAGGGAGTGAGGTAAAGTTGTTTTGGTCCCCATCAAAACGAGCAGCTGTTGCCCAACTGTGGAATGAATGTGAAAGCAATTAGAGCTGCTTCTCAGTGGAAAAGTCTGTTCATGTGTGTCGGAGAAGCTGACGATGCACCGTCTTGCTGGTGCTCCCATGTTCTGTTCTTGGGGCTTATTGCCACGTGTTGGGTTTTAGATGGGACCCAAATCCATTAGGAGTGTGAGGCTGTTGCTCATGTGATCTACTGCAAAACTCACATCAGAACAGCTGGTTTGTGTTCAAACCAAACCTGGGATTCTTTCATTTTACTGGAGTAACATCAAGTGCCCCAGTTTGTCAGCCTGGCACTGCAGCAGGCTGCAGACAGATCAGTGTTGATGCAGTTCTCCCCCACTCTTGGATGATTTTCCAGATCCGTGCCAGAGATGATGCTCTGCCCCTTGCCCATATTGCTCTTGCTGTGGAGGGGCCAGGATGGGCTGATCCAGACAACGTGGTCCTCAATGTGGCTAATGCTATCATAGGGCGCTACGACCGCACTTTTGGAGGTGGGAAGGTGAGTGTCTTGGGAGTGCAACAGGCAGAGCCTGGAGCCTTTTCATGTGAAATATTATGGAGAGTGTGCTTTTTTATTACAGTGGATGTGCTTTAGGAGATGCTGTTGTGGTTAGCTTCCAACTGTGAAGGGGTTAGGAGCCTGGAAAGTAGAATAGAAGTGTAATCAAGAGTAATCCAGGACAGTTCTTGAGAGGTGATGCTGGCAAATGAACTGAACCTTTTGTGGAAGAGGTGTAGCTGGTGAATTTGCAGCAGCTTATTCCCACCCTCACAGCTAACCACTCGGTGGGGGTGGTGATTTAAGCAGGACAGAATACAGTCTCATAATGCAAGCTTGTCTTACCACTGCAGTGCAAATGGAACTTGTTTAAAACCTCAATATTGCATCCATTATTGTCTGGAATCTGTCTAGCCTGTATATCTGTGCTAACCCCTGCTGCTGGGAGACCTTGTCCTTCTCATTTTTTTCCCACTCCTGCGGTGGTGTGCATACCAGCTTTTCATCTGCAGCTGGGAAAGGAAATGGTTCTGCTGGATGGACTCCTAGGCCATTGTCTGTGGCTTTTCCAGCAGTGATTCTCATCTGTTGACCACATGAAGGCTCTAAATTAAGCTCTCCTTCAGCAAAGTGTTCCGCTCTGTCTTGTCTATGGTCTTTGTGAAAACAACTCAGTGGGAAAGAATTTGAGCTGTGAGGAAGCTGAAAATGAAATGGCTGACAGCATCTCCTTATTTACAGAATCAGTCTAGCAGGCTGGCTACACTTGCTGTGGAGCATAAGCTCTGTCACAGTTTCGAGCCATTCAACACCTCCTACTCTGACACCGGCCTCTTCGGTTTCCATTTTGTTGCTGATCCTCTGTCCGTAGATGATATGATGTTTTGTGCTCAGGGAGAGTGGTAAGTACAACTTTGGCACAAGTTGCTGTTCAAGATCTGAGCCTCCTGTGTGAGACTGAGCTGCTGGGGGAGCTTATTAAGTTTATAGAGAGCTGTGTCTCTTTATGAACTTCTTGGTAACTTGCATTCTGGTTAAGTGATCCTGTAAGTGGTTTCTGTAAATCTCTAAGAATGTGGCTTTTGAGGAGCTGTTTTAGTCCCTTAGGGCTCCTCTGGTCTTTTGTTCATGCTTTCAAGTATTAGCACCGAGGCTTCGGGGCTTTTTATATACAAGTGAGATCATTCCTTTGACAAGGCTTTCCTAGGTGCCCAAGAGACTTACCTCCATTGTCTTGTTAAGCCTGAGCAAAGCAGGCAGAGTTCCTGCTGCTCGGGCTCTTGTCTTATGGCTGATGAATGACCTGCTGCTGGAATCATGCCAGCATTTGGGAGCCTTCTGGCTGTCCATCTTATTGTGTCCATGAATCAGTTCAAGGCTACATCTGAGCTATAGGCCATTCTGTGTGGAGCAGGTGGAGTGAACCCTTGCCCCAGCGATGTGGCCCATTGGCAGGAGAAGAAGGGATGTAGCAGCTGGAGTCCAGACAGACTGTGGAGCTGTCTTGTTCCTTCAGCCTCAGTTTCCATAGCAGCTCGCCATGCATGGGAATGGCTGACACGCCTTCCCTTTCCTGTGATAGGGCAATGCACAGCACGTGCTGCTGTGCCTGCTGGGCAAGCCAGAGCCAGCACCAGGGCTGCTGAACTCAGCAGGTATCCTGCTGGCTGAATCCCCTGCCTGTGTGCTGGAGCTCTTGCCTCCTGCTGCTCTGTGGAGATCAAGGATGAATGTCAGCCTGCAAGACAAGCAGTGTTGATAACAGCTTATTTTTGAGGAGGCTGGGGAAAGGGAGGCATTCACTTTCTGTCTGAGCAGACAAACATTTTTAAGAGCTTTTGTCGTCTTCCATGTCTTCTCCAGGATGCGTTTGTGCACTAGTACCACGGAGTCAGAAGTGACAAGAGCCAAGAACTATCTCCGAAATGCCATGGTGGCTCAGCTGGATGGTATGTTCTGGTTTATGGATTGACCACTGTGCAGCTTTCAGAGGGTTTCTGCTTTAGGTTCTGCTGGGGAACAGGACCTGTGCTAAAGATTGCAGTTCTGCTGGCAGGCACTGGGCAAAACTTCCTTTTCCCGCTCCACACTTCCTGCCATGTTGTCAAAGCCACTGACCTCAGCCTTCTGTGCTCCCAGGAGTGACATACTGCTGGTTACCTAAGAATTGAGACCCTCAAACTGGTCTGCCTTGGCTGTAACACTTTGGAGAAGAGTAAAGAAATCTGTGTATCACGTAGCTCCTGCTGGAGCTGCATAGAGTGGGAATAGGACTGTGCTTTGTTAACAGAGGGTTTAATGCTTAGTTTCTACTCTGTGCCTTGGCTGATGATCAGACTGTGCAATTCTGGAAGGCTTCTTGGTGCACTGACCATGCAATATCTTCTACATCCAGGTACCACACGAGTGTGTGAGAATATTGGAAGCCATCTCTTGCACTACGGACGCCGTATCCCTCTGGAGGAGTGGGATGCCAGGATTTCTGTAGGTATCCATTTGTTTTGGCTGGGATACCTGAGCATGGTTGGTGTCAGCATTGTCTGGCCTTAGTCTGCTGCAGTAACACGTGGCTTATTTATCCCTTAATCAGACTGCCTGGAGTCCAGTGGTTATCCTGCTGACACTGATGTAACTGTCCGAATCTCTGGCTTAGACACAGTGTATCCTGTGTCCCTGTGACTGGAGTCAATCCATCCCAGAAAGAGGGCATACAACTGTGCTCAGCAGCACAACCTGAAATTCCTGTAACAGGTTTCCTAGTGGTGTCCCACACCTAGTTTGTGGAATTTCTGCAGCCACTCTGTTCCTTAGAAGGCTTCCGATTTTGGCCTTGTCTTCTGTACCCACAGGAGAATGCTCTGTGTAGGGATGTCAGCCATCCTTGCAGGCAGAGCTGAGCAGTTGGTGCAGATGGCCCCAAGGGTCTGATTGTACCTTTTAATGATCTTGATATGTAATGGCAACGGTTAGTTGCAAATTTGAGAAGTGTAGGTCTGCTGGAAGAGTCATTAATTGCTTGTTTGATCTTTATTAGGCCGTTGATGCAAGAATGGTGAGAGATGTGTGCAGTAAATACATTTATGACAAATGCCCGGCACTTGCAGCAGTCGGTGAGTAGTAGGTGACAATCAGTACAAACTTAAAAAACAAGGCAGGGCCAAGAGCTGAGTGGAAGTGAGTTGCAGGCAGTCCTCATGTGTCTGTCCTGACTCGTTAAGCCACTCTTGTTCTTCAGTGGTACCCTCCTACCTCTGCACATGAGGTGTGCCAAGGCACATTTGCCACGAGATCAGACTTGCAGGTGATGGAAATGCAGTGGCAGTGAGCTGCTCGCTGTCCTCCCACCTCTGCCTGCTGTGGAGCTGTGACTAAGACTGGGAGTCCTGTAGCTGGGTGCGGGCCCAGCACGTCTGCCAGGTGTCCTTACCCTGGGGTCAGGGTGGTTTATGTAAGGGAAGTGAAGGGACCTGATTCTCTTGTGCTGCTCTGGCATGTCTGTCTGGCCAAGGACAAATTCCTTTCAGAAAACCTGCCTAAGCAGCTCAGCTCTGCTGCCTCCTTCCTGTGTGTTGAGAATTCCCCTCCTCCTTGCAGCTGTTTCCTCTGGCCTTCGAAGTGGAGCAGGTTGGAAAAGGGAGATAGTGTCTGAGCAGGAAGTTGAAATGTTGAAATGACTTGGTGGCTCCCTATATTTGATACCTGTATGGGAACTGTACTGAGCATTGTGGGGCAGTGTGAGAAAAACACCTTATTCTGTCAGGAGCTGGTATCTGCTGGTTTTCCTGATGCAGGTTTGAGCTGTAGTTGCCTGGTTTTGTGCAGAGCTGCTATGGGTTGCAAGCACAGGCTGCTCTGCCACCATCTGCTTTAAAGACCATAAGAAACTGTACAGGGATTTTTAACTATGTCTCCAAGTGACTTTACTCCTTTTCCCTCAGGTCCCATTGAACAGCTCTTGGATTACAACCGCATCCGCAGTGCCATGTACTGGGTCCGTCTCTAGCATGTGTTGCCTGCAGGCTGGAAATCATGAAGCTGTGGTCTGTGACAGGTTCTCTCTGGCACTGAATGTCTTGGGCACCACGGGCAAGCTGAGTCCATTCAAAGCAGCTGTCTTCTCTGTGTTAAATGTATAAAAATAAATACATCCTACGTGGAGTTGGTTCTGCTGGTAGTCAGCTATTCTTCCTGGGTGGTGTGTGTAGACATTGTTAATCTTGCCAAACTGGGGAGATAGGATGTGAGGAGCTGGAGCTGTTGATGGGCAAACATCTGTCCAGAGGGGCTATGTTATAATAACCCGTATGTTTCTATATGGAGATGTGTTGCCTCTCATCTTAAGCTTCCTGGTTATCTGTAAACCAGCTCAGTAATGAGCAGAGATTATTGTGTAGTGGTGGTGTTGGTCTGCACATTCTTCTTTCACTCTCCATGTAGTCAGGCTCAGCTAGGCAATAACTGAGAAGCTTCTTACTGGCCTATAGCCATAAGATAATCTCTAGGTCTGAGTAGTTGGAAGAGCTACCCAGCCGTGCCTTTTTGGTGTTAAACTGGTTGTTGCTCCATTGTCTTGCCTCTGGGAAGTTGGAACATGGAACAGAAAGCTGAGCAAGGGGGATGGAGAAAAGTTTCCCACCAGGTGGCACTAGCCTGTCACAGCTACCCTTGGAAGCTGCAAGGTATTCCTGTTTGATATTTTTTGGGATAAGTGTCTCTGAGGTTCTCATTTAATTTCCAGGTTCTGCCCTGACAAGGGAGATTTAAAAATAGTGTGAAAGTTTCTCAGAGTTAGTCATTACACTTGAGACTAATCCAGTGTACTAAATAATTTGTGCTGAATCTGGATTCTTGATCAGAGAGTCAGTGTGTCTGAACCCATTGCGTATACTAGGCAAGTTTGAAACTGTTAAATGCTCTTGATGAAATTCGGGTTTAACTATTGTCACAAGCTCTGGCTTGTTACAAGTGCACTGAGGGCTGAACAACTAAACAAGCTCACTTATGCCTCCAGCCTTGTGGAACCAGTAAATGGCTCTGTCTTGGTTTTGTGACTGCAATCAGACTGTAATCCTCTTTTATCTTCCATTGCTATATATTTTCCCCTCCTGGTTAATTTTCCAAAGTGTTATGCAGTTGGTGAGAAATACAAGGAAAGAGATCCTTGCTTAGCATTTCCTACAAGTTTTCTTCTTTGGAGGTATCTCTTTGGGAATGGATGTTTTCCTTGAGTAATTAATTCCTCAGGCTCTTCTCTACTAGTTTATTCTAGGAACACATTCAAACCCCTCAGCAACGGATGCTTTCCAAGTTGCTCTGTTTTTCTGGAAAAGCAGCTGGCTGTGCTGAGCCTCGCTCCCAGCACTTCAGCAAGGACCAACTCCTGACCAAAGGCTGCGGCTCTGCTAGGCTGCCTGGCTTATGCAGCCTTAAATGGATTTTGTAGATACCTTTTCCCTGTAGAACTCTGAGTATCTGGGCTGATCTGGAGCCATGCCCTGGTGAGTGGCACTGGATGCAGAGGACTGTTGGGTGCCTGTTAAGAGTTAAGGCTGAGCTGTGCCCAGGATGTTGGCACTTTCAGGCTGCAGTTGTGGTGGCACTGTGCCTTGTAGTGCTGTTGTGTTTGTGTGCTGTGGCAGTCCATGCCTCCAGAAACATGAGCATCTCACCAGCTCCAAGGATTGAGAGGCTTGCCATATCACTTTTTTCCTTGGTAAACAACAACTGGGGATGTAAAAGGTGGGGAAGGGAAGCCCAGTCAGGAGTCAAGTGTTCCTGCTTGGCAAAGACGCCCATGCTCTGAGCCTTATCAGGGGCTTGGGAAGTGTAACCTGGAATTGGTGCAGAGTCATTAAGCATTTGGCGGCCGAATGCTTTGATACTGGAGGAACTGAAGCTCTAATCTCATTGGCAGGTCTCTTGCTGTTGGAGCTGTATGGGGGTGTTTCTGTCCCTCCACCAGAGTAGCCTCAGTCCAAGGGAATCCAAACTGGGAAATGTCTGGCATGACAGAAGTGTCCTACCTCAGCTTTTCCTGAACCTTGAAAAAGAGATCTTTTGCTGGACCTGTCCCCCTCCCCTCCCCTTCCCTCCCTGCAGTTTCCGCTGCCCAGCAAAGGACAGTGCCAGAGGATGGAGTTGGAACCATCCCTAGAAGCATCCCAAGTTCACTGTAACTGGAGATGGCCTGGGTGACCTAATAAATCTGTTTCCTGGCTGCATGGACAATGCAGGATTGTTCAGTGGGGCTCTTTGACCAGTTTAGTTTTCAATGGCTTAAGTGTTTTATTTTGCTACTTGGAAGGCTACTTGGGATCCCATTAGTCTGTGCTGATAAATTTAGCCTGGTATATGGATTGGCCTTTGCTCCCTCCCCTTCTGCGTGGTCTTACCCTCTCCAGATTAAGTCCCCTCGTTCAAGCTATTGTGATTGCTTTTACTCCATGACACCTTGGCATTCCATCTGTTGGCTGCTAAAGGAGAGGATTTGGAAAGGAAGATACTGTGCATTGCTGTGTGCACCCTGTGCAAGGCTCTGCAGTTTCCTGCACAGGACTTCAGTGGCTTGTCTCCACTGCACAGAGCTCTTCCAGGAATGTAAATTCTAGCAGTGAAAATGGTGAGCTCTCACTAGAGCCCTGTGCTGAGTGCTCCATGTTGTCCTGGTCTCTGCAGGGAGAGCTGCTGGTACCCCCAGTGCAGGGCTGCAGGGCCCAGCAGATGTACTGGGTGGATCTGCCTGTGGAGCAGGCAGCCCCTTTGATATGTGAGATGCTTGTTTGTGATTCAGATGCTTGCCAAGAGAGGGGCCACAGCAGCCAATTGTCAAGAGTTGCCTCACCTGAGCTAATTACCCACCCTGGAAAGTACAGTTGATACTCATCATGGGTGCTGAGCCAAGCCTGTCCTGGGGAAGCAGGGAGCTGCAGGGAGGCTTTCACAGAAATTAGAGGCTTGGAGCTGTGCCACTCTTTGGTGCCAGAGAGCTTTTGGGAGGAGAGCCCACAGCCCTCTGGGCCTGCTTCTCTACCTGCTGTCCTGCCAAGGCTGGTGAAAAATGGCAGTGGGAACCATAGGTGAGTGGGGTTGAGAAGACAGGGCAGCAGTGCAGCTCTGTAGTGTCTTGTGTTGCTGGAGCCTTGCTCTGCTGAGACCCCTGGTGCGGGGATTGACTGAGGTGTTGGTGTGGCTGTGACCAGGGACCTTCTCCCCCATCCAGCCCCTGTATAGTGTGGTTTGCTCAGGAAGGGGATGGGTTCTCCCTGTGGTGAAGTGTCACTCAGTGGAGCTGCAGGATTGCCAGGCTGAGGGAGGTACCTGGCGCTTGGTAGTCCTGACCAGGACTCCTGCACTTCACTGCTGAGACTTTGTACACCAGCAGAGAGGAACAGTGAGCAGTGGTATCTGGACACATATCCAGCAATCCTGTTTCCTATTTGGGAAAGGAAATGCCTCGTGTAAAGCTTTAGTGTATTCATTGCGTGGAAAAGCGGTGGACGAAAGGCCCATCCAGGCCTGACTGCCAGCAACAGCCATCCCGGGCTGCTGTGAGGCACGAGGCATGGCGGCAGGAGCTGCCTTTGTCTGCACTGGTGTGCCTGGAAGGGCTGAGCTGGAGCCCTGAACACCCTCATTAAAAGCTGCTTTACCCCACACGCCATCCAAAGGGGTTGGATGGTTCTCACTTTTCCATGCAAGTCTCTGCTTTCCTGTTCTTTCCCCTTATATATTTTCCTTCCTCGGGGCTGTGAGGTTTTTAGTGGGGCTTCCAGGCTGAGGTTTGTCTTTGTTGCCCATTCAGACCATCACTGGGGATGCCCAGAAAAGCTATTTGAAGTGTGGGGCATGGAGAAGGATCTGCCCAGGAATGGAAAATGGAGCTGCTGGGATGGCAGCCTGGGGAGCTCCCAGCCTTGATCTGTAAGAGCAAGAGGGATTTTTTTCTGTACAAAGAGGTGTCAACAGTACCTGTGCTGGATCACCTGCCAGGTGCCCTGGAGACACTGCTCCTGCTCAGTGTCCCACCATCCACTGCTGAGCCTCTGCCATGATCTGGGGTTATTTAAGGCTCCATATCCTGCTGTAGTGCAAGAGCTGCACAGCAGAGACAGCATGAGGACAACAAAGGAAGCTGGATTAAATGCCTGAAGCAAGGTTTGAGCAAGGTTTAAGATACTGAAACAGGAGCCTGAATATCTGAGTGCTGTTCCTGGTTCCGCCAAGAGCCTGCAGTATGACATGGAGCATTCAGGTTTTTGGGGCACTGTGTTAAGGTGGGTGCTGACACCAGGTGCAATGCACAGAAATAAAGCTGCTCCCCATGCACTGCCCTCAGCACACAGCGACTCAGGTGTGCAAAGCATTTTGTAAAGCAGCCCCAGTACTGTGCACAGCTTTCTGCTTTGCATGTGACTTTTATCCCAAGTAGGCACTTGGATAATACTATAAAGGGAACGTGCTGCTTATCTTTGATTTGTTATATTTAGGGAAGAATGAGTTGGCTCTTCTGGAGGGGATTTTTTTCCTCCTCATTTGAATGTTTAATCTAGGGAACTACAGTGATATTGCTTCAAGATTTAGCAGTGGATGTATTTCAGCTTCAGGAAAGTGCACTCTGAGTTTATCGGGGCGCACTGTAGAGCTCAGCATTGTACAGATTCCTGTGTACCAAACCCGTGGCCCCCGAGTCAGGTCATGTCACTCTTGAGCAAAGCTCATAGTGATGGAGAAACAGGCTCGGTGCTACCCATGGAACGTCGAGGGTGGGATTTCCAGGAGGGGATAACTGCCCATGCCCTGGGGTCTGTCACAGGAAGCTTGGTGAAGAGTGGCTCTAGGAACTGGAGCAGCATGTCTCTGTGGCAAGTTCCTGCCTCTGCTCCCCTGGCACAAAGGATGCCCTGGCACACCAAGAGGCTGTCAGGGGGAGGAGATGGCAGGTGAGTGTGCTTGAGTCTTGGGCATCCCAACTCCACGTGGCAGTTCTGCTTTTTCCACCCCTCCCCCCCGCTGGCTTCTGCGAGGCTGGAGGTCCCTGCTGCCCCTGGCTGCTGTCCACTCTGGTTCTGCGGCTTCCCCTGCTTTGTTTACTGCTGTTCCAGATGTGCAGCACTTGGCAGGAGCCCCTATGACGTGGGAACACAAGTATCTCCTGTTCCTGCCTCGCACGCGCAGCAGTGACTCACAGGTGACCTTGCCCCAGCTCTGCTGAGGGGGATGGAGGATGAGGTCCTCATGGTTCAAGGTGAGTCCTTAAGGTGGTGAGGGAGCAGAGACAGGATGCTGTGCTCTTCTCTTCTTGGTGGCAACACAGAGAGGTGCAGAAGTGCTGGTGAAGTGGTTTCTGCAAGGACCTGGAGCTCTTGAGACCCCCTAAGTTGTGGATGCAGATCGTACCCCCATCGCCATTGGGACCCTCACCTGTGCTGCTCAGCCTTCCCCCTGGAGCTCCACGGCATCCTGCCCCCCAGCTGTGGGGTCCTTGTGTGGCATGTATGTGTCCACCCACCCTGTGCCATCCCGGTGACGCACCCTCCTGCTCGACGAGATGTGAAATCATCCTGGGGAGGTCTGGGGAGGGAGGAGTTCCCATGGTGACAGACGGCGATTCACCCGACAGGGCAGGGCGGGTACTTCGTCCTTTTTATTCCTTTCTTCTGGAGTCGGGCACCCAGCCAAAGAGCTGAAGGAGCAATGGCACAGCCTCGCGGGGGAGAGACACAGGGCAAGTCTGGTCTCGTGAACGGCATTAATCCCTCTGGAGCAGCTTCCCCTGCCGCCTGGCTGCTGCCCCGCACGTAGGGGTGAGCCTGACCCTTCCTGCAGCCGGGTGCTGGCTCCCTGCAGTTTCCTCACCACTGATACACAGACCTTAATCCTCCTTCCCGTGGATCATCGGTCATGTGTGAAACAGGGCAGTATCCTGCAGCTGCTGGGGATCCAACACTGTTAGCCAACACACCCCTGCTATGGGCAAGTGTGGGTAAAAGAGCTTTGTGCTATCCACATGCCTCTATCAGTGCCCAAGGCCTGCAAAAGCCCCTTACGCAGAGGCTGCAGCATGGCCCCCTCTCTAGTGGGAAGAGCCCCTTCCTGAGCCCCTGCCTGTCCCAGGCAAGGCCCCTGCCACGCCCGGGTGTGAGCTGTGCCATCCCCTCCCCAGGAGCACGTGCCTGCAGTTCCTTGCTGGGCTGCAGTCTCCCACCTGCCCTCCAGCTGCAGGTGATGCTCCCCACGGCTCTGCCGGGCTCCCCTTGCGCAAGCAAGGAGCAGCCAAGCCCCAGAAGAGTGGGACAGGGGCTCTTTCATGAGTCCTGCCAGAAATTTATCTAGACCTGCAGGTAGTTTTTACAGGGGTTGATGCAGGTTGTGAAACACTTGAATAGAGGCAGAGAGGAAGCATTGAGCAACCACCCTGTCCTCCCAGCCATCAGGCCTGCATCCCAGATGCAGAAGTGGGGAAGTGAGAGCAGGATCGTGCAAAAGAGGAGTGAGAGAGGGACAGCCTCTCCCTGGCACAGGGGCTGTGAGAAATCTGGATTTGGAGAGATGAGGTGGGCAAACTCCTTGTGCAGCTGCAGAGTGTGAGTCTCTTGCTGTCACTCGTGAGCACAAGCTGGCGTGCTGCTCTGCCAGGGCCAGTGGTACCAGTGCCTGTGGGCTGGCAGCGGGAGGAACTGAGCACAAGGCATTAGTGACTTGTTATTTCCATGTCTTGGGAAGGCAGTGTCAGTCCACTGTGAGCTGTGGTGCAGCAGCAGGGTCCTAGGACAGCAGTCCAGCATGTCCATCCTTGGGGGGTGGGATAGAAGCCCCTGAGGACTGGCTCCTTGGACTCACAAGGAATAGCCAAGGTATTCCTCTTGGCAACACTCCTCCCATGGGAATACAGCTATCCTGAGCTCCTGCAGCCAGGGAGGCATCTGTTGTTGCCGTTGAAAGGAAGAACAAATATACCCAGCCCCATCAAGCTGTGCAAAGCCCCTGCAAGGAGCAGCTTCTTGCAGCACAGCTGGCAGCATCCCTGGAACAGCTCCAGCTCCCTGGGCCCACACGCTGCCTCTCTGCTTTTCTTCCCCCCTGCCTGGCAGTTGCTGTGAGCCTGTCACCACCCTACTCCCCCCAGCACCCCATACCATGCTGCTGCCTTCTCCTGCAGGTTCTCCAGGGTCCATGGGGGCTCCCATGGCTGGGTTAGCCTGCAGCTGGCCTTGTGTCCTTGGGTGCTGTGCTGGGAGCTGGGCAACTGCTGTTTCCCAGGAAAGCCCAGCATTAGACAGCAGAACAGATTCCATGTGCAGGGAAGGTGGTGCTGCTGCCTTGCCCATCTACCCCTGTACCATCTGCTCCTAGCATGTCTTGAGGAGGAGGCATGGGGCAGCCATGGTGCTTGTCCCACTCTTATGGGGAGTGGAGATGGTGCAGGGTTTGGGAACCGATGGACAACTTGTCCTCACATGTGGCAGGGGCTGCTGTGTTGCTCCTGCAAGTACCCTGGCTCTGCAGGTCTGGGCTCTGTCCTGGCCTCCTGCAGACACACCTGCTTGGCTGCTCCTGTGTGCCTCTCCAGTCCCCTGAAGCCGTGGTGCCCCTGGAAGCCAAATTTGGGGCAGTACGCTTTGCAAGGCCAGGAGCAGCTCCTGCTGTAACAGCCCCCAGCACCCAGCAGGGCCTGACCTGTCCTATCTGCCACACACCTTCTTGGAGGGACGCTGGTGAGGGCTGGAGGCGGTCAGAGGCGTGGCACCTTGGTGTTTGCAGGTAAGATGATTTCCTCGCTTCCCCCGGCACTGTAGGGAAGCACCAGTGACCTGGCCTTGCCCCGAGCTGCTCTCCCAGGCGCCGGCTGCAGGAATGCCACCTTTCACCTCTGCATCTCTCAGCTGGCCCGAGGCGCTGGGCTGCCGACAATGCCGCTCCCCGGGGAGCCCCGCAGAGCGCAGGGCTGGGCAGGCACGCTGGGCAGCACCGGTGGGTGCAGGCGGGCACGGGCTGGCTCAGCCGCCCCGCGTGTCTAGTCACGCTCTGCGCACCTCGACCCAGCCCGCACATGCCCCGAGTGTGTGCGACGTGGGCTGGCAGCTCTCCCTCGGCTTCCCTTCATCTCCTCCTTCCTGCAGGCATCCGAGAGGAAACCGCTCCCTCTGCTTTGCCAGTCCCTGCTCTTGCATTGCAGTGGGTCCCTGGGTCTCCCTTCGTGCACCCCAAGCCCAGCTGTGCCCCAGGTGCTGCCAGCCACTGCCTGCTGCTCCCTGCAAACCCTGCAGCCAGGACTGGGCTGGGAGCACCTCAATCCTCATAAACCCAAGGCAGGGAATTTGTATCTGCTCCTACAAAGAAGCAGGAGTTTCCTTTCCATAGCTGTGTGTGCTGGGCTGGCTGGGGCATCTCTGGGGCATAAGCCCCATGGGACTGTCAGCTTGAGGAAAAGGCAGCACTGGCCCCATGCAGAGGTGCTGGGGGAGCTTTGCTGCACCTGGTCCCTGCACTTCTACCATCTCCTACATGCCCATTCTCAAGGGCAAGACAAGTTGATTTTACTGAGCCTGGACCGAGCTGCAAGTGGGGACTGCAGGGCCAGAAGTGAAGAGCAGCAGCTTGTGCCTCAGTCAGTCGAGGAGCTGGACTCCTGCAGAAGAGCCAGGCTGTGTGTGTGGCCACCTGCAGCATGGGACACTTCAGCCTCTGCCTGCATTCTGCTTACACCTTCCCCCTGCCTCCCCCTGGGTCCCCGACACCCAGCCCCAGCCTCTCTGGGTATCCCCAGCATCACCCAAAGCCCAGCCACAGGATCCAGCTGAGGGCAGCTTTTTAACTAGGGACTCTAGAGCCCCATTCACTGCTGCTGGCTCCTTATCCTGCTTCCATCATCCCCATTGTCACCTTCCCTTTCTGGCATCTGGCCCCATGCCATTGCAAAGCACTGCCAGCCCTTGGCAGAGCCCTGGTGGTGCCTGGCTCTCCCCTCACTTGCTGTGCCTGAGAAGCAGCCTGGCCTCTGCAGCCACGCTGACCAGGGCTGCCTTCTCCTGCACTGCTTGGCCAAAGGGAGGGTCACATCCCCGTGGTGTCACCATTCCCTCCTGAGCCCACTTTGCATGGCCAGTGGGGCCTGGCCACAGTCCAGCACAGGTTCGTGTGATGCTGATGTGCAGCTGTGCTGGCAGCAGCCTCCAGACACAACAGTTTACAGGCAGGAAAAACTTTCCATCCCTCCACAGCAGTTGTGGGAGAGCCGGGACATGCACCCACCCCATGGGGAGCCCTGGTGGGGGGGCATAGCAGGCTCAGCCTGACCCCAAGCTTGGCTACAGTGAGACACCTTGCCTCCACCATCCTTCAGTCACCAGACTGCTGCTGCCTCCACAGCAGCTAAGGTCCCCCACAACCAGGAGCATCCCCTTCACTCTGGACATCACAAGAGCTGCTGGGCAGAGGGGGCAGCTCATTGGTCATGACTTCATCCTGATGTCATACTTTGATTCCTTTTGCCACAGGGATGTGGCCTTGGGCAGCAGCAGGATGGAGGGTGCTCTAAGCTGTCCCCTCTGGCACAGAGGAGCTGGGCAGCTTCTGTCTGTTTCCCTTGAGAAGTGCAGCCTGGAGGGCTGCCATGGCTTTTTCCCACCCCAGACCCATCAGGGTAGGTCAGCAGGTGATAAGGGCTGACCATTTCCCACCCTGGTCTATTTTGTGGTCTCTTGGGTTGCTGAGTTGTCCCATGTGGTGGCACAAGGTTCCCTAAGGCTGCACTCTGAGTGTCACCCTGTCCCTTTGGGCTCTCCCCAAGCTGACTGGTGATAGCCAGGGGTCATGGGCCCCTTTCCTGGGATGCTGGGTTGGGTGGCGGGGTGCCACATCATGGAGCTGGTGGTGGCTGGTGCTGGAAGACATTCCTGGAGCATGTCTCAACTGGCCTCTGTGGCAGACAAGGTTCCCCCTCCAGGCTCTGGCCAGCTCCTTCACTCCTCCCCTGCCTCGGCATTAGCCCCGTGCTGCTCCCCTCCCCAGTGCAAAAGTGCTGGGAGAGGTGGCTTCTCCCTTCCAGCAGCCCCAGAGCTGTCCCATGCAGCCCCACGGGCTGGGAATGCTTATGTTGTGCTGGAGTGGCCCTGGTTGCAGGACCACAGTAGGGCCAGAAAACGAAAATCCTGTAAGGGTTGTGCTGAATCCCAGCCCATGTCAGACCAGCACGGAGGCAGTGGCTGCAGGGGGTGGAGAGGATGGGCAGAGGATGAGGGCAGCAAGGCCCACAGCAGCACAAGTGCAGCAGGCTCTGTGCCTCACCATGATGTGTGACTCATCCCGTCCCAGAGAGCTGAAACCTCACCTGGGGCTGAAGATTTTCTTCTTGTTTCTCACTAAGGCAGCAGTGAGGCCTCATGCCTGGCAAGCAGGGGCGGGGAGAAGCTCAGCTCCTGTGCTTCCCTTGTGCACACTCTCAAACCAGGGGGTTCCCTTCCATGGGGGTGTCATGACCCCTGTGAGGCTCAGGGTTAGTGCTTGCCTGGGCAGTGCCCTGCAAAGAGCACCTGTGGAGGTGTCCTGGAATGTCTCATGATGTGGCCAGTTGCTGAGTGTCATTTGGGAACCAGGTTGGCATGCACAGGTGAGGAGCTGGGGTCAGGGTCAGCCCTACAAATTTTGTTCAGTGTCTGTGTAGAGGAATCAGCGTGCTCTGGGGCCAAGCCGGGTGGGAAATGGGGAAACCCAGGTCTGGGCTGTGGGAATGACTAGTGGCTGGGCTGCCAGCCTCCCAGGCTTTGAGAAGGGTTTACAGCCTTTCAGGATGTTCCCGGAGGGGTTGGCGTGCAGCGGCGCGGGGGTGCCCGTGAGTCACTCACACCTGGTGCTCCCCATCTGCAGAGGCAGGACCGTCCCGCGCCGGGGGCCGCAGATTCCTTCCCTGGTCCTGGTATGCGGAGGGAAGCTGGGAAACACCGCGGAGGCGGAGGCACTCTGGTTCTCGGGACCCAGCAGCCCTGCGTGCCCCCCTCCGGTGCACATGTAAGGGGGATGCTGCTGACAAGATGGTCAAGATGCTGCCGGGCTCTCCGTGGGCGACTGGGGTTTGGGGACCACCCCAAACCAGTGCCTGCCCCGGTCCTGGGGGCCGAGGTGGTGGGCAGAGCCCCTGGCATGGCTGTGAAATGTCGCTGCCCCGGTGCCGCTGCCTACGGTGCCCGCTGGGCGATGCTCGCCCCCGCGCCGCCCCCGTTCGCCGGGGTGACCCCCAGCCGCCCGTGCCCTGTCGCCGGCACCGCGCCGTGGGGCTGCTCCACCAGCTCCGGGCCCGGGGCCAGCCACAGAGCCCTTGGCAGGCCCCTCCGCTCCCTGTTTAACGAAGCCCCTTGTCTAATTGGGACAGGCCGCCCTGTCTTCATTAAACGGGCTCTAGCGGGAGGAGGGTTCGGGGATGGTCCTGACCTGAGGGTGCCGGACTCACGGCCGGACCCACGGGGCTGGGGCAGGCAGGGGCAAACCTGCGGGCACGGCGAGCTTCGGAACCCGCCCGCCGGCTCTGGGGGCCAGGGCTGAGGTCTAAGGAGAGGAAGGCTAATGAAGAGGAGGGGATGCACTGCTTGCTGTACCTTTAAGAAGAGCGAGGGCATCGCCGCTCCTCCCCTGCCTGGGAACAGCTTGTGCCTGGGAAAGTTGCCTGCAGCCGACCCTGGAGCATCTTTGCTCGGTGGCCGGTGGCCCTGCCCCCGGCCCCCAGCTGTGAGGTGGCCCTGGGCCCCAGAGATCCCCACTGTTGCTCCTTTTGCTGCCCACAAGAAGATGCCCCTGGACCTGTCTGTCCATTGCCCTGCCAGGAGCCGGAGGGGAGCCCCTGGGGCAGTGCCCAGGAGGGCACAGGTACGTGGGGTGCTGGGGACAGGGATGTGGGCTGACCAAGGGGCCAGAGGATAGGTGGCATGGGGTGCATGGCAGGTTCCTTGAGCCAGGGTCAACCCCAGGTGAGCACAGGCACCACTGAGGATGATGAGGTGCTGTGTGATGTGCCCCAAGGACCAGTGTGGTCCCACAGGTGCCCTGGGTGTGAGGAGCACCCTGAGGGTCAAGGGTGCACCCTGGGCTGAGGACAAGCCTCAGGGGACTGTTCCACCAGTCACAGGATGGGCAGGAAGTGAGACCAGGGCAACATGAGGTCCTTGCCTGCCTTGCTGGGCATCTTCTCCCTTTCGCCTCCTCCCAGGAACTGCAGCCACATCACCAGTGGCTTTCCAGCAAGTTTCTCCAGCTCTGGGGTAGGTCTCAGACACAAGCCTGCTGTGAGATGGTGTTTTGAGTAGGGCAGGATGATGTTCCCACAGCTGGCTCCAACACAGTCCCTGTACTAGAACCATGGGTGCTAGGGCCCCACATGCTGGGTACCCCCAGCCGTGTGTGCAGGAAAGATCCTGCCCGAGGCCTGGCTGTCCTGCAGCCTCGTGGGAGCTGCGCTGGCACGGGGAGCAGCCCTTCACCACCAGTGTCCTTCCCGGGGCTAGTGCTCAGAGCCAGGCTTTAACCCACATGGTGCCAGGGGCTCAAGTCCCTGTGGCAGCTCCATCCAGGTCTGCCTGGATCCAGGCCCCAAGTCTCCAGGACACATTCCCCTGAGATGGATGGATGGATGGATGGATGGATGGATGGAAGGATGGAAGTTGGTGGAAGTGGGTGGCCAGCTCCTGGCTGGCAGGTGCCAGAGCTGCTCACCTTCCTGAAAGATGCTGATGCTGGAGGGAAAACTGCCTTGAGCCTTACTGGAGCCCACTCAGCCCCTCACGGAGGTCTCGGTGGCAAATCCAGCAGCAGCCGTTCCCGGGTGTCCAGCCCTCTCCTGCTTCATTCCCATCGCGGAGCCGCTGCACGCCGTGCAGCCCGGGGTGGCACTCGAGCGGGAAGAGCCTGAGGAGCTGCTTTCTTTCCTTCCTTCCTTCCTTCCCTGTCAGGGGAGCGGGTGGGAAAAGCCCTTTGGGAGGCCGGGCTGGGCGGGGGCCGCGTC
>VXBC01002135.1:278449-291682 GCA_013399945.1 Ploceus nigricollis | reverse complement strand
GCCGGGCCAGGCGCTCTCTGTATCCGCCGCACCGCGGACAGCCCCACCAGCTGTTCCCCGGCCAGCTACTGCCCGCCTGTCCCGGCCCGAAGCGGCGCTCTCCCTGCGCCGTGGGGGACCTGGGACGGTACTGGCACCCTGCCCTCCCAGCGCTGCCAGCCGTTCTGGCACGGGTGGTGCTGGGAACCTCCCGAACCGCTGTCCCCAAGGCTTGGGGCTGGTGTGAGACCGTGGGGGCAGCATCCTATCCTGCAGGCTCCCACGATGAGCAGCCAACTCCTGCTCCTGGCTGTGCTCCCGGCGCTCCTGCGTCCTCCAGCTGCCATGGCACAGAAGAGGAGCCAAGGTAGGTGCTGAGCACTGGGTCTGCACAGTGGGTGGGACAATAAGAGAGCTTCAGCACCAATGTGCCACAGTGCCAGTCTGTGCCCTGAGTGCTGTCACTGCTCCGCAGCAGTGTGTGAGGATGTGCTGGAGGCTGACATCGCCTTCCTGGTGGATGGCTCATCCAGCATCGGAAGGAACAACTTCCGTGCTGTCCGCACCTTCATGGAGGAGCTGGTGGGGCCCTTTGTGCAGGTGGTGGGTGAGAAGGCAGTGCGCTTTGCCATGGCACAGTACAGTGATGACCCACGGTGAGCCCAAGGGAGGGGGCATGTGGGGTGCAGGGTGGCAGGGCTGGGAAGTGACAGTGTCCCCCTGCACTCCCCAGGGTGGAGTTCTCATTCTCCCAGCACACTGATGGCACAAGTGTCCGGAGGGCCATCCAGCAGCTGAGCTACAAGGGTGGCAATACACGGACAGGCGCTGGCTTCCGCTACATTGCTGACAACTTCTTCGGCCCCACGCAGCGCCGGCCTGGGGTCCCCCAGGTATATCCACAGCAGTGACCCTGGCAACATGGGGAGAAGTGTCAGGTCCGTGGACCTCATGCTGGATCCCACAGTTCTCTCCTGGCCCTGCAGATCTGCATTCTCATCACGGATGGCAAGTCCCAGGATGATGCTGAGGGGCCGGCAGCGAAGCTGAAGAGCCAGGGCATCAAGGTCTTTGCCGTGGGTGAGTGAGGCTTCTGCACCACATGAAGGAGTCTTCTGCTTAGTTCAGGTTCCTCCCTCACCCATCATCTCCCTCTGTCCCAGGTATTAAGAATGCTGACCGCAAGGAACTGATCCGTGTGGCCTCGATGCCTACGGACGCCTTCTTCTTCTACGTCGGCGATTTCAAGCTGCTGGACACGCTGGTGCCACTGATAACACGAAGGGTGTGCACGACTGTTGGGGGCACCCTGCGCCTGCTGGGTATGGGCCCCCATCCTCCTCCCTGAGAGGCACAGGTGCTGACAGTGCTGGGTGCCAGACTGTGTACCCTTAGCATCTGTCCCATCCCCAAAATGACCTCCTGGCTATCCCATCCCATTGGGCACACATCTGTGCTGCCACAGCAAGATCTCTTCTCTGCTTCATACACTGTGGAGCCAACAGCCCCTGTGCTACCCCACAGATGGGCCAAGCCACACTGGCCCCTCCAACCTGGAGATCCCGGAGCGGGGCCTCAACCATCTGCGGATCCACTGGCGAGCAGCCAGTGGTCCCATCACTGGCTACCGGGTGCAGTACGTGCCCCTGACAGGGCTAGGGCAGCCCATCATGGCAGAGAGGCAGGAGGTGAGTGCCCCCACCTGACTGCTCAGAGTTCCTGGGGGTTCCTGGTGGCTCCATGTGTGACCTGGGGAAGATGAGGGGGTGACATTGTTCCTGCCCAGGTGAGCGTGGGGCCACAGGAGACAAACACTGTGCTACGGGGACTGCGTGTTGGGACAGAATACCTGGTCACTGTCACCGCCCAGTACGCCAACAGCATCGGCGAGTCAGTGTCTGGCCGAGCACAAACCCGTGAGTGTCCATGTCCATAGGGACGGTGAGTGCAGGCATTGGGTGCCACAGCACAGGGGGCTGGGGACTCACCTCTGCTTCTGTGTGCCTCCAGAAAGCCGTGCTGGCTCCGTGCTGGATTTTCGCGTGGTGGAGACTGGACCAACCTTTCTGCGGCTGGCCTGGCAGCCTGGCCCTGAGCCCCCCCAGGGCTACAGCCTCAGCTATGCTGTGCAAGGTGAGGGGCTGGTCCCTGCGAGGGTCGGCACTGCCTGGGCACCCTGCCTTTGTGCAGCTCCCTGGGCAGAGGGATGCATGGATGAGCGTTAATGCAGGGATACATGCCCAGAGTGCTGTGGGTGTGTATCCACCCATCTTCACCACGGCAGCCGGCACGCGTGCGCTGGGTGTGGGGCGCGTGTGTGTGCAGAGGTGTGGAGGCAGCCTGTGTATTCCTACACCCTGAGGCTTCGTGCGCAAGGTTCAGGGTGTGTGCTTGGGCGTGCGCCATGGCTGGGGGCCCGGCGTGTGCCCCCATGGCTGCTGCACATGGGGGGCAGGCAGCAGACCCCCATCCCAGCCAGGGACGGGGCTGGAGCCACACACCTGGCAGCCTCACCCTGGCCTCGGGCGCTCCAGGGGGTGCCCCTGCCCTGGCCCACGTCCCAGCCTCTTCCTGGTGCTCCCCACCCCTGGCACTGACTGGCATCCTCAGGGCAGGGTGCAGGCCCACAGACACCCCTTCCCTGCTGGGCCTGGTGTGTGCTATGTCTCTGTGCCCCCCACACCCCTCCAGGAGCACCTCGAAGAGAGGAGAAGAGCCTGACGGCCAGCGCACAGTCAGCCACACTCAGCGACCTGCAGCCCGATACTGAGTACCTGGTGATGCTCCAGCCCCACTATGCACAGCAGCCCGCTGTCCCTACCACCCTCACCGCCCGGACACGTAAGTACTGTGCCCAGCCCTGGGCCCAGCCAGGGTTAGGAATGGGTTCCCAGCACAGGGATGTCCCCCTCCAATCACTGTGCCCCATTGGGATGGGGCTGCCTGTGGGGGTGGGATGGGGATGCAGGTGAGCATGGCTACAAGGCGATGCTCTGGGCCCCAAAAGTTGCTCCCAGGGCAGGATGCAGCACTGTGTGCTCCCAATTTCCTTTGCAGCCTTCTGGGAGTGTTTCCACCAGAGCTTTCCTCCCATGACGTAAAAAATGTTGACTGAAAAAATGCAGGGTTTGAGTACAGTGCTCTGTGGGAGGAAAGTGTGGTTTCCACCAGGGCAGAGGCTGTTGGAAAGCATCTCCGGGTAGGAGTGGGGGTGAGGCCCCAGGGCATCACCTTTGCAAGCATCAGATTTTGGCAAACCATTTCCTTCAGCTGCCCCAGGCAGTCTTAACCCACAGAAAGTATTTAAAGCATTAAGAGGAAGACGTTTGAGTTTTGCACGAGTTTGATGCTTTGAAGGAGCCGCCTGAGCGCGGGCTGCACTCAGTGACCTCAATGTGGTTAGCATTGAGTGGTGAGCCGGGGCAAGGGGGCTTCCCGGAGACAGCGGTTTGCAGGTGAAGGTGCTTCCCGCTGCCCCCCGCCCCGCTCTCATGTGGGAGATGGACAGTCACCTCCCTTCCACAGGGCACCTGGTGGGCGTGCAGCACCTGACTGTCCACAACGTCTCAGCACAGAGTATGCTGCTGGCCTGGCAGTCTGTCAGTGGTGCGACCGGCTACCGGCTCTCCTGGGCAACCCGCACAGGTAGGTGCCTCTCCCAGAGGTTGTGCCCCTTCTGCTGGTGGCCCCTGTGATGAAGGACAGGAGGGAGCTGGTGGCACCTGCTGCCTGAACTCCTGAAGGGACTGCTGCACTGGCTCCCACAGGGCAGGACAGGCACAGGGTGGACCTGGATGCCGGGCAGATGTCACATGCATTGGTGGGGCTGCAGCCCAACACCGACTATGTGGTGACGGTGGCCCCACTCTTCAGGCAGCTGGAGGGGCCCACAGCCACCGTGCGGCAGAGGACAGGTAGGTGTTGGGTGCAGGTGATGCTGTCCTGCTGCTGTGCATGGGAGGGGGCAGGGACCAGCCCTCATAGCCCCTGTCCTTGCCATGTGCGGGGACAAGAGACATGGGCTGGGGGTGGCTGGCAGCAGAATGGCACAAGGTACCCTGGCCCATGGGGTCCCTCTTGCAGAGGCAGGTACAGACCAGACACTGCAGACCAACATCCTGGGCCCCACATCCATCCAAGTGCTCTGGACCAGTGCCCGTGATGCTCGTGGCTATCGTCTGGAGTGGAAGAGAGCCACAGGTAGGCTCGGGGTTCCTGTTGCCCCTGTGGGCCCTCCATGCCAGCAGCTGGCTGTGATCCTTCCCTTCCTGCAGGACCAGAGCCCCCCAGAACAGTGTCTCTCCCCAGCAGCACCAATACTTACCAGCTGATGGGGCTGAAGCCGGGCACCGAGTACCGCATCACCCTCTACACGCTCTATGATGGTGGGGAGGTGGCCACTCCTGTCACCACCTTTCAGACAGGTGAGTGCTACTGTGGGTCCCCTGAGCTGTCCCCCAGCTTTCCAAGCCTTTGGCATGGAAGGATGTCCCAATGGGCATTGCTCAGCCTAAGGACAGCCTTGGCCATGAGAACCCCCAGCTGTCTCATCACAGCCCAGGATGAGTATGGGGGTTGTGCTCTCCAGGCTGTGCCACTCCAGCTGTGCCTCACATGTCCCCTCACAGGCGTGGAGGCGCCCGTGGGTGCTGTGTCAGACCTGCGGCTCGTTGAGGAGTCGGGCAGGTGGGTACGGCTGAGCTGGACCGCTGTCCCTGGAGCCACCGAGTACAAAGTGGTGGTGCGCAACAGCCAGGGTGAGTCTGTGGGCAGGGCCACGGGTGGCACCTGGGGGATCCTGACCAGCTGACACCGAACCACTGCACTGCCCTACTCCTGGCAGATGGCACGGAGAGGACGAGGCGCATCCCAGGCAGCCAGACGGGGCTGGAGCTTGGTGACCTCCGGGAGGGCATCACCTACCTGGTGCGTGTCTCAGCACTAGCAGGCAGCCGGGAGGGCAATGCAGCCTCGCTTACCGTGCGCCTCAGTAAGTCCATGTCAGGGTTTGGTGCCAGGAGTTCTGGTATTGCATGTTCCCACTCTGGCATGCAGCTGTCTCTATCCCCCTGCAACCCCTTGGGATGGCAGCTTGGCTGTGGGGTCCCTTTGGACTCCCCAAGGTGATGCTGTGGTGCTATGGGGTGGTGCAGAGTATCCAGATGTGGGCAGCATTTCGGATCTGCGGGTGATGGAGGCCGGTCCTAGCCAGCTGCGGGTCACCTGGCGAGGGCTACCACGTGCCGGGGGCTACCTGCTGACATGGCAAGGCAGTGACGGTGAGTGTATGGACCATGGGATGCTGTGGCAGCAGTGCTGGAACCCTTGCTATCCCAGCCATCTCTTAGGTCTGAAGAAATCCCGCTTCCTCCCTGCTGACCCCACCACCTTCACCATCGAGGGGCTGCATGCCAACATGGTCTACACCATCAGTGTGTCAGCCATTGTGGATGGCCGTGAGGGCAGTCCTGTCACTGCCACAGGACGGATAGGTGAGGTAACCCCTGCCTGACAGTGTTGTCTGGTGCCATTGGCTGTGACCCGGGGTGACAGTGGCCCTCTTGGTGTCACAGTGCCAGAGCAGGTGGGGAAGGTGACCCAGCTGGAGGTGCAGGCATCCAGGAGCAATGTTGCCCGTGTCACTTGGGTCGGTGTGCCGGGAGCCACTGCCTACCGCGTGGTGTGGAGCCGCAGGGACGGTACTGTGGGACAGGGATGGGTACAGGCTGTGAGGGCAGCAGGGTGGGGGGCCTGATAACACAGTCCTTGGCAGGGGGTTCGGAGAATAGCCGGCAAGTTCCTGGCCACACCAACTCCTTTGACATCCCCAACCTGGAGGGAGGCGTCTCCTACACTGTGAAGGTGACGGCACTCATTGGCAACCGGGAAGGCAACCCCGTCTCCGTTGTCGTCACCACCCGTGAGTGCTGGGGCAGGGGGCATCACCCCAGGGCGGCAATGGGCACTCCTGCCCCTGATGCCTGCCTCTCTGCTCCACAGCGGAGGCAGTCCCCCTACGCCCTGTCAGCGGCTTCCAGGTGACCGAGGCCTCGGAGCACCGCCTGCGCCTGACCTGGCTGCCAGTGGCTGGCAGCACCGGGTACCGTCTGTTCTGGCGCCTGGCTGAAGGTAAGCACAGCTGGCTGGAACCCCTGCATCCCTGCCAGCCCCCACGTGCACCCCCTCACCCCTCTCTGCCCCTGCCAGGGGGGCCCCAGCATAGCCAGCAGCTCCCAGCCACCTCCAGCTCTTATGCCCTGTCGGGACTGGAACCGGGCCGGCACTACCATATCAGCATCACCAGCCTGGCTGGCAGCCGGGAGAGCGAGCCAGCCACCATCACTGCCATCACCAGTAAGGGACTGCCTGGGGCCAAGGCAGCATAAGCCCCTTGACACGTGGCTTGAGCCCAGAGGGTCACTCAGGGACTGGGCTGGGGAGGGCGCACGTTGGGGGCTGCCCCATGAAGCTGGGACACCCTTTCCTCCCCCTTGGTAGCTGCCCCAAGCCACATCACCAGCCTGCGGGTGACAGAGGTGCAGAGGGATTCGGTGACTCTCACCTGGACCCCAGTCCCTGGTGCCTCTGGCTATGTCCTCTCCTGGAGCCCTCCTGCAGGTGAGACGAGTGGGTGGCCCCAGGACGGTGGGCAGCATCCCCGCAGGGGCTTGCTGATCCCTCTGACTGTCCCCTGGGTGGCAGCTGGTGGCGAGAAGGAGCGGACGCTGCCCAGCACTGCCAGCTCCCAGCAGGTCCCTGGGCTGCGCCTGGGCCAGCGCTACACCTTCACCCTCCGGCCACTCCTGGGGAGCGCACCAGGTGCCGAGGTGTCCGTCAGTGAGCGCACAGGTACTGTGGGGTCCCTGCAGGGGTGGGCTGAGCTTGTCTCCACTCTGGTGGTGGCTTCACCCCTTCCCGTCCTGCAGTCTGCAGGGATGCCCTCGGTGACGTGGTCTTTCTGGTACACGGCACCCGCAACAGCTCCTCTGCTGCCAACGCTGTCCGCACCCTCCTCTCCAACACCGTGTCCGCCCTGGGGCGCCTGGGCCCCGAGGGCACACAGGTAGGCTGCTGCCACAGCACTGGGGGCACGGGGGGTCGCGGGTGGGCCATGGTGCCCACTTGCTCCCCTGCACCCTTGCAGGTGGCCCTGGCCACGTACAGCTACCGCAGCCTGCCCTGGCTGCTCCTCAACCGCTCCAGTGACCTGCCCACCGTGCTGGAGCAGATCCGTGCCATGCGCTACGAGGAGCCCAGCGGCAACGCCATCGGTGAGGGGCAGCACCAGGAGCTGGGGCAGTGGTTTCTGGGATCCTGCTGACTGTCCCTTCTTCCTTCTCCCTCTCTAGGGGCAGCCATCACCTTTGCCAGGACCTACCTGCTGAGTCCTGGAGCAGGGCGCCGTCCTGGGGTGCCAGCAGTGCTGGTGGTTCTGGCTGACAGCCCCTCTGGGGATGATGCCATCACTGTGGCCAGGGAGGTCAAGGCTGGGGGTGAGGATTAATAGGGTCTCATCAGGGTGTGCAGGGACTTCTGTGGGGTGCTGAGGGTGCTCTCTGCTCAGGGGTCCAGGTGCTGGCAGTGGGCCTGGAGGGGGCAGACCGGGAGCAGCTCCGGCGCATGGTCACCGGTGAGGACCCACGGTACATCTACCACGGCAGTGACCTGGCAGAGCTGGAGGGAGAGCTCACCGATGACCTCTGCACCATCATCTCCACCAGGGTAAGGGCCTGAGTACCTCGGGGGGTGTGGAGGGGGAGCAGCCCCATGTAAGCCAGGGGTCTCCAATCCCTGGGTTCACACAGGCTTGTCTTTTCTTGCCAGCCAGGGCCGAAGCCAAAGCCCTGCACTGTGAAGTGCCCCAAGGTGAGCTTCTCAAGGCTGTGCCCTGCCGTGCCCTGCCACAGATGCTCAGCATGGGTCATGGACCGCTAGTTGCTGACGGCAGAAGCCCAGTGGGGAGTTAAGTACAAGAGTGCCAGCCCCTAACCCCTCCCCTCTGTCCCCTTGCAGGGCGAGAAGGGAGACCGCGGTGAAGCAGTGAGTGCTTTGGTGACACCCCGCCACCAGCTGGTGGCTTTGGGAGGTTTGCATCTCCCAAACCATGCTAACATCAGCTCGCAGGGGATGCTCACTACTGACTTTGTCTCTGCAGGGACTGCAAGGACGTATGGGACTACCAGGTCTCCCTGGGCAGCCGGTAATAACCTGATGGAGGGGGACAAGAGAGGGCAGCTCCCTGGAGAGGGCAGTGTCATGGTCCCCATGTCCTGATGTTCCCTTGTCCCTTTGTCCTGCCAGTGGGTGGGTGTGGGGCAAGGACATGTCCAGCCCTTGCTACAGGGGTAGACAGGCAGCACCTCTTGACCACCACCTGCCACCCAGCCTGTCCTCTCCACTGTGTCTCCAGGGTCGCCACGGGCTTCCTGGCTCTCCAGGACCACCAGGGCCACAGGGTCCACCAGGAGAAAGTGCCGAGGGCCCAGGCAAGAAGGGGGACAGGGTGAGTACCTCTGGCCCTTCACCTAGGCACCCCAGGATCCCTGGACACAGTGACCTGGCTCCATGGGCCCTCTCACTGCCCCTTGTCCCTTTGGTCTCCACGCCTACACTGGAGGGGAAATCCCACTGAAGAACCCCAGTCCAGCCCCACACTGCACCCTCACATCCCAGCTCTGCACACAGGGAAAGGCACCTTGGAACCCAGCTCTGCCTTGGGGCTGCCCTGAGCTCCCAGGGCTGGGACCAGCACTGCCTGGGGCACTGAAGGAGTCTGGCAGTGCTGGGGTACACCAAATGCTGGCATGATGCTCCTCTGTCCTGCAGGGATTTCCTGGAGCTGATGGGAGACCAGGAAGCCCTGGACGCCCTGGGAATCCTGGATCACCTGGGCAGCCAGTGAGTAAGGGTGTCCCTTGGCTTTGCTGCTGCACAGTGGGCTCTTCCCATCGCCCTGCCTGCTCCCTGAGCCAGCCTCTGCTTCCCTGTGCTGGGGCAGTCTCAGCAGCTGGCAGGGTCACTGCTATCTCCTGTGTGTGTATCCCAGGCAAAGTGTACTGTCTAGCCTTGTTTTGGCTGGAGATGCCATGCCATGCCATGCCATGCCATGCCACCCCATTCCATCTCATCCCATCCTCACTCCCCTGGCTGGCAGGGATGTGTTCACCTCCTGAGCTGTTGTTTTTTAGGGCATCCAGGGCATCCCTGGTCCTCGAGGGGATCCTGTGAGTATGGCCCCAGCCCTCCCCAACCCTTCTCACACCCAACACCCCCTCTCATTCTCATCTTTCCTTCCCAGGGGACACGTGGGCCCATGGGACTTACTGGCCCAAAGGGGGAGAAAGGTGAACCGGTATGTGATGGACAGGGGGCTGCCCCACAGGGGTCCCTGGGGAGCACTGGGGACCCTGCTGGGCACAGCTTGGTGCCTGGCATCTCCTGGCCCCAGGGTGTCCCCATCTCCCTGCCAGACTCCTGGCCTTGTGGCGCTGTGGCCACAACAGGGCACATGTGGTCACTGATTTTCCTCCCCGTCCTGGTGCAGGGAGAGCCCAGGGTGATCACGGATGGAGTGCAGGGGCTGCCAGGCCAGAAAGGGGAGCCGGGTGTGCCGGTAGGTCTGGGAATATGGATGTGAAGGGGTCTCTGCCAGCACCCCCAGCCCACACCTCAGCCTCAGCTGATGGAGCACCTCTGTCCTCCAGGGCAGGCCCGGCTCACCTGGGATCCCTGGCCCACGGGGGCCTCTTGGTGATCCAGGCCCCCCTGGTCTGCTCGGACCCATGGGGCTACCAGGACCTCCTGGAGAGTTTGTGAAGGTACATCTCCCCGGTGCTGCATGGGGATGGCTGGGGGATGTGTGGGCAGAGGGGTGGGGGAACAGGCAGCTGCTTGGAGCTGCTGCCCCGTGGACTCCTCCTGGCCCTGCTCGTGGGCTGTGCCCTCACCAGCTGTGCCTGCTCACAGATGCTCGTGCCTGAGCTGTTGCTGGCACTGGGCAGTGTGAGGAGAGGCACTTGGCAGGCACATACCCTAATGCCACTGATGATAGGCTCTACTCAGCATGTTCCTCCTCTGTTCAAGGAGGGCATAGGAACAGCCAGAACTGCCCTTATTTGCTTTTTTCACCCTTGCAGGGAGAAAAGGGTGATCGAGGGGAAAGGGTGAGTGGCTGTGCATTTCCCTGACTCCTCTACCCTACTGGATGGAGGTCCCTTGCGTGTCCAAGGGCACTGCAGCCCCTCAGGGTGCTGGGGAGGACTGAGCCCTCAGGGCAACCACACAGGAGCTGACCCTTCTCTCTGCAGGGCCCCCCTGGATTCGTAGATGGGGCAATACCTCGAGGGGACCCTGGACCCCCAGTGAGTGGAGCCCCTTGGCCAACAGGGTTGGCACAGGGGATCAGAGCTGCAGTGGCTATGTGTGCCCAGGGCTGAGTCGCATCCCCAGGGGCTGATTTTTTCTCTCTTGCAGGGCCTGCCTGGGGACCCTGGACCTCGGGGACCTGCTGGGCCCCCTGGCCTGAAGGGAGAGAAGGTAAGAGGTGGCAGGGATGCTCCCCACTGGGGCTGGACCTCACACCACTCTCCAGCGAGGATTCCCATCTAATGGGCATCCCCATGTCATGAGCATGGCTATCACCTTTCCAAATCCCCAGGGTGATGGCACAGAAGGTTTCCCAGGGTCACCTGGCCGCCCCGGGGACCCAGGAGACAGGGTGAGTTTCCTGAGAGAAGGTAAGGCAGGCAGGAGCTGGCCATGCCAAGAGCCAAGCCCTGAGGGCACGCTTGAGCACTCCTGCTTTGAACAGCCTGGGCATTTGCCTTGTCACACCAAAGGTGACAATGTCTCCATTCTCCTCTGCAGGGTCCTCGGGGGCCACCGGGGGAGCAGGGCAGGAAGGTGAGCGGTGCAGGGACCGAAGGGACGCTCTTGCCACGCCTTTGGCAGAGGGAAGGGGGTTCTGGGTTCTGTGCCAGGACCCAAGATGTCCCCCAGAGGTCCTGCTGCCCTGACCCTTTGTTTCTCCTATACCAGGGAGACCGTGGGGCACCGGGCGAGCTGGGAGAGACGGGCGAGAAGGTGAGAGGGTGCCAGAGCAGACCGGCATTGCCCGCTCCTGGTGTCCCTGAGACCTGGTGGTGGCAGTGCCTGGGGATGGCTGTCACAACCCAGTGGTCTTGGATGGGATTCAGGACTGACTCGTGAAGAGCTCTGGGGCAGTGTAGGGGTGGGGGCAGTGTGATGTAGAGGGAGGAAGGCTCCCTGAAACCCTCCTCTGCTTTGCTCTGCAGGGAGACCGTGGTGTGCCGGGCCCAGGGGGTGAGAAGGTAGGGGCACTGGGGCAACTGTGCCATGGTGGAGTGATGCCTACTCTGCCCTGGAGCAGCCACCCTGGCAGGGGGTGGCAGGATGCCCACACACCTTCCTCTTCCTCCTCTCCTGCAGGGTGAGATGGGAGCCCCAGGGCAGCCAGGGCCATCAGGCAGAGAGGTGAGTCAGGGTGGTGGGTGTGGTGCTGTGGAGCCAGGAGCTGCCATGCCCTGGGTGCACTTCCCAGGCACTGCCAGCCCCCTGAGGTCTCTAACCTTGCCACAGGGAGCTCCAGGACCGACTGGCCCCCGGGGGGAGAAGGTGAGGGCAAAGTGGGGTCCCAGTGGGGTGGCAGGGGTCTGTTGGGGAAGGGGCTAGCAGTGACACCTGTCTCTCTGCAGGGCGATCCAGGACCACCTGGCAGGCCAGTAAGTGATGCTGCCCAGCAGCTCCACCTCTGCCTGCCCCAGCCCCAGCACAGGGAGCCATGGGCAGTGCCCAGCATGGTCTCCTCTGCTTCCCCTCCAGGCTCCCAGCGTGGCTGGTGTTGGAGAGAAGGTAACCCTGGCCCAGCTGTGCCCTCCACCCTCTGGGCATGGCTGTGGGCTGGGGAGGGGGATTGCACAGTTGGGCTCATCCTGGTCCCAGGCCTGGTCCACAGGTGCAGTGGGGGAAAATGAGTGGTTTGGGGTATTGATTTTGTCTGCTCCAGGGTGACAGAGGTTTCCCAGGACCAGAAGGACCTCCTGGCCCCAAGGGTGAAACAGGAGATAAAGGTGCCCGTGTGAGTACTGCCTTGAGGATAGGAAGCACAGGGCACATGGCACAGCCCTTCCCAGACTCATGGTGCCTGTGCTGTTGCTCCATGCCATGTCCTTTCATGTCTAGGGTCCCCCTGGCCTGAGCATCCCAGGGCCAGCTGGCCCCAAAGGCGAGCAGGGCGATCGGGTGAGTCTGGGGGCACCCTGGGGGCACCAGCTCATGGCCCTGGTCCCTCTCCTGTCAAGGGGTCACCGAGGTTCCCAGTGACACCTGCTCTTCCTCTCCAACAACCAGGGTATCGTTGGCCTCACAGGCAGGAGTGGCCCAAAGGTGATGTCACTGCCCTCCCATTCATCTGTCCATCCATCTGTCTGTCTGTCTGGCTCTAGAGGGGCTGTTCCTGCAGGCTGTGCCCCTTCTGTCCTCAGCTGCCCAGACTGTGCCCTGACTGTTGCCCCTTCCCTTGCCTAGGGTGACCCAGGAGAGCCAGGGGAGAAGGGGGAGCCGGGCCGAGCAGGCACCCCTGGGCAGATCGGGCTGCGAGGCAAGGAGGTAGTGTGGGACAAGGGGCTGTGGGGCACTGTGGCCCTGAGGAGAGGGGGGGCTGGAGGGAGCAGGGGGATGCTGGTGACTTGTACTTTTCTCTCCTGGCCGGTGCCCACTGATTTGTGCCTCAGGGAGAGCGAGGAGAGAAAGGTGACGAAGGCCCCCCGGTAAGTGAGGGTCCCCAGGACCACTGCCCCTCTTCCCACTGCCTCTGTTCCCACTGCCCCCCACTCACCCCCTCTTTCCCCGCAGGGCGAAGCGGGTCTGCCTGGCAAGCCNCTGACTCCATCCCTCTTTCTTGCAGGGCAGCCCTGGAGCACCAGGGAGCAAGGGTGACCGTGGGGACCCAGTGAGTGATGGCAGGGCCACAGGTGGCCCCCCACCCCAGACCCAGCTATGCCCTCCCCAGGGCGGCACCAGCTCCCCTTAATCTGCTTCCCTTGCCCTTCTTTCAGGGGCTTCCCGGACCCCCAGGACGAACTGTAAGTTCTGCCTCCCTCTTCTCCCTGCCCATGGGCTGGTGTCCAGCCCCGTGTGCTCCAACAGCTCCTCTCTGCCCCACAGGTCGATGCTGGGCTCGGAGGCGTGGGGGGAAAGGGTGAGAAGGTAATGGATGAGTCCTTGGGATGCTGG